>KN049971.1:301045-444286 GCA_000743315.1 Lignosus rhinocerotis TM02
GGGGGCCGGGGGGGAGCGCGCGCGCAAGGAGGGGCGGCGGTCGAGGCACGGTGGTCGTACGAGATGGCGGTCGTGCAGAGCTTCACCGCGGCGAGCAACAACTTCGTAAGCCGTCTCTACACATCGTATTCGGGACTCGAGAGGGCAACCCTTGCGAGCGAGCGAGAGAGAGAGAAAGGATCGTGCTGACGCCATGTACTATCTAGGAACTGGCCATCGCGGTGACCGTGGCGGTGTATGGAGTCGGCTCTGACCAGGCGCTCGCTGCGACGATTGGGCCGCTCGTGGAGGTGCCGGTGTTGCTCGCGCTGACGTGGGTCGCGCTGCTCTTGCGCCGTAGGCTGCGGTGGACGGATCGTGATGTGCGGGGACGGGACGAAGAGAGTCAGACGGAGACGCGAGGCGATGTCATGGTGGGGAGCGATAGCTCGGAGCGCAAGGGTTGATTAGAGTGGGGGTGGGACCGTAATGGAGCACACAAGTGGTCGGGCCTCGGCCTCGGTGTAGTGGAGGAACTTGAACGTGGAGGTCGTCGCAGTGTTCATCTCCGCAGATCTCGCTACTCATAGGATGCCAGTTGAGCCCATCTTGCTCATGCATGTATATGGTTGGCAGTCTCGTTGACCCATGAGCGGTGGAAGTTCATAGGAACGGGGACCGGTTATGTTATGTCCGCTTGCCAAGAGATGTGAGAGACCAGCAATCAGACTGGCTCACTTGCATCTGTCCACGTTAGACGGGCAGGTAAGGTTGCGTGTGGTTCATACCTGTCTCGCAATGGACGAGCTTCCCTGGTTTTTCGAGTCCACGTCTTCGTAGTTGGAAGCAACTGATTAAGAGAGCCTGAGGGCTCAGCAGCCTCAGTTTGGTGTTTAGCGCCAAAGATCCATCGGGCTTTCTTTGCACAGAGTCGACGTCTGAATCATTGTCGTAATAGTATTAGTATTACCGTGATAGACACGCGGTCCATCCGCGACGGTGTTCAACTACTTGTTACCATCCGAGAGAGACCAAACGAGGCACTCCTTCTATGTTTAATAGGTACCGGGAATCTTCAGGTGGCGATCCCTCTACGAGTTTGTCATTCATGACATGCGCGTGTGATCATATCTATCGCACATGTACAGGCCACGAGCATGCGTACCACCACACACGAATGCGCGATGGTACAGCTCTGATATCGCCGAGCTGGATGGGCACACTCACGCAGTACAATAAGGTCCACGAGCGTAGTTGATAGGTACGGCGCGGTGCCGGTGGGAGAGGGTTTGTATAATCACTATGAGGCTGCCTGAGCTGCCTGACAAACAGCCTACACGGCGACACTGCGACATGACCCGACGGAGTCAGGCTTCAGCAAGACGACGCACGACCTAAGCAACACAACTCCTCCCCCGTCTCTCCCCGCCGCGCCGACCATGTCCTGTCCTGGCGTTACGGCACGCTGGTGGGGCAAGACTCAAGTCGCAAAAGCCGGCCCAGCGGGCGATTGGCTCTATCTGAGGGTGACAGCATGCAAGATGCAGAATGCAAATCGGAATCCGGCGTTCGCAGACACGGCGTTAACGTTGATAGACGGCGGTCCACTCTGCTGCAGCTGCTGATCCTTTCCTCTGCTGACCCCAGCCCTGACCCTGGCGCCGCGCCCCCCATCCCCAAACAAAATCGACAGCAAGCAGACTCAGTTGCCACGACAGCAAGCAGATTCAGTTGCCAGTCACACGAACCCCGCGGGACAAGCGTGAAGAGCACAGTACGCTCGCTATCACAGCCGCCACAGCCACGAGCCACGAGCGAAGGCGGTTCTCGCAGTGGGCAAACAGAAGCCCTCAAGCCTCATGAGTAGGAGGAAGCGTCTGCAGCACCAATAGCGACTCGAAAACGCAACGACATTGTCCCCCTCAGACCGCGTCCAACGCGACGCTACTACTCGTACCTGCGCGCGACGACGACGCGCTCCTTGCCCCAGGGATCCCTCCAGACGTCGATCACGCGCAAGCGTGCCCGGTGCTCGACGATCGCCGCGACGGCCGCCGCCTGGCCGCGTCTCGGTCTCGGTTTCGGTCTGACTCTGGACGTGCGACGCGCGACGACGGCGCGGCTGCAACGGAGCGGGAAGGCGTCGACGTCGGTTCCGGAGGTGAGGGGCAGGCGGGGGGGGAAGCGTCGGCTGGGTCCCCAAGGAGCGCGCGGACGTCTTCGTAATCCCGCACGGATGGGGGGAGCGTGTCGTATTCGGCTTTGGGGATGTATGGAGGGTTGGACGTGATGAGGTCGTAAGGGGGCCGCAGGCGCGCGTGCTTGGTAAAATCTGGGTGCATGAGGTCGGCTAGGATGGGCGTGAAGGTGTTCGTGCCCGTGCCCGTGCCCGTGCCCGTCTCCGTGGTGGTGTTCGAGCGACGGTCGCTTCCAGGCCTAATCGAGCTTTGAAGGTGATTTTGGCGCTGGCGCTGAGGCGGGTCGCTGTCGTGAGATGTGCTCAGTCCACAGAGGATGGCGTTGTGGGCGGCAAGCTGTATGGCGGCGTCGGAGATGTCGATGCCTGTCGCGTGCACGGAGCCAGGCGGCCAGAGGTGACAGAGGAGGAGCGGGATGCAGCCAGTGCCTGTGCAGAGATCGAGCATGCTGCATGGACGATCGGGGGAGGGGGCGAGGGTTTCTGCGAGGCGGATGGTCCAGTCTTCCGTCTCGGGACGCGGGATGAGGACAGGTGGGCGGACTGCGAGGTTAAGCGAGCCAAATGGTTGGGAGCCTGGAAGATGTGTGAGTGATGACTGATAGGATGGGATCGCGTGCGGGCAAGAAACGCGAGGCATAAAAGTGGTTCGACTCGTGCGTTACGGGTGCTATGAACAAGCGCAACATCATATGCATGGGCCAGTACAGACCCCTGAAAAACGAAAGGCGACCAGCTCATGGAGCTGTTACTGTGCCGTGAAGTAGATGATGAGACTTACCGAGGATGTACTGAAGAGGTTCTCCGGCGACTCTTCGTGCAACCATTTCTTGCAGAGTACGTCCTGAGGGAGTTATACCAGAAGGAGGACTTTGCAAGGTCTGGCGCATCCATTTGAGTTCCGTCTGGGCAGATTGGCGACCAATGGCATGGGATAGCTGGGAGAGGAGAGATGGAAGGTTACGAGCGAGAGGTGAAGCCATATATACGGGACCAAGCTCCAAGAGCAGAGATCACAAGTGCTCATTACAGGGCCAAGAGATACTTGCCATCGAATAGCTCGGGAGTACTGCTAATGAAGAGGGAGAACAGGGCCAACAGATACTTACCATCGAATAGCTCGGGTGTACTGCTAATGAAGAGGGAGAGTAATAGTTGTAGTGAAGAGGGATAGTAATAGTTGTAGTCAGAACACAGCCGACAGCAATTCGCTCGGGAAAGGGACGGGCGGCGGGCCGCTGGGAGCTGGCCGATGGAGGCGGAGGCGTGACAAGGGGCACGCTGAAGACGCGTGACGTAACAGCCAATGATGTTGCAATGATTACGTGTACGGGCGTCTTTGGGAGGGGCGGGCATGAAGCGCCGGGGAGTGGTGGGAGCGAGCGACAAGGACAGTGAGTGACAGTACTGGTCTGACTCTGACTCTGAGTCTCAAGATCTTAGTCTTGGTCGCGAGACGCTCCAAGTCTGCGGCTCTTGGTCCAACGTCAGACTCTCTCGCAATTCCGAATGCCCTCTCCGGTCCTCGCCCGCTAACCCCTTCCTTCCTTTCTCCTTCTCACCTCCTCCTCATGCCCCTTTCTATATCTACACCATGCTCTCCTCCCCCTCCCCATCTCTCCCCCCTCTTGCCCCCGCTATGAACGCTCTACCTCCAAGCGCACATCACCCTTCTCTTTCCTCCTCTTCCTCCAACTCAGAGAACAGCACTCCTGTCCCTTCTCGCCCTCCCACCGACCCAAAGAAAAAGTCTTCTGCCAAGCGCAAGCGCACCGCTGACTCTTCTACTGACAACCACGACTCCGCTTCTCAACCGAGGACACGCGACGGCCCGAAGAAGAAAAAGGCAAACCGGGCATGCTTCCACTGCCAGAAGGCACATCTCACTTGTGATGATTGTAAGTCCTCATCTTCTTCCTGTCATCCAGAGTGTATCCACTCGCTCCCCTCTCGAGAACGCTGAGCAACTGGCCCACCGCCGCCCAGCGTTCCAAGTTCAATCTCTCACCCATGGCGTCTTCCTTGCGCCTTCACTTCTCGTGCTACCCGCTTCTCACCGGGTTTTTATGGACATCATGACCACAAGGTAGGTTCACTGCACATTCTCTCAAATTCCCTTGGGAATCACGCAGTACAATGTACGCGCCAATCCTGCCTTCTGGAATCGCCCTTCATTGGACAGTACATAGTACTTTCACAAATACTTTCCCTCTTTAATCCGCTGTCTCATTGTGCGGTATTCACATCCGAAAGATGCCTACTCCTAGCGCGGGAGAAACTCACTGAAGGGGGAGGTCAGTCGCGCACAACTGCAAGACGCCGATGTCCCAAAGTTTGCATTGACGTTTCGTTTCACCGGCATTAGTGGCGTATCTGAAAACTGTCCAACTGCCGATGTCGTGCGTGCCGTCCATCCCTCCTATTAACTTCGATGTGAGAAGCTCTTCATCCTTTGAATCGAGGGCGTTCTTCTACATTGTCTCCCTTGTTCCCTACCGCTCACACGACTATCTTCGTCTATGCAAACTCACTTGCCTCCCTTCAGCTCGACCATGTCAGCGCTGTATCAAGCGTGGCATGGCAGACAATTGCACTGAGGGTCATCGCAAGAAAGCCAAGTATCTTTTGGATGACGAAGAGCTAGGCAAGTACTCCCATGATTCCTCCATTAGTCCATAAGCCTCATCCTAGTGCTCTATTAGAGGCCCTCAAGCGTGCGAAGTCTGGTGAAGGTTCTTCCAAGAGTGCCGAACCCCCAGGGCAACGTAACAATTCTGTTCACTTCCTCATCACGCCTGGTATTTCTCACACGCACCCGTCGTAGCGCAACCCCCTCCCCCATCCGAACCAGCACCCTCTCAGCAACAGCAGTATATATCCCCTGATGCCATGTTCCCTGCATATAATCCGGCGGGGTCGTTCGGTATTCCCGCGGAGGCAGCGAACCTCGAATACTCAATCCTTTCCGCGATCCTCGGTGGGTCACCAGACTCTGGATCGGGGGGGTCACCTGCGGCAACCCATGCAACTCAAGCAGTTCCAGGATCGTCTTATACACCTACACAACCCTCGGGACTATCAAATACAGCCTGGCCTGCTGAGTCTGTTCCAGGACAGTTTGCTGCAGCAGCTCCTGGCCAGCCTGGCTATGTAGCGCCCGGTGCATCACGTTATGACGAACAACCTCCCGTTGCGATCCAGCCATCGGACACCACTATTACTGCCTCAACGTCCAGCGCCTCAGTCGCTGCCGAGTACATTGCGCCTAGTACAACAGGCTACCCAGCTGCATTTCCTCAACAATCTGGACCACCAGGTTCCTCGCAGTATCCCGAATACGTTTCGGACAGGGGACACACACAGAGTCAACCGCAGGCTTCGACACCATCACAGCCAGGTGTACCTCCCGCTGGGTATCAATCTCCGCCTCAGTCATTCTTGGTCCGTCCCCGACGGACCACCAGTTCGCCCACGACCTCGAGAATGAGCGGATGGACACCGTCCCTATCGACGCCCACAACGGAGATTGCGGTGCAAAGCGTTTATCGGAACATCACGAAGGGATACGATTACACGGAAGGGTACCACTTCCTAATGAAGCACCTGAGTCGGAGGTGGGTGGCGACTCTTTCTTCTGGGCGAGAAGCGTTTGGGGCTGATCTCTCTCATGCGTTTGCGTTTGGTTCATATCCGTCCTTGGGTTCTCCCGACTTGCGTGTCCATGCTGTGCCGCACCCGAATTCGGCGACATCGTCGATTCCCCCGCACGGCCCTGTGACGTACTGCCCTCGATCTCACTCTACCCCCATTGGCTCATCCGACTTTCCAACGCTCGCATCATCTGATGCCCTCCGGGCACGCGCGCACAGGTTCGAGAAGAACGACATCCTGCGCATCGTGCGCGCTCTCGCGATCGTGCGGCCGTCGTTCATCGCGCTCCAGATGCCCATGACGGAGGAGGACGAGGTGTTTGTGGAGAAGTGCTTCCAGCGCTCGCTCATCGAACTCGACAAGCTCGTCTCGTTCTCGGGCACGCCGACCGTCGCGTGGCGCCGCACGGGCGAGATCTGCCTCGTCGGGCCCGAGTTCTGCATGCTCACGGGCTGGGAGCGCGAGGAGCTGGTGGGGAGGAGGAAGTATATATATGAGGTGCGTCGTGACTACCTGCACTCGCGTTTCCGCGCGCGCGGCCCGCGTATGCGAGTCGGTCGCTGTGAGCTGACATGTGGACCCATGCGCGCGCACACACACATACACACAGCTGTTCGAAAACCAGTCCGTGGTCGAGTATTGGGAGAACTTCGCGAACCACGCGTTCGAGAACACGACGCAGTCCGTGTACTCGCACTGCGTCCTCCTGAAGCCGAGCGGCGCCCCGGTCCCGTGCACGTTCTGCTTCTCGATCCGCAGGGACATCATGGACCTCCCGAGTTTGGTGATCGGTGCGTGCCCCTTCAGTCTGCAGTGGGGTGTGTGTTGATACTCTGATGGCTCTTGCTGGCGCGGACAGGCCAGTGGTTGCCGTTATTATAGCCTTAGCCTGGGTCGTAAGGCCCATGGTTTCGAACCCCCCTCCTACCATCTACTCGTCTTCTGCCTCCTCCCCCCCTCTCCCCTCAACCCACCCCTTTCACATTTTCCCCTCTGGTCTGCCCGGTTTATGTATTGGTCCTTGTGCTGTCATCGCTCGCTATCGTCCGTCGCCGAACTCCGTGTGGCATGTGCCCTAACGCTTATTAACGCTTCCACTGACGCTGGGCTTCTGTACTTCAACTTATCGCTCATTGTATCCAACCGACGCGCCGTCTCAACGAATGGCAGACGCAACATTCAACATTGCCTCGGACCTCGGACCTCGCGCCGCCGTGTGTGTGCGCCCCAGCCTGATGCCGGCCCTATCTCAGCAGATGGCTCTGGCTCGGGAGTCTGCTATGCTATCAAGCAAGTATCAAGGGTGACTGGTGACTAGTGAACGGCGGCTTTGGCCCTTTGGGTGGACGTGGACGTGTGGACGCGTGTGTGTGTGATGCGTGGGAGGTATTGACATAGAATAATCATTAGGATGTGCCCAGAGGAACAAAATATGACGAAGCGTCCGAGAGTGCTGTCTATCCACACTGAAAGCTCCCCGGTTCACACCCTCCCATCATCTCCAAGGACGCCCCTCCTTCCACCCCGCTTCGGTTCGCGCGCGCGCGCACACAACCCCCACCCAGCAACAGGACGCACCGAACGCGCTCAGACGCTGTCCTGGACCTGTGCGTACTCGCTCTCGATCCCGGGCTCCATCATGGTCGCGTGGCCGAGGATGAGGACGGCGGAGGCGCCGACGAGCCAGAAGAAGGTGCTGAAGGGGGAGGAGATCCAGAGCATGGGGATCCCGATCACGAAGAGGCCCGTGTAGAGCGACTTTTGCGTGATGACGTGCTCGCCGACTTGGATCGGGTCCGGGGCTGATTGGGTGGCGGTGCGTGGGGGTGTATGTTGCGGAGGGGAAGGGGGGAGGGGGGGGTCGTGTTTGGGAGTTGGAGGTTGAGCGAGGGATTGAGAGTTGGGAGGCGAGAGTCGGGGAGAGGGAGATTGTTAGGAACAACAGAGGTGAAGTGAGCGATGCAAGACGAACCGAATCGGTTGATTGCAGCGAAGCCGCCGACGAGGAAGAGGACAGCGAAGATGAGGAGGACGTTGGTGAGGCTGTGAGGGATGTTCGATAAGCGAGGTCATGCATACGGTGTTGAGCGGAGGAACGTACAGAGCGTAAACGGCAAGAAGGGCGACAATCAGGCCATAGTTTCCTGCGCGCAAGACTCAACTACCCAGGCTAGGGACAGAGCATAAGGAAACACACCTGAGAAGTAGCGAGTGTTGTATGATATCCGCTATGTAATGCAAACGAAGGGCCAGATTGTCGATGAGCTATTGGTGTCAGATATGCGGAAGCATGGACGAATGCGCACATGTGTTGCTGTGTTGAGGTCTGAGGGTCTTGAAATCCGGTTGTAGTCGAAGAACTCTGTCGGAGAACGAAGCGCACTAAGGCGAGTCTCCTACAGTACAGACACCAGCGAGGTGAGTACAGAGACCATATATGCTTGAAATGCAAGTTACAGACCCGGAAAGACTTGATTGTGTCGCTGACGCGGAGAAGGGCGTCCATAGTGGTTTGTGTCGCGGGTGATATTCGAGGCTAAGTTACAGTATGTGCAGCACGGCTGGAGCGGAAGGGAGTGTATGTGAATGCGCAGGGAAGAGATATGCAGACAGAGGCCTGGTGTACAGGTGTTTTCATACGTTGCACATCGAGCGCCTGCGCCGCAGTCACGCCTCTCTTTGTGCCTCTGCGCGCAGGCTGCCTGCCATTGTCCCACATTTTCCTCATTCTCATCCCTCACGCGCAGTCAGCGCAGTACTTGCTGTCTACTCAGTCTACGGAGAGATCTCTCCAGTTGCACACGATCCGCTGGACACGCGAAGACATGATACGCCGGCCTCCGACGCTGATTCAGATGACGGACATGGACGTCCAACAGGTCCGTGACGCGCTCATGCGCCAGAAGGCCGAGAAGCTGGCTGCGAAACAGAACAACTCCCTCGTGCTCATGCAGGCCAAGACTGCTGCTGTTCCATCCCAACCGTATCATCATGTTGAGGAGCAAAAGAAGAAGCGGGAGGCAATGACACGAGATGAGCGGCTCGGTTTGCGGTGAAGGCAGTGAGTGTGATTGTTGGTGGCTGGTGTGATGCGTCCTGACAGTATCTGCTGTGTGTGCAGAACTCGCCTCTGATGCATGACGGCTGATATGCGTCTGTGTTGTACAATTCAAAGCTGTCACGGAATGTAATAACAGCAGCAATGTCTTTCAAGCCCTCCTTCACCGGCCCTGCCTGTCGGCGGTTCAACGCGAGTTCTTTGTCCCTCTCGTCCGGGTTTGTCAAGCTGCCACCAAGTAGGTGAGGGCTTTCTAAAGGACCATAGGTCTTTGCGGCTTTGTCGGGTCGCCGCCTTTGTTCGCGCGCTATATTATGCTCAAGTCTCTCTTCTTATGCGATCAACCACTCGTACTCGTAGGAGCCACCTCTCGCAAGATGCCTAGCTCTACATCATTTGCTGATCTTCCGGTGGAACTGCATTACACCATCCTAGACTGTCTACGAGGCGACCGCGCGGCCCTCCGCGCGTGCGCCCTCACGTGCAGGTTGTGGCTCGACCACGCTCAACAAACCCTCTTCAGAGCAGTAGAGATCGATCAAAAGAACACAACGGCGTTCCGATGGGTAGCGGTCAGACGTTCGGACCTTGTGGATCACATCCGAGAAATGACTCTCAACAACGTCGAGCGGTCCCCCCTACCCCCGCCAACTTTGCGTCCAGCGAACATCACGCTTCTACGGCTGGTGAACATGCATACGTCGAACCCATGGATCAATTGTCTGCTGTCCGCAAGTGAGCGCTCGGTGCAGATGCTCAGCCTGAGGGAATGTCTCGCGAACAACATCGTGGAGTTCCTCGGGTTTCTGGAGAAGATGCCGAACCTGAAGAACATCGACATCGAGCGTGGCAAGTTGGACAATGCGACTCCCCTTGTGCCTTTCAAGGGGGCCCCTAAGCTTCAGTCGCTGTCGTTGGTAGGGGGCGAAGCATATGAGGTCGCGTCATTCGCCGTAGTGAGCGCGCTGCTTGCTTGTCCCGCCGCATATCAGAATCTGTCCCACTTGTCTATCGTCAAGATCTGCGTAGACAGTGCTACCTTGCCAGCACTTAACGCGTTCCTCGCGGTTGTGGGCCCGAGCCTGCGCGAGCTCGATCTCGGTGTACGGTCCGGCATCGAAGATGAATGGAGTGAGTATTTCTATAGAATCACTGCATGTGTGTATCGCTAACAAGTGCTGGAAAGGTGCAAATAACTTTCCAGTAACCCTCGGCAATTGTACCAATCTGTTGTTGCTCGATCTCGAGTTCAAGCTCTGTCAAGACAACGTGGTTGATCACTTGTACTACGTACCCATCCTTCTAGAGAGTCTCCATGCGCCCAAACTGCGACGTGTCAAATTCGTCATCAGGGCGCTGCGAGCCAGCTACGGCGACTTGAACAACCTTGATTGGGTCCGTGTGGGGCAGATTCTTGGCCAAAAGCGGTTTGCGCCTGTTCGCCGGGTGTTAGTGCAGGTCATCGGTGGGTTTGTCTTGCGCGAGATCGTCGTGCCGTTCATTCAGGAGCGGCTAGTTGGGCTCCATGCTCGCGGTGTCCTCCGCTGTGTGCATGAGGTCGGGCGGATGGTATATTGATGACCCCGACATTGACGGTTGTTCTTCCTCTCGTTCGCCTTCGCGTAATCCTCCCTTGCTGCTATGTTACATCACTGCAGTCTAGTGCAATCTATCTCTCAATGGTTGGTCCGGGTCCACTTTCGTCCTATAGTAGCGCATGATTCATGTTATCCCACGAGCAGAGGCCCTCACATACGTAGATGTATCAGTACTTACGGATTCATGCGCAATGTCTTTTCCGTGTACAGGAGTCCGCGTATTAACCTTGCTAGATCATGTCTGCTCACGACCCCTGCCCGACATTGCGAGAATGTCCGGTGTTATGCCACGCAATAGATCTGCAACGCTTCAGCTTGGGAAAAGCTGTCAAACATGTTGTAAGAATGGGTGGTTACGGACGCCAGAGCATCCGCCGTGCTACGCGCAGGGTTTTTTCCATTCATTCAAGAGCAGTGAATGCGGCAAATCGCCGACCACTGACTACCGATTGCGATGATCAACTAACAATCTATTCGATGCATGAATACAGAAACGCGCTACTATGTATGTCTTCGTTAGCCGAGAGTCATCGGAACTTTGTTCAGGGGCCCGAGTCCAACTTAGAGTCGTTCTCTTGTGTGACACCCGTGACACCCATTAGGGACTATACTTGATTAGTGAGAAGCCACAGTTCCGCCAACCCGCAGATATTCCCGGACGCCCACGACACCAGCTGCCGGTGGAACTTCGACGATCGTCATCCAAAGCGGTTCACAATTGAGTTCGTGATATGGTCGACCACTGGAGGCCGAGCCTTGATCTGCCGTGAAACACGAGGCTGAGTGCGGTGGCATTGTGTAGGAAGCATGGGTTTCAACATCGAGTAGCTCGGATGATAACAGGGCGACACGGCGGAAGTGCGAGCAAAGTGAAGTTGTACTCTGAAGCTGTGCAAGGATCTTAACGGGTGAAACGTAAGACGTTAAGTACTGATGATGTACTAGCAGTGGGCAAGATCAAGCGGACTAACCAGTGTGGGCCTGCGCAACATGGCCCCTTCCCTGAGGGAAGCGGATTGTCAGGGTTGTCGCAAGTTCGACCCTGCATGATCAGTACTTGATGATAAGCTCGTAATCTGTGCAGAAACGATGCCAGTGGGTAGTTGACTGACGAGCAACACGGCTCCAAGGTCCGGGTGCTGACTTGTATCATTAGAGCAGGAAACTGGACCATCCAAGTGTTACATCGTTTGGTAAGGTGGAAGCTAGCAAGATACTGTCGAATAGTGAGCGATTGCAAATTACTCTAGATTGGCCGTTTGTGATGGTTCTGTACTGCAGCATTCGGTTCACGGTCATGCACCACAATTGATACGTTCTGTTTCCAACCGTTCATGACCGCCGTTGGGACAAGAAGGTGACTACCGTCGCTGCTACACGAAACTCTAGTAAGAGAACCGAGTGGAGGCCGCTTCAAGGAAAGCCTGGCCCCAGAAGAGGCATAGCGTCCATCGTTCTGCTGGATACAAGTATCATTGTGTTTCTGTGACGAGGCAAGATTGAATGAACTCCATTTCATTCACGGGTTGTACTAGTGATTCATGAGGGGTAGGATGGGTTGAGTATCATTAAGATTGGTTAGTTTGAGCTGAGCGCTGAGTAGGGAATTCACGTGTCATCTCCAAAGCCGGTAATGGGCGCTTGTACACCCAATTGACTCCGAGTCCGAGTCGAGACTCCTCGTTCACATTGACAACGATCGTCCGACCTTACTTACCGTACTCCTTGCTGCCAACATCCCCACAAACCAAATTATCATGTCTTTGCCTATACTCGTCAATGGTGCGGACTGTGGCCCCTCAAATCCGCTGCAGGGCCTATCGAAGCGGTTTGATCAGGACAGAGGTGTTCAGCAAGTATGTCCGGTTAGTTATGCTCACATGTGGCACAAGCTGAAGCTAGCTTGGTGGCCATAGGATCAATATGGAGCTGGACGTGCAGGCTCCTCAAAAGAGGTATGCTCAGTCAAATATCCTACTTTTAGGATGCGACTTAACGTCTGCAGGTATTTCGAAGTCAGTACACTGCGACACCAGGCGTAAACCAAGATGCAGCAAGATTCTTTTCCTCTCCACACACTCCAGCCCCCTTGATGTCTGCTCCCTCTGCATTTGACCTTTCAGCCCTCCAGCGTAACTTGCCCGCCTCGCACTCCCAATCACCCGTTCATGCGCAGTCACCTATCCAATCCCCTCCTCTTCTGACCGGTCCAGCTGCATGGGCTACGGACTTCCTCCAACAACAGCCGAGTTCATCTGTGTCTTCATTCCTAGCAGGCAAGAGCATCCAGCGCCCAGAGAAAGTCGAGCAGAAGGTATCTGTCATGCCGCAAACCGCCAACACCTACATGCCTGGTATGTCTCTCGATTTACCGACAATGTCCAAAGCATCTCACCTGACAATTGTAGCCATGCCTTGGACTTCTCCGGTAGGGATGAGTACCTCGCACTTCTCTCCGACGGTCGGGGTCCAGAAGGGGTCATCCCAAGCCAACCTCCAATTTGATGGTATGTAGAAGCAGAGAATATGGCATACCACTCCGCGCTCATCATGCTGTTCTCGATCCAGCTGTCAAATTGGATCAAGAATTTCGGTCACAAGCGTTTTCGTTGAACTCAGTGGCGAGCGCGCTTGAGCTTCCCTTGGAAGCCGAACATGTTGCCGAGGCCCCCTCGCGGGCACCACCTCATGATGCGGATGAACTTGCTCGAACGGCAGGCCTTCTCATCCACCCGGTGCAGAACGAGACCAATCCCAATTTCAAGAATAGTGCGTTCATGGGACTAATGCGCCAGTTACGTGACGGCGAAGTTATCGTGGACGGAAGTGATATGGTCCAGCGGTCTGAAGCTTCGGGCGGTGTTCACTCGACAGCCGATCTGAAAGGCAAAGGGCGCGCAGTCGATGTTCAATCGCCAGCTGTGAATGTTATGCAGCTACCCACCCTTCAACGGCCTGTCACCGCCACGCCCACAACAACTGCGCCAGAACAAACCTCCGATGGGGTCGGAGCGATCCGTCAGGAGGACCCCAACGACACTTATTTCCGTCAGGAGAATGAAGAATATATTGCGATGCAGGCGACATCAGCATATTCACAGCAGCAGGCGCCCTCGTCTCTGTTCCAAGCGCAGCAAGCCGAATGGGGGAAACTCCAAACCGACTGGGATATGTTTGAGGCCACAACACACGGTCTTCGACCGCTATCAGGTTACCAATTCCAAGCGAATAACCTCTATCTCAGTGGGAAGGGGTCTCGTACAAGACATCATACAGTACATGCAGATTACTCAGAGACACTTTACGAGGTATGTTGTATCAGACATCGAGGAACCATCTTGGCTTCTACGGGCACTGAAGATCGTCCTGCCGGGGGCACAGAGTGTTTTGGAAATGGAAGCTGCGGTCCAGCGTGACCCCACAAGTGCAGCGCGTTGGTATGAACTTGGCGTAAAGCAACAAGAGAACGAACGTGAACAGAAAGCTATACAAGCCTTGCGCCGCGCGATTGAACTAGATCCCACGCACCTTCCCGCCTGGCTTGCGCTCGCGATCTCGTATACGAACGAGGGAAACCGCTCGGGTGCATACAACGCGATCCGAGAATGGGTGGAACACAACGAGCGGTATTCTGCCGCTGTTGCACAATACCGTGCCCTCAACCCCAAGCCTGCCGATGCAAGGCCAAGTGAGCAACTCACCAACATGATGTAATGCTTAATGAGCATTGTGCGCAAGAATGCTGGCAACGAGATTGCTGCCAACGTCCAAGTTGCACTTGCTGTGCTACTCAATACCACCGAGGTATGGTATCCTTTCGTCGCTCTATGCTCTTGTGGTGACTACGGCGTCCACAGGAATGGGAAGGCTGACTGTACTGTTCCTACTGTAGGACTACGCTAAAGCGCGGGACTGTTTCACCACAGCGCTTGCTGTGCGCCCAGATGTGCGTGTATTGCGCCTGCGGCTTCGCAGCCGTTCCCCGTTTGGGATTCTGGCAGCTGATGCGATAAGACGATATAGGACTGGTTACTGTATAATCGGGTCGGCGCAACGCTTGCGAATAATGGGCATCCTGAGGAGGCGCTCCAGTACTATCACACTGCGCTCGAGCTGAACCCAGGTTACATCAGGGCAAGGTCGGTTAACTCTCAGACTGGCGTCACTCACTTGTCCGCTTGATACTGACGCTGATGTGATCAGGTTCAACTTGGGCATTTCCTGTACGAACCTTCGCGTAAGTATCAGTACCCTCACCAAATGCGATATCATCCGCTCATGCCACGAATTTTCCCCATTGGCTATGGCGAAATTCCCATACGTGTGCACGGACATCAGCAATACGACGAGGCTGCGCAGCACATCCTTGATGCCCTGCTCCTACAGGACAGCGACAACGTTCGAGATCAGAGCGGAAACCAAGAAAATCGGGGTGTTACTTCCCATGCGCTCTGGGATAGCTTGAGGACGTGTTGTCTGCACATGCAGAGGCTCGACCTCGCAATGCTGTGCAACCAGCGAGATCTGGAAGGTCCGTGATGACTCCTCGTGAACCCACACTGTAGACCGTCAACTGACATTTGCCAGCAGCATTCCGACTCAACTTCCAGATGATGTAAATTGGGTACTATGGACCATGTACTGACTACTGACACGTCAAGTTTCGGACACAATGGAGCGAGATATAACTTGATGGCGCATAAGCACGTTTCGGGAACCTGAAAATCAATGAGAACCCTCTCATGGTACTTCATGTGAGAGACGGTATTCTGCTGTAACGTGGCAAAATTGGGGTTTGCTGGGTTTGCTGAGTTTCAGAAGTGTCAAAGATCAATGTTGAGACGTTGAAGGTCTAGACTTCTACGTGCAAGTTCGCAAGATCATGTGGGTTCGGTCCGGGGGCAGGCACGTTCTAGATTGAACACGCTCGAGACGAAGCTGCTCTCACCTTCCCTAGAAACTGTCAAAGGGATATCTTTGGTGCTTCCTATCAGTGTGCACCTTGATTATCTGGCCGCCGTCCTCGACGACTCTGGAACAAGCCCCGGGGGTCCCGGGAGATCTTGGAGTCGTTCGATTCATGGCGTGCTTCCGTGCCAGTACGACTCCGGGCTGACTCCAGAGCGCTCTGGCGGCGCAACCAGCCATCGAAGTCTAGTTCTGCCAGCGAGCAGCTATAAAGCGGAGGGTGGATTGACTGTGTACGTCCAGCATCATCTCGTTCTATCTTACCACAGTGGTCAACCCCTCCGACCTTTGCTGCAGTATTACTCACATCCTTCTCAAGCTATACACCCCCTCAACTATTTAACTCCTGCACAGCCGTTGATCCTCGAAAGCAGTAGTCAAACAATGCCGTACTCACCAACCATCTGGCTTAGAGATGGTGCCGAGATGCCACAGATCGGCATGGGCACCTGGAAGCACTGTGGCGACAAAGCGTCCGAAGCGGTGTACACCTGCCTCAAAGTCGGCTACAGGCTGATCGACAGCGCATGTGGTGCGTACGCTTTCTCCCAGTGCCCTTCTATGTCCGGAGGATTGACGGGCTGTGGGAACGCTTCTCCCCTTCCTGGCTTCCGTGCATGGATATGCGGCCATGCTTGCGGTTGTGGTTGCGGCTGAACAGATTACGGGAACGAGAAGGAGTGTGGCGAGGGCCTCAGGCGCGCGATCGTCCGCGACATTGTAGCACGCGAAGACGTCTGGGTCGTCTCGAAGTTGTGGAACACGTTTCACCGCAAGGAACACGTCAAGGAGGCCGTCATGCGCTCGCTACGCGACTGGGGCGTGTCGTACTTTGATCTCTACTACGTGCACTTCCGTGAGTCGTGTCCATTCTCTGACGCGCGTTATATTGGGCTGATCGGCCATTGTGTCTCGGGTGCCTGAAGCAATTTCTCTGGCGTACGTTCCCCCAGAGGAGCGCTACCCGCCAGGATGGTTCGTCGATGGGAAGAGCGAGGTCCAACATGACCCTGTCCCCTTGAGGGAGACGTGGGAGGCGCTCGAGAAACTTGTCGACCTTGGAATCATCAAGCGCCTCGGCGTTTCTAACATGAACAGTGCCCTCCTCATGGACCTCCTAAGCTATGCCAGAATCAAGCCGTGCGTCCTCCAAATTGGTGCGTCACACTTGGCACAGCTTCACACAGCACTGCCGTCGAAATTCACGCACCTTCTTAACTCTCACGCGACGATCGTGCCGCACTTATTGCATACCAGAAATCCACCCGTACAGCGTTCAAGAGCGCGCGGTGCAGTACGCCCGCTCGCAAGGCATCCAGGTGACAGGGTACTCGTCTTTCGGCCCGCTCAGCTTCCGCGAGCTGAACAAGCCCAAGTCGCTACACGCGGAGCCGCTCTTCGCGCATCCGACGATCACGCCCATTGCGGAAGCGCATGGGGTGACCCCAGCGCAGGTCGTGCTCAGGTGGGCGACGCAGCGTGGGATCGCGGTCATCCCGAAGAGCGACACGGAGCAACAGATGCGCGAGAATCTTGAGAGCGCGAAGTTCAAGCTCACAGAGGAGGAGATGAACACTATATCCGGCTTGGATATCGGCATGCGGTTTAACGACCCCGCGGACGTGAGTGCTTCTGCTGTGATGCCTATCACCGCGGGCAGGGTGGCTGACCGGATGCTCTTCAGGACTTCAAGGGCTGCCATATCTTCTCTTAGGACCGAGGCATGAAATTTTTCCCAGTCGCGGTCCCCTCCATTGCTCCGACATCCATTCTGACTTTTGAGCATTCGTGTGGGTCGTCAAGTGAAGTGAGCTGTTGGATTCTGAATGACTATCAGCCTGATATCGCGACTCGTCTCATTCGTACCATGCATGCACTACTGAGCAGTTCAAGCCCTATGTAAGCGATGGATGTGTACCAAGTATCATAATAGCTATCGAAGTCAATCTCGCCGCAGAGACTCGGATACGATGCGGCGGGGCAGATGGGGAAGAAGAAGCACGCCTTTCAAGCTGTGTAGCGTGCTTCGCAAGTCGCGTGCCATTGAATCCAGTTGATTGAGGTCCAGGGATTGCCTAAACGAGCGCTACAACCCACCTGGGCGATATCATCTTAACCCGACCGACTGAATGCCAAATCGATCATCTCGATGTGAGACCATTGCGTGGGCGTGTCGCCAATTCGACGCGGTTCGACTGCGTGGGGCGTCGCCTCGGCGGAATTGTCCATCAGGTTAAATTGTCTGTCTCGTTTGGCCGCGTGGGCGTGTCGCCTCAGCGGAATTGTCCATCAGGTCAAATTGTCTGTCTCGTTTGGCCATGGATATGGAACGCGTTATGTATCGCAACGAAGAGTAGTAAGGGAGTAATCGGGTGTGTCACTGTGCATGTTATTCCTGCGTTCGAATGGCTTTTCCGCAGTGGAGAGCATGGCTGGGCCATAAGTGCAGGCGAGTATGTACCAAGCTGCTCATACCTGGCCTCCTTGTCTTCACGTTGATGTGAGTGTTTTCCTGTACCGAGAGCATCTTGGCGGTCTCGGCCCTCTTGACATTCGAATGCATGGGCGGACTCTGCGAATAACGCGGACTTGAAAATAACGAGGCTTGTCTCAAGACCAGCTGCTTGTCTCTTGTAAGATGTCACATATTCAAAATTTGTGTATAGACCACATGCGGCCAGCTGGCAGCCCGGTGCACGAGCCTTCCTTATGAATCCACGACCAGCGAATCAATATGTGCTGAGCATATCAGAAGATATCGTGGCCGAGCCAATTCAAATGTGTCCGGCCTGCGCACAATCACTATAGGAGTCGAATATCAACCGACAATAGACGATGTCCAGAGAGCGATTCCTGCCTTGCGACAGGTCCTACTACTTACCGCCATTCACTCAATTGATCCAATCTCGGACCGAGGAGTGCTGGCCCCATGAGTTCATCGTCATCTCCTCGTGGCTGAGCCCAAGCGAGCGAATGCACACAGCCCATCACCCGCCTATCATAGTTACTAAATTAACCGCCATACCCATCTCCACTAGGCAACGGAAGCCTGGAAAGTGGGAGAAGGAGGAGCCGATGTCGCGCAAGCGAGCCGCGAAACAAAAAAACCGCCCCAGGGCGCATGGCACGCTAACGCAAACGGTGCACCGGGCATTTTAGCACCGGCTCTTCACTCTTGTGCGCAGACGCCGTACAACACTAGTGCACGCTGCTTCACAATGATGCCAGGTTGTTCATAGTGACAGTTGCATACATTCATAGTGTGCGCACGGGGTGGCAGACGCTCGCCTCGAGCCTCCAAAATACGAAAGTTCGAGCTTGTACGGCGTGCAGGGTGGGTGGGATCTCTGCGGTCTGCTACAGTATCCCTCGGGATCCGGCTGCTCGATGGATTCCGGACTCCCGAACATTTCGAACGCGTAACGGGCGGCCTCAAGACCTGCTAATTGGGGATACTTATGCTGGGCGCGCGCCGCTCATCATCGCTCAGCAGGCCGACACTCATCGAGCTTCAAGCATGATGGTGCAGCCGTAGCCACACCTCATGAGAAAGATGCACTTGTGCAGCGGCTCGCAGAAACATCGAATTCGATTGAAGATGAGGGAAGGGTGCAAGAGAGTTCGGGACGCCGGCCACTGCCCTGGCCAGTACACATCGAATCACTCTTGCTTCCCTGATCATCTCCGAGGAAGGCTCTCCCATCCAGGGACCTGGACCTGTGAAGGGGGTGCCAAACCGCAGGAGGTGAGGAGGGACTGGATGGAATGGAGTCACATTCGTCTCTGTCTGACGACGAGCCTGAGTCCTGACCCAAAACTACTCCGCCGGCGGCAGCTTCTGTGTGCGATCTATTGAGTGGGATAGAAAGGCGGAGAAACCTGATCATTTCTCAGTGAGGTCTTGGGTGTGCAATTCCAGTCCAGGGCTTGACCACACCCGCCCACCGACCGGCCACAGGTGACAGATGCGCCCACAGAGGGAAGCCATGGTCGGACCGTCACCATGATTCTAACACAATGACGACGCTGTATGACCATGCGGGGATGGCATACAAACCCTCTGCCACCGCCAGGCCTTCTCAGAAATGGTCAGCAGAGCCTTTGTAGCGATAAGAGGCATCGGCAGGAGGTTGGATCACCGGGGTGCGGGGCATGGCGCACGCTACACGTGTAGTCCTGACAGATGACGACAGACACGAAGGCCGGCGGTTGGAGCGAATGGAGGACACTGCAGGACAGTGCCCCAAGCCTCCTCAATCACTGTAATTCTTGATGCCAATTCGACATGGGTGGTGGTAATGGGATGGATGACCGAAGCCTCGGGGAGGAAAGGGGGCCTCCAATCGGAACCAGCTGTGTGAATCTGGCGAGAGGGCGCGTCGCACCGCCTCCCGCCAGGTCCTTTCCCCCGCGGGTGTAAGAAATTCGCGGGACATGCTTCTCGCGAGTCCCACGGAGATTATCGTGCGCTCATGGGAGTGTGCAGGTTATATCGTTCAGGACGCGCACGCGTGTGCGCCCCGCGTGCAGTGCGGTAGCATTGGCAGGTATATCGTCGACTGGACTGGCTCCGATACTTATTAGCCTCCGAAGCTCGTGCGTTCCGTCGTCCGCTGTTTGAGACCATGGGATCTATCCAGCGCCGCACTCTACTATGACGGCCTGTCCCTGTGGATTCTGGCATGGACAAAGGGGCTGACAAAGTGAGCACAATCACAATTGTTCCCCGGGTGCCCGCTTGAGCCCGCGACAGGCGTGCTGCATTGAAGAACTCGTTGGAACACGGTTCGAGCGATGGACCGCATCACACCGGGCTCAAGCCGGCAAAAGATGTTGGAAGATGTCCCCGCCGGCGCCAGTATTACAGTACCTGCGGGCTGCGCAGGGAGTGTGAACCTTGCTCCTCGAATTGGTATAGGCATCTGTATTGGAACCTGCAAGCTTCTGCTGATGGCATCGCGCGATCAGCAGCTATGGTAACTTTGTCTGTGGCCCCCTCCCCCTGCTTTGTCGGCCTGAGGTCGTCAACGGGAGAAGAACAAAGACAACAGAACAAGCTGAACGACAACCACTATTGGAACACTCAGGGGCATGGACAAACCGCTCACCAAACATGGCAATAGGGCAGAATACTTGTCACGAGCGCCCACTCGGAGCGAGGCCGGATGGGGAACCGAGGCACCCGAATTGGAGAGATCGGGAGCGCCACATTGACTGTGAGGTACTGGAGCACAGCTCGGACAAGCGCGCACGCAGCAGACTGCGCTTGGCACGCGCGACACCGCAATAGAGGGCGTGCTGTGCAGCGGTGCACGAGATCTGCCGTCGCCGCACTTAACCAAAAGCAGGCAGGCCCAACTGAGTGTGGACACTATAACAGTATATTGAGCGTTGAGTGCTCAGTGCTGCCCAGTGGCAGGGGCCCACCGTGACCAGCAGCTCCGATGCCGTACTTTAGTTCCGCCTGGGCAAGTATCGAAGTGACGCAGTTGTTACATATTTGGTATTGGTAACTGAGCTGACCCTACCCGCCAGGCCAGGCCATGTCACCCGGTGGCGACGACGGATGAGCAGCCCGGGTCTGTGTCACTAACATATGTTATTCTGTATACCCGAGACATGTCGAGCATGCGTCCCCGTCGCTCATATCGGGGGGACGGGGTGCTCCGTTGGCTGAGATCAGCATGATTTGCCAACGTGTCAGTGAGGATCAGGTCGCAGGCGCGGCGGGGACCTAATGCAGGGCTGATCTGCGTGAAGTTGAGACAATAAAGCCAAGCGGATTCAGTGTGGGCTGCAGCCGGGCGTCCCAAGCTCCTCCAGAGCCCATGCCAAGGCCATTTTGACATGGGGCGACGGAGGGCAGACGAGCGAGCGATACCGACGTGACGCCGTTGCTCATCAAGACCGCACTTGGAGAGTTGGGGGTACCACTGTGCTATGTGGCTGATAGTTCCGGGGGCCGCATTATCGTATAGTAAGTATAGCAGCCAGGTTGGGAGGAGCGCGAGACGCGGACATACGGAGACGTACCCGATTCGTGATGCGGTCGCACGAAGGACAAGCTCCTCCCTCTCGCTAACATTCAACGCAGCACCTCTTCTCCACCCGCGATCAGTCCAAGACCGGGAGAAACAGACAGACCGCAGGGGTGCCGAGGGCCGCGTGTGTCCCGCTATCGCGACCGCGACGTTAGCGCCCTGCCGCGAGGAATGGACCATCGACGTCCATGTGTAAACTTACCTGGAAGACAACGTCAGACATCCGGCTTCCAAACTGCATAAGATGTGTGTGTGTGGGAGGGGGGGGGGGTCTGGGAGGTGCGGGGGGGTAGTGATGTACATTCAACAGGAACGGACACAGATGGTATGCAGAGATGTAGAGAGAGGTAAAACGACGACGAACATTACGACATTAATTTAGGAACGAAGCCCGGCAATACTACATGTACACGATAGTTGCGAGGGGGACTAAGGACCCGGGTGTGCGAATATCATGCATGCTGCGAACGCGAACGCGAGCGGGCGTGACTGGGAACGAGAGAGAACATGACAGACAGCGGACAGCAAAACAGCGCGATCTCATCCACCCCACCCCTTTTCAACCCGTTCTGTACCAGTGTCTGGGTCTCACCATCCTAGTGCGGTTCAATCGAGTGGCGGTTGTGCGGGAGAATGCCTGGGGGCGTGCTGATATGATGTTAGATGCCAATGCTAGTGCGCCGCACCACCCTTGGCAGCGAAGCATCAACTTGTCGAGCTGCGTTGCGGAGACCGGCGCGATCCCCGTTCTGTTGACCGCTCAGTGGAATTACTGGCGTTCTCCCACTCGTCTTCTTGTGGACTCATTCGATTTGCAATAGCTGCAGCCTCCGTAGCCTGGCGGCAGTCCGCACCTCCATCTGAGCGCACTACACAAAACAATGTCAGCCGGAAATTGCAATTCCCGATTTCGGGGTCAACGTACGATGACGCTGTGAGAGTACAAGAGTGTCAGGGCTGTGCGCGCACACAGAAGGATGATTCAATGTCACTTACGTTAAGCGCGTCTAGACGGCTGAAAGTCTTCCCACATCCGTGGCAGACGTTTGATTGTGACCTCGACGTATGTAGCGCCTGGTGTCTCCTGGGGAGTGGAGCGCGCGCGAGAGGGGGAGATCAGCAGCGATTAAAAAGCGATGTCAGGGTTTCCCAAGCGCATACACTCACTTGCAATCGTGTTGGCGGGCAAAGCCTTTATTGCAGCCCGGCCACTCGCACAAAAAGGGACGTTCAGCGGTATGGGAGCGGAGGTGTCCTGTGTCATCGGAGACGAACACGCGCAGACAGGTTGAATGACGAGCGGAACGGGGCATGACACGAAAGGCAGACATACCTCTCAAGTTGAAGCGCCGAGTGAAAGTACTCCCGCAGCCGGGAACCGGACAGACGAAATTCGCCTCGTTCCTCCGCCGACTCGCGCTCGCCGCCTGGGTCGCGCTCGTGGTGACTTGCTGCTTCTCGACTTGCATGATCGGGGGCAGCCGTGGCACGCTCGCGCCTTGCGGGAAGGAGGACGCGATCAGGGAGGATGAACGGCCTCGCGTCGCCGGCGCGAGCCCTGAGGACTGGATCGGGGGTAGTTGTTGCGATTGGGCGTAGAGCATCGCAGCCTGCGGCGCGCGCTGAGCGTCATCGTTGGAATGACGACCTGAGGGGGGTGGGGAGAAAGTCGTAGGCGTTATCGAGGGCCCTGCAAGCGAGGATGGAGGTGGAAGGGGTTGCTGAGAAGATGGCGATTGTTGTTGTTGTTGTTGTTGTTGCTGCTGCTGCTGCTGCGAGCCAGAAATCGGCGGGAGGCCCCAGGTGGCGGCGTGCGTGCGGAATTGGGGACTTGGGGGCGATGGATAGTGGGCACGGCTGGAAGAGGCGTGCGCAGGTGGGGGCGGTGGGTGGGAGTAGTAGGAAGCATGGCCGTGATTTCGATCGTGGGGGCCAGGAGTAAGGTGGTCCGCGCGGGGTGGTGATGGATTGGGTGCGTTCGGGGGGTGGTCTGGGGATGGCATGAGCGGATTGTACTCTGCTGGGGCAAACTGGTACGGATGCAGCGCACGGAAGGGGGTGCTAGTAGGTGGGGGCATTGTTGGAAGACGGAAAGAGGCATCTACTTCCATGTCAGTCTTTGTAGCGCTGGTAATCACTGTTCCTGATGGTGCCAGAGAGATACGGGGACAAAGACGAAATCGATACGGGCTTGCGGGAGATGGAGAGGCGCGTGGAGGATGGATGGCGATGCGGAGAAAGCAAGGGGTCACCGTGAAGGACGATGTCGGGGACAAGGAAGGACTCGAAGAGCCGGGCGGCGGGGAAAAGCGAAAAATGGGAGGGCTTTATAGAATATTCATATAACCGATAGGAGGGACCGACACAAGCGCCATGTGTCATGCCCAATCTCAGATTCCGTCCTTTGATCCCTCACCGTACCGCCACTCCCCACTCTGTTTCGCATCCAATTTCCCACAGCGCGCCAATCAGAGCTTCCCGGGGTCCTTCCTCCCTCCTCCCGCCGCCCACCGCATTCCCCATATACACCAACAGACGCCAACTGCCCGCCATCGTTGGTTTACACGGCCACTTCCCGTCGATCCACCCGCAGCTTCCTCCTTCGAACCCATCTCTCTGTCTTACTTATCCTCCCCCATCTCTCTTTTCTTAACTCATCCACACCGCAACTTATCATCTTTGACTTGACATGTACATACGTGACGCCCGCCTATACCTTCCGAGTCTCACATTCCTGCGCCAGACCCCACAGCGGCCAGCGTTCCTTCATCTACACTTGGCACAGCATGCTGTATCATCCTGGCCCTTGCGTTTGAATGCACCCCCCTATGTCATGTTACACATTCGCCCGATCCCAAATATTTCCTCACGCGCGCTCAGTCTCGGATGCCAGCACACGCACCCGACACATGCATGTCCCGTTGTCGAACCACGCAATCGCTCTATGGAGATATCTCATACCATACCTACTCTCTCCTGTCTAATTCGAGCACCCCCCATGGCAGTCCGAGTCCGAGTCCCACACGTGCACGCCAGGTCCTCTCTTTCCATTTGGGCAAAACCTCTTTCGGCGCATCCCATCTCGTATTATATATATACCGCCCATGTACATATTCTGACAAATCTGCCCATTTCTCGGGCGGTCTCCTGCATTAATATTTACAACAATCCGTGTTGGACGGGCACCAACGCCCGGCGTCAAACCTCGCATACCGGCCTTAGAACCAAGTCCAAAACCTCGCCCTCGACCTCCGAAACACATCGTTTTGTACATCTCCGACTGCATTATATACTGCTACAACATTACAATACAGTTTATGCTCGTTGCTAGATCGTTCTCTAGGCACAACAACGCGTTCCCATCCCTCCCCCCTCCCCAAGCGATGTCTCATGAGGTCCCAGGCCCAACCGAAGCGGCAACACCGCCGCCCACTCGCCCACCCTTCCCGATCCATCATGCAGTGTCCGACCTGGGGAGCTGTACGACTTACGGTGCACCTCCGCGTATCCACACGCGCGGGCGTCCGTCCAGCACTAGCGGCCAGTACGGCACTACTTCACATGGCAGGATCCTGCGACTGTGAGATTAGGTGCGAGTCAAGCAGCCGACGCCTCCTCATCAGCTCCGACTCGGTGATGGTCTGCCCACCCTTTGTTGGTGCAGACCCGTTGGCAGGCGAGGTCGCCGCGCGTTTGCCCTTGGGGGACGAGCTGCGCTGAGCAGCCGCTTCCATCTCCCGGACGGGCATGGGCACTTGGTGCAGGACGTCGCTGCGGTTCCCGTCAGAGGCTCGCGACGGCGACTGTGCTTTAGACGATTGCGACGGCTTTTCTGACTGGCTTGCTGACCACAGGCGAACGGTCCCGCTCGACGCGGTGGACGCCCTCCTCATCTCGGCATGAGACGAGGGCGGCGAACGCCGCTTCGGCGAGAACGAGAGCACCTCGTCAGTATCGAGTTCCGTATCTGTCGTAGACGCGGCATCGTCCGTATCCTGCGCATGATCGTCCTCACGATACCTCTTTGAGGACCGTCTCGTTTTCGGCCAGGGGTAGGATGAGCTCGAAACGCCACGGATAGCATGCGTGACAGCGGTCGGGATGCCGTCACGGGCGGAACCGCCAGACATTGACGAGTTGTTCTTAGCGAACGACTCCTCCATCCAGTCCGCCAAGTCGTCGATGACGCCTCGGACTTCTCGCATCAGCATGGGCATTTGCAGGTATGCATGGCTCCATTCTGAAAAAATGACCATTCGCACCCAGTCCTCCTCTGTCTCCGACACAAGCCGCTCGTGCTCTTGCCGTAGAGCGCGCATGGACTGGTCGTGTCCGCCGTCGTGTACGCTCATCCGCAACTCTTCGCCAAATTGGGAGCTTTTGCCAGCGATGATGCGCTCGAGCTCTGCGCGGCGGGCGCGTTTCGCTTCCCGAACACGCCCAGCAAAGATGAGCGTGTCATCAACAAACGGGTCCTTCTCACCACATGTCATAAGAAGTGGGGGGAATTGCGCCAACAGATGGTCCGGTGCGAGGATGGGTGAGAGCTGGTAGTCCGATTGGAAGTCCGGATTTCGATGAGGCCCGATGTAGAGAATCGCCATTGCGCGCAGCTGGGGTATAGAGTTTGATACACATCAGTCATATTCAATCGACAACAGACCTCGTGGAAGCGGTGCGGAGACATAGCGACAAAGACGCTGTGTCCCTGTATTGTTATTGTGAACGGAGAACTCACCATTGCAGGGGAGATGATCCGGTCCTGAAAGTAGCCTGTCCGACTGGTCATGGTCAATCGTGTTCCAACCGGAGCTGTTGCCTCCGGAGTTGGGGCCTGCTTCTTCTCACTCATTGATGCTACCGGTCGTTGTGATTGTACATGATCGACTTGTGGATTGAAACGGATCCGATAGCGAAGAGGCTTCTCTTCCTCACGAGCGCGGCCATCCTCCACGTCCCCCATGGCACCACCCTCATCATAGGTGTCGCCATTGTTGAACAGTAGTCTAACATCGGTTGTCGTGTGGCGAGTGCGAAGGGGAGGCTTCGGTCTTGTGGTCGAGGAAGCGGTCAGTTGACGCAGAGTGTCCCGGAGACTGCGCCTCCGACGAGGTCGCCTGTCTCCCACCATTGACAGGGGGCTGATATGGCGCAAATGATCCTTCTGCTCGGCTAGGAGTGAGAGGTGACCGGAGGATTGTTCGGCCTGCAACACACGCAGATTCTGGGGCGTCATCCAAGAAGTAAAGTTAAAATCAAGGGCCGCGTAGTTGAGCACTAGTGCAACAGGATGCGGCAGATTCATCTGAGTTTGCAGTATTTTGAACATGACGGTTACAGCTATATGGGCGCCGCTGTTGAGCGATCAGTGTAGGTATCTCTGTCGCGGCAGAACCATGATCGAACTCACGCCGAGTCGCCGGTACAGATGATGTTGAGCGCATGACCTGACATCCCGATTACCATCCCAGTGGTCTCGACCAGTACTCGATATAGATCAAAGCACTCGTCTATTGAAAAAGGATACGGATCTGCGTTGTCCAGGCGGGGTGCTCGGTCAGGGAACATAGTTAATAATTATGTAGATAACACTCACACTCTGGTGCTTTGCCATAATCAACAGACAAGACTGGCTTACCGGTGCGGACAGCCCACATTCGTAGGCGTTCTTCATGATGTTCTGGGGTCATCGATACAAACCCCCCTCCTGGAAAGTCAAGTATGAGGTCAGTCGCGCTCGAGAGTTGATCCGCTGGAGGGGCGTAGAACAGCCATGCTGTGATCGGGCGGCGTTGAGTCGAGTCTTTCGGGCGGGCAAGCAGGATCTTGCGACGAATGCTGATCCGTGGGTAGGATGTCACCATACGTATCTGGGTCAATCATAAGCGATGCCGTGAGTGGTTCAGCGGTGGGATACCCACGTAAGGATTGGTGACCTTCTCCCACGTTGTCCGTAGCATCTCCACAGTGGGAACGGCACGGAATTTCCGAAGCTGTGCGGAGATGAACGAGGGAATTCACGCAGGTAGGATGGCTAAGAAGGCGCACCTTCTCATCCGCTTCATTAGCATATATGATGTAATAAATTGAGAACAAGATTGAACAGATATCCTTCAGCCACTGCGGCCTTATTGACATGGCGGTAGCGAACCCTGCGTCGAGACCAGTTGCAATCCATGTGGCGCGGTAATACGACGGGGAATACTAGGGAATCGGCTAGGTAAAGACACTAGCCCATCGGGGATGGATGCACATACTAGATTGGCGAGGGGTTCGGGTGCTGAAATAATGGTATAAGGAGCGGCTGCGAGTGGACAGTGGGCAAGAACAGCTGACCTGCTAGACCGAGTATCTTATCGAGGTGACGGACAGCATACATCCCCGTCAGGGTGCTGACGATTAGTTGCCAGGGCGTAAACCGCTCTTGTCGAGGAATCGGAGGGTGTTCGAATGCAACGAAGCGTGTCAACTCACTCAAAGCCCTGTTTGCCCGCCTGATCCACAGCAGCCTCGGTCCATCGGGGTCTCCACGAAGGATCCGCCAAACCCAAAAGACAATGACTAGAATGACCTGGAGGGACGCGCATGACATCAACGACCCATCCAGGTCGTTCGCGAACGCAAACGAGACACACCGACCTGAGTCCTCTTCCAGCTGACGCTCGGCCGCCCTAACAGATGGTCTATCATGAGGTGGTGGTGGTAGCAAGAGCGAGAGGTATGGAGAGCATCGTTGTTCACTTGTTGCAAGACATTTGAGTTGTGGCGGAGGAAAGCTGTGGCATGTGATTACTGCTGCAGTGGCCTGTGTGGTCGCTCTGTTTGGACATTTGCAGTCACATTGCCAATGCCGAGCGGCAAATGGCAAACGCCCTGTTCGAGCGCTTGCAACCACCAACAGCCTCCTGATGCTTTTGCTCACAAAAAGAAATCGACAAGTCTCCTTGTGAA
Source organism: Lignosus rhinocerotis TM02 (assembly GCA_000743315.1). Lineage (NCBI taxonomy): Eukaryota > Fungi > Basidiomycota > Agaricomycetes > Polyporales > Polyporaceae > Lignosus > Lignosus rhinocerus. The sequence continues at coordinate 329,489 of KN049971.1, forward strand.
TGTCTTGTGGTCTGATCAGTTTGAAGCCCGTGGGGTTGGTTAAAGTGGGTGACTGTATACACCCAATTGGGATATGAAGGATGATGATCGTTGTGAACCTAGTTGGTCCTCGCGTATCGGTGTACAGTATGTCGGAACTTTCCTAGGCGGCTTACAAGGGACTATGCCTTGTAAGTGCCTTGTAAGGGCTTCGGAGGGGCTTATCACTGTTCAGGTGTCTTATGAGATCATGATAAGGCAGAGGGAGGCCTAGTACACGTACTTAAGCCCTAAGCATATGCGTTTCAGCCCATTTCCGACATATGCGACTGTATGCTACAATCGCGATCGAAATCTCAGGAAAAGCATGTCTGTACGCTACCCGACGGTTTCTCGCGGGCCTCTCCTTCGAAAGATGAGCGCTCGATGAGCGCGAGATATGGAGCAGGTATATATTGCATCTCTTGAAAAAACTTTGCACCACCCAACGTAGTCCCAGTACTGTGATCGATATCCATCATCATGAGCCCGAGCTACTCTCGAATTAGACTTGACCAGTTCAAGGAGACCTTCTCCACTACCATCGGTGTGTCCAAGTTTTCTTCTAGCTCTGAGGTGACAGCTCCGATCGGTCAGACTTACATGACCATGGCAGAGCTGTCAAGTGTCGCTCTTGGGGGCCAAATCTCTTCAGTCTCCGACGAATTCTTTGCAGAGGCGTTCCATCTGCTTCTGGTCGAGGTATATTCCCATGGGACTTTTATATGCCACGATCCTTGTACCGATCTCTTCTCCAGCCTGCCCCTAGTCTCAAAGGACAGTTTGGACCAAAAGGCGCTCTCTTCAGTGGGTGGGAGAGCCGTAGACACAATCCTACCTATGATTGGTGCGCGACAGTTCCACATATTGATCGCTGGATGTCTGAACCCTGTACAGGTGTGTCATCAAACCATATCGATCGCTGGATGTCTGAACTCTGTACAGGTGTGTCATCAAACTCGGAACGACTGGGTCGATCAGTGGATTCGACATCGACACTTCCCATTTCAACGGTGACCTGCTTGCAATCAATGAAATGACAACGTGTCTGACTGGATTTGGAATGGTCAGGAAATGAGGCTCCCCAGGCTTCCGTTGACATCCTGTACTCCCCTGACGGTTCAGCGCCTCTTGTGGATGACCCTAGAGTGAGTACCTACTTCTTCGGACATTGTAGCACAGCATTGACTACAACATCGGACCGCACCAGTGGGAGCAATTGCTGCCGAAGGTGGACCTCGGACCTAGCTCCAGGCATCTCTTCACTGTGGCTCCGTCCACAGGCGTGAACTATGTCAAGCTTAACATGTACCCTGACGGCGGGATTGTAAGTAATCCCTCATAATGCCACTCAAAGTCAATCAAGCGTCTGAGCTCTCCGACTGTTTCAAGGCCCGTTTCCGTGTATACGGTTTGGTGTCACCAGTCTTCCCTTCTGACCCCTCCGCTGTCTTCGACTTGGCGCATGTCGTCTCAGGAGGGCGCGTTGTCCGCGTTTCCGATCAGCACTTCGGTGTCGGCTCTAACCTGATTCTCCCTGGACGAGGTATGTCACATGTCCGTGTTCGTCGCACCTACTGTCATCCTGATTCGGCGGCTCACAGGCAAAGACATGGGTGATGGTTGGGAGACCAAGCGCAGCCGCGCCACCGGTCACAAGGACTGGGCTATTATCAAACTGTCAGTCCCCGTAATGCATATCGAGCGTGCTGGCGCTGACACTCATCCACCACTGATCCCGATACCGCGGCTTGGTCCCGCTTTCATGGTAGCGGCGACGCCGGCTACCTCTCCCAAGTGGAGATAGACACCGCGCACTTCATGGGCAACTTTCCAGAATCCTGCGAGCTCCACGCGTTGCACAGCACGGAGCTCGTGCCCACAGACATCTCCGAGGACGCCTGGACGCGCATCCTGCCGCGCACGAAGCTGGGCCCGCACAGGCAGCACTTCTTCCAGCTAGAGAACGTCGACGGGACCCCGTACACGCACGTCCGGATCACCATCCACCCCGACGGCGGCATCAAGCGCGTGCGTGTCATGGGCCGACGCGAAGTTGCCCAAGTCCCTGTCAACGCGGACAGCAATGGCGCAGCCACCCCGGCGGCAAACGAGAGCGTGGGCGAAGACGGGAGCGGTGCTGTGGCTGTCCCCGACTCCGAGACGCTGCCCGCCATCCCCGCCCTTCCACTCACCCCAGAGGCGTTCGCGCCGTTCGGGAATGTCGTGCAGGCGTACGCGGACGTCAACGCCGTCCCCAATCCTCGCCTCACCCGCGTCACGGGGGCGAACCAGGGCACGGCGACTAAGTTTCACAAGCTCGCGCTTATGGAGGACTCGTACCCCCCGGAGTCGGGAGCCACGACTGGGCTGTCGGTGTACCGCTGCAAGCCGGTCGACGTGGGTCCTGGGGGTGAATGGGCGGTGCGGGTGCTTGAGCGTCATCCGTGCACGAACCAGGCGTTCATCCCCATGGGCGGCGCCGTTGGGCACGCTTGCGGCGTGGGAGACGCACTCCAGGATCCTGGGAGCAAGTATTTGGTGATTGTTGCGAAGAACGGGGAGGACGATAGACCAGATCTGGCGAGCATGCGAGCGTTCGTCGCGTCCGCTGGGCAGGGGATTGTGTACGGTACTGGCATCTGGCGTGAGTGTCGTCTTCATTTGCTACCCAGTGTGGTCACTGGACGAGGCGCTGTCTTACTCAACTGCGCCTTTTTTACATACCAAACATCGGACAGATCACCCCATGGCTGTTCTCTACAAGGTGAGGCGTGCACCCCGCTTCCAAAGCTTGGTGCCGCTGCTGATGCTGTTTGACACGTGGCACCTTGCGCAGACGATGGACTTCACTTGTGTTGAAACACAGATCGGGAACGGCGACAAGCTCGATTGCGAGGTCGTCGACCTAGACGGCTCAGCGGGCTACTACAGGGTCCAAGTCCCCAATTGAAACCAGTTTTATATTAGGCAGACGTGACAGCTGCAAACTGTTGGTGTCTGTACTAATACTGTCAGTGTAATCTGTTGTGACAAACATCACGTGTATCATGGCTCATGTCCGGACTTGACATCACCCGAGACCTCCATTCAGTCTGAACTCCATTTCTATCGATGTTGCAAGCCTCACCTAAGACTCGAGTGGGTGCGATGTGTCGGATGCGGCCTCTAGATCTCCATCCGTCTGAAACATCGTGAAGGCGCGGATGATGATAGGCCCGACGAACGCTATCATCGGGAGTATAGCTGTAGCTAGTGACAAGCCGCATACTATTGAAACCTATGTGAATCACGGAACTTGTAAGTGCGGTCGAAGTACTTCAGGGTGTCGAGTTTGGCAGAGGTCGTCGGGGTCCTTGCGCAGATGGGAGGGCACAGCTTTCGCTCTTTGAATATTGCCAAATGTCATTGAATCACGAATCTCGCGACACTTGCAACGTTTAAGTACGCCGGTTCAAGTGCAGGCCCAATGCTGACGTGCTCACACTCAATAAGTATGGCGCACTGTGCACAATAGTCAATCTGAAGTACTGTTGTCGACTGGGGTCAGGTCAAGATTGCACTCAAGATGACAGGCAACGGTGGGACGGCCGCCATTTCGAGACAGTGTTACTCCGGGCGGAGTCCGCGGAGAATCCGTGTAGTATGATCCACGGATCTTCTGGATCAGGACCTAATACATAGCTACCAGCTGCTACCACTCAACGCTACACGGCCAACGGCCAGTTTGGAAGACTTCTAAAAGTGAGCTATTCCAAAACATCTCCAAACCTTGTTTTTGGTAGACTTTGGACCGACGGCGGACGCCACGGCAACCTGTAAAATCTCGGTTACATTCAGTTATCCATTCGAAATCTCGCGTATTCAATGCTCTCACATTTCCGTCACCATGGTCGTCTTTTCCTAATTCCCACAAGGAGCGCGCACTTTAATACTCATCTCCTCCCTGGAGCAATATTTGCTAACGTGTCCTGATTGAACAAGTTGTTAGTGGCGATAGTCTCAGAAATCGGACTAAGGCTGCGCCCGGTCGGACGGTGAGCTTGTATACAGTGCTATGCAATAGGGTAACTCAAGACAGCCTGAAGGACAAATGTGGTGGCGGCACAGCCATCGACAACTTAGGATAGTGGAGTCACAATAATTATGTGTCACTGACACAGCGAAGCAGCGACATCTTTGAGTTTGTACAGTACAGGTTGTCCTCGCGCACGGATTCGCTGCAGCTCCTTCAGCAGACTAGCTATAGGTCTTCGCTACGCGGTTTGGAATTGGAGATCAATGGCCCGGCAGGGAGGCACATGAGAGAGGCTCCCAACGCACGACGCACGTGGCTCATGATGACGATCGCAAGATTGGGCCATCTTCCGAGAAAAGCAATCAATTCAAAGGCCATACGCTCAAATTGCTCAAGCTTGATGAGTGTTGAACCTTTTCGAACGTTGGACCCTCCCCAGCCTTTGCTATCGACTGTGCATTGGAGCCGAAACATACTTCACTCACACACTGTGTCACCTGTAACAGAGTACTCATAGCAGAGAGACAATCTACTGCCGACCATGCCGCCACTCACCTCCGTGTCACCTGTAACGGAGTACTCTAGCAGAGAGACAATCTACTGCCGACCATGCCGCCACTCACCTCTATCCGGACCAGCGAGGGCAAGCTGGAAATAGTCAACCAGCTTCTACTGCCACACACTACAGAATTTATCGAGATCAAGACCATCGACGACGCGTATGATGCTATCAAGTCTATGAAGGTCCGAATTCGACTCTAGAGAGGTCTATATAGCTCCTCTCACATATGTCTCTGACCCAGATTCGGGGCGCACCCGCGATTGCATCCCTGGCTGCCCTGGCCATAGCAAGTTACCTCTCACGAGGGCTGCAGAGCACACCGACGCCAGAATGGCTTGAGACGCCGGACGCGCTGAAGCAGCATGTTGAAGCTATCTTGGCGCACCTCTTCACCGCACGCCCCACTGCCGTCAATCTCGGAGCCGCTACTCGACGCCTTTCGAAGAAGCTCCAGGCTTCCATAGAAGCAGGCCAGGACACCCGGACGACCGTACAAGGCCTCATAGAAGAAGCTCAGCAGATCGACGCGGAAGACGTCGGCAGGAACAGACTCATGTCCCGGTGGGGCGGAGAATGGCTCATCGAACAGGTCAAGAGACGCGGCGGCAGGGGTACGGATCTGAACGTGATGACTGTCTGCAACACTGGCTCTCTTGCGACCTCGGTCTGTATCAGCACTCGTCGTGATATGTCTCTTGTTTCGCGCGTTGCTGATCTTGATGTTATCTGTCTCGTAGGGTTACGGTACCGCTTTGGGCCTGATCACGTACCTGCATGAGACCGGGAAGCTGCAGCACGCGTTCTTCACACAGTCGACGCCCTATCACCAGGGCTCGCGGTTGGTTTGTTGCTCGCTGTTGTGTTCGCGCAGTGCTTACTGGATTGTTCCTGTCATCGCAGGCTAACTGCATACGAGCTACAAACGCTTAACATTCCGTCGACGATGCTGTGTGATAGTATGGTCGGCTCATTGTTCCAGCATCGTGAGATCCATGCAATCGGTGCGATGAATCATCTCACCCTTGATACATGACGTGACTGACCGGTAGTGCAGCTGTTGGCGCCGACCGCATTGCACGGAATGGTGATACTGCCAACAAGGTGTGCTTGAAATTCATCGATCATCCGCCGTGTTGTTGATGATATTGACGCCGTGGAAAGATTGGAACCTATAATGCAGCTGTGCTTGCGGCGCGTCACAACATTCCATTCATTGTTGTTGCGCCCGTCAGCACAGTAGATCTGGAAGTTGCGGATGGGAGTGGGTGGGTGATGTGCCACCTGTGTGGTTGTGGATGCACTTGACGAGCACTTTACAGCATTCCCATCGAGCAACGCCCAGCTATCGAGGCGTGTCTGGTGCGGGGCGCACTATTTCCAACGGTGTTGACTACGGATGGGATCAAGACGCAGGCGACGGTACTGGTCACTCCAGAGGGACTGGAAGGAGTGTACAATCCGAGCTTCGACGTTACTCCAGCGAGCTTGATCACCGCGATTGTAACCGAGAAGGGCGTCGCAGTGAAGCAGGCGGGAGAAGAGGTATTCGATTTGACGCTGGTGGTATGATAGCCTCGTGGAGTGGAGGGTACGCTTCGCGAGAGGCTCGTGCGCAGCCGTTTATATAGAGTTGAAGTTAGGCGTTGGAAGCTCATCCGCCTTAGCTGAGAGCTCTCTTGTCCGAATATTCTCATCCTGCTATCCGCCGCTACAGTAGTATGCGACGTCTTGTCTTGTGTTCTTCTTCTGGGCAACAGAAACGTTTAGACAGGCCGCCCGGCATGGTGGCGATAGATGGCGCGCCTGGGTTTCCGCCGGCTTGGCAATGATGGGCGAGCGCATCGACATCCCCAGGCTGCCGACCAGCGTCCAGTGTTCACAGTCTACGTGTATGAGGAACTGTCAAGGAACACAGGTTGTAGGCTGTTGGCGGCCTCACATGGAGCAGCCGAACGGACGGTGATGGAAGAGTGCGCGGCGAGGTTGGCCGTTCTGTGAGTAGCGGGCACGAAAGATCCGCTTCCAAGCATCCCCAGCCTGGATTAATATTCGGCTTGGGTAGCAACGGCGCTCATTGGCTGAACAGAGTGCGAAAGGGTAATAGCAGGGTGATACATACGCGTGGCTTCGCTCGATCCGAGTCGATCGTGAGGCTCAGCGGCCAGTCCATCTTATTTGGCCATCCTAAAACCTCCTAAGACCCCTCCATTTCCCCGCCACGCCACCATCTCTTTCTTTCTCTCCCCCATCCACCACCACCACCAGCACCGACCTTACGTCGTACTACAACGAGCTCCTTCTAATGAAGCTGTCCGCTCCTTTGATTCTCCTCCTCGCCGCCTTCGGCGCTGTCGAGGCCAGCAGCCACGATGGATTCACCCGTTTCGCTCGCCATAACGACATCGCAGCCCACCTAGGAATAGCCCGACGTGCTAACGGCCGTTGCAAGATCCGCCCCACCAGCTCTGTGAGTCGTGCCCTGAAAGGTGAAGTCAATGGCCAGATTCTAATGTGAACTTCCGGATCAGCTTCCTGCTAAGCCTGTTGCTACCAAGAAACCCATCAAGTTAGTTGAGGAGGACAAGGATGACGGCAAGAAGGACGAGACTAAGACCGATGGCAAGAAGGACGAGACTAAGACCGATAGCAACTCGGGCGGAGACAAGACCTTCGGCCACATCGACGGAACCATTCGCATCTCAGACTCCTCTTGCGGTAGCCCTCGTGCTTCCAGTATGTTCTTGTTCTATTCTAGTGATCCGGCACAATCTAATGTCTTCGTCATGCAGAGAAGATCACTAGCACGCAGGGCCCCAATGGTCACATCGACTGGCTTAACTGTGGTGTTGAAGACGGCGGCTGGAAACCTCCCATGGTCACGGTCGACGACATCGTTGTGGTCGACCTTGACGACGCTCTCAAGGACCCCAACAGCCCTTTCCAGGCGTGTAAGAATTACATCGGCATGTTCAAGAAGTATGCAAACGCCAACGGCAGTCAGTGAATTCTTCCTTTCGTCCGGAGGACTCTTACCAACCGTGCGCACAGTCCCTCCCATTATCGCCGCTTCTATCGCCATGCAGGAGAGCTCCTGCATCCCTAGCACCACTGGTGGAGGTGGGGAGGTCGGCCTCATGCAGATCACCCCGGATAAGTGCGACGGTCACCCAAATTGCTATGACCCTGTAAGTCTTCCATCTATGTTTTTACTTCCTAATTCCTCCCAATCAACGTCCCCCAGGACTTCAACATCAAGACAGGTGTCGCCTTTTTCGCCAGTCGTCTCCAAAGCAACGGCGGTAGTCTGTTGAAGACTATAGGTAACTACAATGGCTGGCCAGTGGGTATGACTGTGGTATGTAACATAGCCTGTGCTCTTGTAAGGCTGCGCTGAACACTAGGATGTAGTGGTCTGCGACGAAGGCGAGGGACGGCAAGTGCTGCTTGTGCCAGAACAACTTGGACTAGTGAGTGTTCATCACGATTGCTAGTCTGATTCTGGTGCTGACATTTGCCCACAGCTTGCACCAGATGGTGAACGGCTGGTTCCAAAACCGCAACCCCTACTCTACCCATATGGGCAAGTTCTTCAACCTGGACGTCTGCCCGGGCCGAAATTAACTGTTCCCTCATTGTTGCGTGGGATACGCCCCGGCCTATCGTACTGATGTGTTCGGATTTCCCCTGTGGCGCTGCATTTTGGACACCATATACCCCATTTTCCGTGTTCGCTACCTCTGGGAGTGCGAGGGTCATACATACATTCGAGTATAGTGCCTTCCGTAGCCCCACGGAATACACCTCACCTGCTATGCATGATTACGCTATCTTACACCTATCGACTTAGCAGTTGTTGGAGACAATTTGTACGTTTGTTTAAATCCATGTCAGTAGCGACAGTCTCGCGCACGCGACAACAGCGTATCGCCGGCGGCTACGAGCCACCTTCTCGCCGTTGTTGTGGTAATCTCGTGTAACTTTTCTCTAGACCTATCCACTTCACTGAAACAACGTTGCCCGCTGCCGTTGTGTAACTTTCCTCTATATCTATCCACTCCACTAAAACAACGTTGCCCGCTGCCGTTGACAAGTTCAGCCCTGCTCGTATACTTGCCCTCGTCATAGACGCGTCAGAAGATTCTATCTGAATTCGAGACCCCCTTCGGCCGCACACCCTGGCCCGGATCTGATCAACGCCTTCCCACCATGTCCAACAGCTCGAGTAACAGCGACGCGTCCTCCCAGCCATCGACGCCCGCGACGTCGCAGCCGCCGTCCCCGACGCTCTCGAAACTGAGCCTGCAGGACATCTCAGAGGAGGCCAAGGCGGAGGCCGCGAAGCTCAAGGCGGAGGCGAACAAAGCATTCCAGTGTGCGTCTTCATTTCGTTCTGTCTTGCCCTCGCGATCCGGGTTTGATCCAGCACGACTTGGGGGTTGTGCTGACTTGTGTGCATCGGGAAGCCCATGAGTTAAACAAGGCGGCGGACCTGTACACACGAGCTATCGAGAAGAACCCGGCGGATCCGACGCTCTGGTGCAATCGCGCGTATACGAGGATCAAGCTCGAGGAGCACGGATATGGGCTGAGCGATGCCAGTACGTCTTCACTGGTGTCGGTGTGAGCGTGTGTTGAGGTGATGCGTGTATCACAGGCAATGCTATTGAGCTCGATCCGAAATATGCTAAGGCGTATTATCGGTACGTCCCTGTCTGTGCTCTGTCCGTGTATGCACGCGCTGATCCCCCGGATCTCCTCCTTTCCTCGTTCGAAGGCGAGCAACATGCTACCTACAGACGATGAAGTACAAGCAGGCAATTGGGGACTTCAAGAAGCTCTTGACACTCGAGCCGCAGAATCAGCTCGTGCGTATGCAGCTCGATAGCACGCAGAAAATCTTGCGCAAGGTCGAGTTCGAGAAGGTGTGTAGGGTTCATCTAATAATAGCACTCGCACAATGTTGATGATGTTGATTGGGGGTTGGCTGTGTGTGTGTATAGGCTATCGAGATGGAAGAAGAGAAGAGCGCTGCGGTGCGATGCTATGAGATCATCGCCGAAGGTACGTCTGTGCTGGTAGTATACGACGGATTCATGCCGACAAGGAGTGCGTTCGATTCACTGTCTTCGCAGGTGGCTGCGATGTGGACAACGGATACGCTGGACCTGTCCTGCCCACCAGAGACGATGGAAAGTTTACGATCAACATTGAATTCGTGCGGAAGATGATCGAGTGGTTCAAGGAGGGCAAGTCAATACCAAGAAGGTGAGTCCTTCCTCTCGCGTTCTTTAGGCGTCTTCCGAACCCAGGCAATCAAAGGTATGTATGGGAAATCGTCCTCGGGGCACACACGCACTTCGAGCAGGAGGAGAGCATGGTCACTTTGGACGTGGAGGACGGGGCAACGGTGGATGTGATCGGCGACGTTCACGGTAGGTTCCACAGAATATATCTTCGTTACCCTATGATGGACCCGTCTGTCAGGCCAATTCTATGACTACCTCCACCTATTATCCCTCACTGGTGAGCCAAATGAGAAGCATAGTTTGCTTATGAACGGCGACCTTGTCGATCGAGGATCGTGGTCGGTCGAGGTCATCTTGGTTGCTCTGGCGTTCAAGTGTGAGTTGTGTGTGTGTGCTGTTAGAGTGTCTGGTTGAGGCTGAACACGTGTTGCAGGGCTCTACCCCAAGCGCATGTACATTAACCGCGGAAACCACGAGTCAAAGGATATGAACCGCACATACGGCTTCGAAGGTGAGGCAAAGCACAAGTACGGCGAGCAGACATACAAGGTAAATCTTGCCCTCACGATATGACACATACCATGGGTCAGACTAAGCCGGTCCACTAGCTTTTCGCCCACGTCTTCACGGAGAGTGAGTGGATGCATTGCCTCCATTACATACATGGATATTGAGCGGATGGTTTCAGTGCCCTTGGCGACTCTCGTTTCTGCGACGAAACCGCCGTCTGGCTTAACACAGAACGCCATTCTCTCACCGGATGGCCGGAAGCGATACTTCGTCGTCCACGGTGGCCTGTTCAGCAAAGACGACGTGACGCTCGACGACATCCGCAAGATCCAGCGGATAGGCCACCAACCAGGACAAGAAGGACTCATGTGTGAGTTGTGCTGAACCTCTTTTTTACCCATAACAACTCTGTGTCCGACGCACTTTCATGCTTTCCATATTTAGGCGAGGTAGGGTTCCCCGGTCACGGAGTTAAGCACTGCATTGGCTGAAGGATTAATATTGCGATATAGCTGCTGTGGACGGACCCCCAGGAACTCCCGGGGAGAGGCCCGAGCAAGCGTGTGAGTGCGATAACCGATCGAGCATATGAAGCTATCTCAATCTGAAGCTTACTGTCCCTTTCGGCCCAGGGCGTTGGAATTGCGTTCGGACCTGATGTGACGAAACGATGGTGCGTGGCCAACGGGGTCACGGGTGTTATTCGCAGCCACGAAGTCCGTCAAAGTAGGTTCAATGGGCTGCTTCTCGCTGACGGATTCCGTAAGACTAAACCTTATCAGACGGTTACTCTGTTGAGCACGACGGACTCTGCACAACGGTAAGGTTCAGAAGCCCGCTGGCGTCTCGCATCTCTGTGCTTGCAGTGCTGACGGGCCACTCCACATCTCTCGTCGCTTCCACGACATATTCCCCCCTGCAGGTCTTCTCTGCGCCGAATTACGTCGACCAGGCCGGCAACAAGGGCGCCTTCGTAAGACCTGTTATCTCGGCCATTGTGCGGTTGCATATGCACACGAGGGAATGCTAACCCTGCCTTTGCTTGTCGCCTCCTTCGCAGATTCGCATCGACGCCGAGGGCTCGCAGACGTACACCCAGTTTGATGCGCAACCGCATCCACCGATGAAACCCATGGCATATGCGTCGACGGGTCTGGCTAGTCTGCTGATGTAGGAAAACGAGACGACCAAGGTAGACGTGCGCGGTCCAGAGACCGAAACGCGTTCCCGTTCGGGTATGTTCTGTCTCCAGTTCTTGCCTGCCCGCTCGCCGCGGCGAATCAGCGACGTAGTGCTCATGTCATCGTCTGATCACAGCTGTCCCTCTCCCTTTCTCGCTTGCTGTGCAGGGAAATGGGATGGGGAGCTAAGAAGTGCTATCTAGGGTTAGTGTACGTGCGATGGTTCTGCGGTCTTTTGGGACTATCTCCAAGTGTAGCATATGTAGTTGGTGCCATGTATCGCAAGCACTCGTGTCGGTGTCTGATGTCGGAGAGAGCAGTAGCAGTCTCCTGGCATGAGGGATATGCCCGTGTGCGATATACGATCGGCTTGGTTCGCTTTGCTACCTTGCCATAGCGCGTCACTGCTCAACATCGCTGGCTCGGCCACTCGATGCTGACCCAGTAGGCAAGGTTAATGAGTCGGGAATTCGTGCAAGGGTGCGTGCGCCAGTCCCAATCGGCCGCCACACAGCTCCCATTGACTGACTCACCTCTCAACAATCGCGACTGCGCACGCCGCAACGCCCCCAAGCTAGACTACAACGAGTATCTGTCCGCATGAGACAAGTTCTCAGATATCCGTACTATGCGCTCGACTGTCAGAGTGACCGAGCTATCAAGAGTCGCCATGTCAGGAGAGCAGCAATTGACTGTCGTCGCGAGCGTGGTCTTGAAACTGGGGAGATCGCGGCTGCGATCTGGAGGCCCAGTGCCGATGACACGCACTTTACAAAAGTTGCTATTTGGTTGGGGGGGTGGGGGGGTGTCAATATGCGGCAGCTGACAATCTATGCGCGTTGTGTTTGGGGAGCGGCGAATATATGTCTTGAGAGGTGTATATATTGCCTTATGACACGGGCATCGGGACGAGGACGCGTCAATCCATGTTGCGGCGCCATCATGTGCGCCCGGAATGTCGAAGTAGTCGCTAGATGTGTCAAGTTTCATGCTGGTATCAGGAGAGATCTGAATCTCCAAGTACACTCGCGACGGCCGATGCTGAGGATGTGGGTCTGTGGATTGACTGACCAGCGTGGAGGCTCCTCAGATCGGTGTTCCGACAATCCACCTCAATCCGTCACTGGAGCTGTTGGATGTGCGGATATGCGGCGAGACGGTGTACAGGGATTATCCCTGGATCCTCCGGGCGAAGTCGGGACGACACTTCAAGTGGGCAAGGACGGCAGTGGTGTCGGACTGGAACGTTTTCTCAGCAAGGCATTGTAGTGTTAGGAAAAGACCAACTCTTTGGTGGGCAAGCCGGGTTACCTGCTTTGCCTGAACCAGCTCGCGTTACAGCTCCTAAGTGTCCGTTTCTAACGGTGAGTCGTTCATGGAACAGCTCGAGCGTTGGGCTACGCCAATGAGTCGATGGTCGAGTCTTTGAACGACAACCTCCCTCGCCTGACACGTTCTGGTCGGTGGCTAACAGGGACTGGGAAGGTCACACCTACCTCGATGATGGAGTATATGTGATATCGATGACGGCAATATTGTGCTACCGGTAGACATAGAGAACCAACCGGGGAAAGAGCATCGACAATGCGACAGTGAAAGACAGGTACAAGAAGACGGCGATCATGCGGGTGGTACAGCGCCAGAGGTAGGTGAGAATGCTGAAGATGTAGGCGGAGGTCGTGGATGGCACGGTGAGCGAAGTCAACACAAATGAAGAGTGGTAGTGATGAAACGTTAAAGCTTTGAAGGCTCATGGTTTCAGTTGGTGAGATCGAGCTAGTGTACTATTAGCGTCGATCGTACTCACCTGCCTATTCGAGTGAACAAGGCCTGTGATCGGTGCCACACATATACTCGTTCAGAACGATAGCTGTGACTCGGATGGTCTTCGCTGGTTTGTCGTTGCAGCATCTATCGAGACAACCCAAGTTGCCGAGTTCTGGGTGCTCTGCAAAACAGTTGATATGCCTACCATCTAACACTCCTGATGTTGTTCTCTGCGCAAAAGATACAAACAGGTAGGTTACTCCCAATTGTGGACCATCCAAGTAGATTGTTGCATGCATTATATCTATACAATTGCTTAACATCAATAAAAACGTACTATGCTCACCGCTGCCGCAATCACAGATCGCTTCTGGGTACCTGGTCCTTCCCTGAGAGCCTGAACACACTCATGGCTGCACGGAGGACTTCAGCCACACCGTCGACAAGCCCCCGCAAGCATCCCAACGTGCCATCCCGGCACGCACGCACCCAACACGCGAACCGGTCGAGCACGTCTGCGATGAAGTGTTGTGGTGAACCGACATCACCGGCGGCTGGGGAGCGGCGGGGCTTTGTAGGTGAGTTCAATGTTAGCCATCCTGGCATGCCAAAGTGCATGACAGCCCATACCTTTGCAGCACCGCCTTCTGCTTCCTTGACAAGGCGGGCTTCCTCACCACCGGATTCTGCCCACATCCGTCGGAAGTCTTGGACCATGTGCAGAGACTCGACTAGTCGATGGAGACTGTTGACCAGCGCGACGACCTCGGAGCGTTGCAAGAGGTTAGCGTTCGACTTGGGGCTATCATACATGACGTGTGAGTCATGGATCTAAAAGTTCGCCAGAATAGGAAAACTAAACGCACTCAAGGGCCTTCTCGTCGAGCTCGAAGAGGACTTTGAGTGCAGTCGCGATACCCGTGGTCTGCACCTTGCCCCACAGTCGACACTTGTCGCACCCAACGCAGTCCATGATTCGCGTCACGTTACGGAAGTGGTCCTTGAACTCGGCTTTGAGGATGTTGGCATTCTCTCCTCGGAAGAGCACCGATTCGTCGAAACGGCCGACATTACGTGCGATGTCGATCACCTTTGTGATACGGTCGTATGTCTCGGCCTCCTCCTCGTGAGTACCGCTAGCGCAGTAGTCGTACGCTGAAAGGTAGGGTTCTAGGCGAGCGACCGCACGCAGGAGGAGGACGACGTCGAAGTAGATGTATTGCAGCCGCTCGGGATAGGCGGCCACTCGGGAGATGAAGCATTGGAGGTTCGGACCCTAGGGGTCATATGAACACGACAAGCCAGACAAGGTGATGATGAACTGGACGCACCCAGGTTCCCGTGGTCTGGTTCATGTCCTGGTGGCATATATGCGTTGAGATACTCGCGTGGAGGCCGGACACAATCTTGTAGTAGACTCTACGCTCTAGGCACTCCTTCGAGCCCTCTGTACTGTCCGTCCGCATCGCGCCCGACATACTGTCTGGTAGACTGACCAAGCCAGGATTCGGAGAGCTGGAAGACAGTAGGTTGAGTTCAGACATGCCGAAGCAGTTCTCTTCGTAGATTGCTTTCCAGACCCGGCGTGCAGAAGGGCCCGCGTAGCCCGTGAAACGTTCCGGATTGAGGGAGAGGTCAATGTAATCGCCTTCTGTCAGGTCATCAAGGAAGCAGTAGTCCGAATCACGGTAGAAGCATCCAGGAAGTACTGTCCGCTGAAGATCCGGGAGTGTGGGTATCCGTGAACGGAAGACATAGACAGAGGGCATACCTCATCTCCTTCAGGCATCTCAATCTTACTCAGCGAGGCTGCTCTCCACTTATCTGGTATCTCGCTCTAAGTGAATGCCGGAAATTATTGAGCATTGTTGTGAGTGGAACGGGAAAATTCCAGACTCACCTCATCTACAGTGGTGATACCACACTCCCTGTTCATGCAGAACCCATTTTCTTGCCAATATGGACATTCACGGTAGAGGTCGATCTGGTTATATACTGATAAGTTGGGCTCAGGAAGAGCGGATGACTTGTGCATACCCGGAAGTACTTGAAGAATGGTGTCTCAACTAGCGAGTGAAGTTCATTGTAGAGCGTGTCAGTGACGCTTTCTATTGTCTCGTAGTCACATTGGGTGGTCTCAATAGGACCGGTGGGCTGCCGAAGGGCTAAGGTAATGCGAAGGTGGTGACCAGAGAGAGACGTACGAATTGTTTGCATGCAGGTTCCTTCACTGGCTCATGCTCCAAGACAGACTTCACCTGTCCGCTGCGACCCGACGAGTCTCCAAGAAGCGACTGGCGTGCATCCGAGGCATGGGAGGCGAGAGTATCGAGGAGAAGAGAGAACAGTAGCGCGTATAGATGACGCGAGAACATGTGGTAGTAGACCAGGTGGTCGCTCAGGCTTCTTGGGACCTCGAGATGGCGTCGGAAGGATAAGTTGTCGTCCGGAGACCTGCAGGACTTTAAGTAAGACAGTGGTGGGAGAAAGAGAGGATGAGGCCAGACTGGGATGTGTCACACAGGCTCGGGGAACCCATTCGATGTAGGAGGGCCACGTCGGCGCGAGAATACAGCGTCTCTCTCTTTCTCGTCCGTGTCCATCTCGCCCGCCCATCTCAGGGCGACGCTCCAGTCGGTTCTAGACGTCTTCCTCGGCCCCTCTCGCCCACGGTTGCCGTCGCGCATGCATCTATCTCTCTGTAGATACCTGCGGTCGAGATATGTTCAGGAGTTGTGTCTTGATAGCCTTTGAATAGGGATGGACCTTTCATCCCCAATATACCTCTTGTACACACTTATATCATGACATGTCCCTAGTACGTACGCTTGATTCCGAGTCAGTGCTACTTCATGAACATTGGATGGCCTAGCACTTTGTAAATGCGTAGTTCATAGATTCATCCAGGATTCATCGTTGCAGGTATGTATCCAGCTATGCGAGATTGCATACCTACACCTTACGCTTCTTTCAATGACATTGTACTCACGGCGCCTGACCCTACCAGTCACCACTAGTAGCAATTGAGACGCTTGAAGACTAGCTCAGATTTTGTTGTATATATTTGTGCACACTGTTGAAGCATGCGAGTCATCTATTCTGCATGGAAGGTTTGCATCTACCCCGCATTGTAGAGTGTTCATCTGACAAATGTTTTCGATCTGACCTAGGGGCCATGCCCGGAAGTTTTGGGAGCCTATCGTCTCGTACTTCACACTTATGCGAGCATGCGCCAACCCATTTTGATATCGTCTGATACCCACTATCACGACATGGGAGCTGTTCAATCTCAATCAGACTCTAATTTATAGCTAATGCACTATGGGTCAGTCTGATACACATATTCATAGTCCCGAAGGAGGAGGTTAGTTTGCTATCGTCACTTCTCAAAGTTTCAGGGAGAACACCACATTTGCCTAGTAGGATCTATCTTTGAAGGACCGTCCATCCCTCTTGTCAATAGGTCCTCATTGTCTGCATAGGGGAGACTAGGATCTATCTGGGTAAGAAGTTCGATGCAGAGGGCGTTAGCGCCCCTCCAGAATGACTCACTCTTCTGATAAATCTGCACCTGGTGGGCGCAGAGCAGGGTAGTTATCACCACCACCTTGACGCCATGGCCTTCGTTAATCATTATACACCACCTCCGGAGCCTACTCTAACAGAGTCGGAGCTCTTCGGTCCATCGCCCTACGACATCAACTTTGCCTGGCCTATACACGAGGAGACGCTCAGGACCGACCGTCTGAAGCTGATTCCATTCGTGCCAGCTATTCATGGTGAGACGTACTGGGCGAACGTCAAAGATCGTCCCGAGCTCTTCCAATTCTATCCCTTCTTCCCCTCCACAATCACCGAATTTCTCACCTGGGCAGAGCTCATTGTACGGCGGAACCCCCACCTCCTCTTTCTCGCGGTGGTCGACAAGACGCGCCCCGACGCGGAGCATCCTGACTGGGACGGGAGCCTCTCAGGCCTACTCATGCTCTGTAACACCGTCGCGCAAAACCTTACGACTGAGATCGGATACGTCGTCGTCTTCCCCGAGGCCCAGCACACCCATGTCGCGAAGGAGATGGTTGCGTTGTGCCTGCGCTACTTGCTCAACCTCCCCAAGGCCTCCCCGCCTGGGATAGGGTTTCGACGCGTACAGTGGTCCGCTCATCCCGGGAACGCGCCCTCGATCGGGCTAGCAGAGCGGATGTGGTTTAAGAGGGAGGGCGTGCTCAGGTGGTTGTGGGTGCTTCCGGAGGTTCTGACACACATGGGAGACAAGGGGCGGGAAGGAGACGCGTATTCTGGGAGGTCAGGCAGGCACACGATGGTATTATCGGTTTGCTGGGACGATTGGGAGGGTGGAGTCAAGGACAAGGCTGAGGCTTTCTTAAATCAGTAACAAATGGACGAAGTGTTCCAAATCATTATTGTGTCCCATGTCGATCCCTTCAGAACATGACCCAAGCGCTGAAATTGACTATAGACCTTGGGAATAGAACGGAACTAATTGTCTATGTGGATCGTTTGTCTCTCTGCGGACTTACCCCAGACTGCGAGCCGAATGCGGAAAGAGGATCTCACGGATCTAGAAAGCGCTTGGTGAGAAGAGCAGGGAATCGCCCACGTATATTCCACACACAACATTTTGCTTCCGACTCCCATCTCCTTTCTCTAATACGCGGCAATCGTAGGTCGATTGTTGCTTGGATCTCCCCGTCTCAGGCCTCGCGCTCTTCGGACACCCGTAAACAACCCTCACCATGGCTCTCTCCGCTGCTGACCTCCAGGTAAGGCTCTTGTTATCACTTGCCACGACCATGTAGTTCACACCGTATTCACCGGGATAGAGAAGGCATGAACTCGAAGGCGCACCGGACCCATTCCCCAGCTTGGTCGAAAACTCTCCGGTCAAGCTCCGCGCCCCTCCGTCCAACGGTACGATCGATACCGACTCCCAGGAGGCCTTCCCCTCCCTCGCCCCTGCTGCCCCAGCCGCTAATAAGCCTATGGCATCGGCCTGGATTGCCAATGTCGGTCCCCGCATCAAACCCACCGCCTCGAAGCAACAGGGCGTGTCGGACACGTTCATGCTCTCGTCCATAGATTTGTCTTCTGCTGGCAAGGATGGCAAGCCCACGTCTCTTGGAGAGATCATGAGGCAGGTCATGGCGCAGTACAAGGTCAATGTGGAGGCGGCCACGAACCAGAAGTCGCGCCAGACCACGTTCTTCCTCAGAGCGGATTCAAAGAAGGAACTTGACAAGGCGAAGAAGAGTCTTCTCGCTCACCTCAGTCCCGTGGTATGTCCATCTCACGTTGCGCGATTTTGTCGGCCTCGAGTCAGCCCCCATTATGTGCTGATGTGGTCAGAAACGTGCGGAGCGAACCGAAAGCTCCTCGTGGTGATGGCAGTAAGAATCACGATACCTCCTTTCGCCACGCACGAACATGTGCTACGGCAGCCAGTGCTTGAGAATAAGTTTGGGGTCACACTGGCCGCCATTGACCGGATTTGCCATAGTCCGCTCGTTTCTGGACACGCACTGGCTCGAATGTACACAGTCACATCGTCATAATAAGGTTGCGAGAATCGCGCTTTTCCGCGCGGACGAACGTGTGCCGAAGCGGACGAGCAGAATGTCTTCGCTCGTACTAGATACCTCGACAAACCATTAATTCTTGTGTTGTCTCAATACTCCATGCGTCCGTTTTCATGCTTATCTGGAGGATTGGTTCTTAGATCACTCTGATTTTGAACGCTCCGGCCTCGACCATCCCCACCATCATTGGTATCAAGGGTGCAAACTTGAAGCAGGTTCGTGACCAGACTGGCGTCAAAATCGACATTCCCCGCCGTGACTCGCTCGCCCCCGTAAATGGACAAGCTAATGGTGCCTCGCACGACCCTTCGCGCACCGTTACTCCTCTTCCTGGCACCCCAGTTGACGGGGATGAAGAGGAAGAGCCGACGGTTCCCATCACTATCACTGGTGCCCAACCTCTTGCGTATGAGGCGCAGGCTATGCTCAATAATATCATTGCTACGAAGCGCTCTCGCATGACCCAGCGCGTGCGCGACATTCCCGAGCATGTGCTTCCCTTCATCCTTCCCCGCCGTGCGACGTTTGAGGCGGCTGCCGAAGGTGGAGATGTATCTCTGACCTTAAATGCCGCGGCGCGGGAGATTACCGTTTCCGGCGACCGCGACGCCGTCACTCGTGTCGTCGGTTCAATCAAATCTGCAGTCGAGTACTTCACCACCGAGACGATCTCACTCAAACTCTCGCTACCCAAGCGCCAACACCGTCTCTTGACTGGCAAGAATGCGGAAGACATCATGGCGAAGGCTCGTTGCGCGGTGATCCTTCCCAAGCCTGAGGAGGCGAGCGAGGAGATCGTCCTTTGGGGTAAAGCTAATGAAGTCGGTCTTGGGGTTTCAGCTGTCATGGAGAAGGCGAACTCGGCTTACATTCACGAGTTCCCTCTACCTGGCCCGCTTCCCGTTGCTCGACAGCTTTTGACCTACATGTCGTGTGTGAGCTATGACAAGACGCTTGCTTCCGCGAACCCCGGCGTACAGGTCTTTATCCCGCCCCTTTCCATCATCGATCGCGCAACGGTGCTCAACGTGGACATTGTGGGCGAAAAGCCCAAGGTCGACGCAGCCGTCAGCGAAGTTTCTGCGCTGATTGGCAAGCTCTACGGCGCCACCAAGGAAATTCAGATTGATTGGCTCTTGCATCGGTTTATCAACTCGCCCAAGAATGCTAAGAAGTGAGTGCGTATCTGTTATCCTTTATGGAGTCATCTAACCATCCCAACAGGATCAAGGGCTTCCATGACGCGTACAACGTCCTGGTTTTCTTCCCGCCCGAGTCTGCTGAACAGTCCTCTGTTCTCCTGGTGTACGATCCCACTTCTCCCAACGCTTCGCCCTCTCCCCTTGATAAGTCCAAGAGCCTCGAGGATGTTGAGAAGGAGCTGTCGAAGATGGCGCGTGATGCCGCCGACGTCAAGACTGCGACTCTTGAGGTCGAGAAGAAGTGGCATGACGCAGTCGTTGGACGCGGCGGCACCACACTCAACGCAATCATAGGCGAGGACAAGACGCTGTCGATAAAGCTCGGAGCCGAAGCGGGACAAGCGACCGAGGATTTCATTCTCATCCGTGGTATCAGCGCTGACGTCGACCGTGCGGTCGCGGAGATCCGTAGGATCGTCGAGGACGCGAAGAACGATGAAATTGTTAACAGCTTCTCGGTTGAGTTCGAGATCGACCGCGAGTACGTTGGCCGTATCGTCGGTTCGGGGGGCTCTGGCGTCAACAAGCTTCGTGACACCCTTGGCGTCAGGATTGACTTCTCTGACGAGGGTGAGGAGAAGGAGAAGGACAGTGGCAAGAAGAAGAAGGCTACGCTCCTTAAGTCCAAGGTCAAGGTCGTCGGCCGCAAAGAGAACGTTGAGGAAGCGAAACGCCGCATCCAAGCTCAGGCGGAGCGTCTCGCTGACGAGACCTCTGAGGTACTCAAGATCCCACACCAATACCATTCGTCGCTCATCGGCCAGAGCGGCAAGTATGTTATTCGTCTCGAGGAGAAGTACAGTGTGAAGATCACGTTTCCCCGCGAGTCCTCTGCCGACGGTGAGGGTAAGACCCGTGAGGCGCTTAAGCCAGATGAGGTCCTGGTCAAGGGTGGCCGCAAGGGTGTCGCCGGTGCCAAGCAGGAGCTGCTTGAAGTGAGTGCTTTCTACACATAGATGTTGTATCGCATCTTGACTGCTTCACGACAGGCCGTCGAGTTTGAGAAGGAATCCAACAACGTGGTGAAGTTCACCGTCCCAGCTCGGTCGGTCGCGCGCATCTTGGGCAAGGCCGGCGCGACGATCAACGACATCAAAGACACTTCTGGCGTACAGATCGACGTAGACAAGGCTCCCGATGACAAGGACAATGCGAAAATCTCCATCCGCGGGACGAAGAAGGCCATCGATGAGGCCAAGGCTGCCATCCTTGCCATCGCCGAGCAGGTCGCTGAAGAGACAACCGCGACCATCGATGTACCCAGCAAGTTCCACCGGACCATTATCGGCGCTGGCGGTCAGGGCCTTAAAGACCTCATCGCACGCTGTGGAGGACCTACCGACTCGAAGGCCCAGGCTGGGTTGATCCGATTGTACGTGTTTTGTTCAGTGTGTGCGAGTGTGGTTGTTCGTTGGTGCTCATGCTGTGCTATTTACCTAGCCCCCGTCAGGGAGAACCATCTGATGAAGTCCGTCTGCGTGGCGAGCCCAAGCTCGTTGCGAAGCTTAAGGCGGAGCTTGAGAAGGTCGTCGAAGAGCTCAAGGACCGCGTTGTTCTTGGTGTCGACGTGCCCGTTGCTCAGCACCGTGCCCTCATTGGTCGCGGTGGTCAACACTTGAACGATCTTCAGAACCGTACCGGCGCACAGATCCAGTTCCCAGGTTCTCGCTCGTACTCTCAGGTCGGCGAACCGGAGAATGTTGCCGATCTCGATGGTGTAGACCCCGGCAACCTCGTAAAGGTGTCTGGCCCTCGTGCGGCTTGCGAGAAGGCCATTCAGGAGCTGAAGGTACGCACTGCTCACGTTGGCTCCGATCCATCACTTCTCATAGTATACACAGGCCCAGATCAAGCCTCCTGTTCCTGAGGGTGTCACTGGCAGCATCACTGTTCCGCTCAAATACCACTACGCCGTCTCGCAGCAAGGCAACCTCTTCCGTCAGCTGCGCTCTACCGGCGTGCATGTCGAGCAGTCTGTCCAGCCTCCCAAGCCCGCCATTCCTCCCCAGCCCGCTTCTCAGGCTGGTGCAGCGACCGCTCGTATCGACGACTCGGAAGCCGACAGCACGACAACGGAGGCCCAGTGGCAAGTTGTGCCAAACTACCAAGACGCAGAAGAGGGCGAGTCCGAGTGGACGCTCAGGGCCCGCGACCAGGCGGGTCTTGACCGTGCGTTGAAGCTGATCAATGAGGGGATCGAGCACGCCGAGAAAATGACTCACGTCGGATTTTTGACTCTCCCTGACCGCTCGATGTTCCCTCGCATCGTGGGTGCGAAGGGTTCAAACGTCGCGCGCCTCAGGAATGAGAGCGGGGCTGACATTACTGTCAGTCACGAGGATAGCACCATTGTCATCGTTGGTGAGTACACCGACATCCAGCACTGACGTATCGTTCTCATCTACATTCTGCATCCATGACAGGCTCGGAGTCTGCTATCGTGGTCGCGAAGGATGCTATCCTCAGGATGACGACCAATAGCGGCCGGCCGAGGGGTGGTCGGAGGGAGTCGTAACGCTTCCACTTAGTATCTGCAAGGATAGACACGTCATCTAAGGATCTTATTACGTGAAACTGGTTGCACACATGGGCACAAATGATGTTGATTATTATTCGGATATCATTGAATTCAAAGAACGAGATGGGAAGAGTCTCCAAAACATCACATACAACTAGCACAAATAGCGCACGTAAGGGGGTAGACCAAGAAGTCACATTGGTTCATACTGAAACAGCTTCCCCATCGATATCCTCCATCGGTTCTCCATCGACATCAGCAGCATCCATGGGCTCGCCATCAACATTCACTCCCACGGGCTCACCGTCGACGTCGTCTACAGGATCTCCGTCGACATCGTCGATCGGGTCTCCATCGACGTTCTCCATCGGAAGGCCATCCACATCCGCGTCGATTGGGTCTCCATCGATATCTTCAACCGGTTTGCCATCCACATCGCTTCCCTCGTCCATCGGCTCTCCGTCATCGCTATCGGGAAGGGCCTGGGCTGCCTCGACTGCATCAGCAGGCTTGAACGCGCTGGTCTTGAACTTCGACGTGAAAACCGGAGCGGTCTCTTTGGCTTCGGTAGTCGCCTCCTCAGCGGGCGCCGTGTCCTGCTTGAGCGTTGCGCCTTCGAGCCGTTCACGGAGCTCCGCCGTGTACTCCGGTGGGAAGACAATCCAGTCCTCCCAGATGTCGACAACGGCGGTGATCTGCTTCTTGAACGTTTCCGCGGTGATGCGCCCGGGGAAGGAGTGATAGATGGTCGAGAGGTGGTCAAAGACGAGCCCGAGGCGCGACTGGAACTCCTGCCGGAACTTCCATGCCATGGGCAGTGGCGCGGCGGAGTTGTGCAGGATGTCACAGATGAGATGGAGACGGGCAACTTTTCGAGGGACAGGCGTGCCGTCGACTACGAGAGATGCGATGACGATGTCCGCAACCTGTGAGGCGGATGTCAGCTCTGTAGATTCGAAACCTGCATGACATTGAGAGGGCGAACCTCGGCGGCTGCCTCGGCGTGCTCCAGGCTGAATGCCATGCACCTGGCCATCTCGCCCCGCCTCCCGGATAGTGCGCGTAGCATCGCTTCAAATCGTCGACGTGCGAGCTTCCCCAGCTCGTGCTTGCGGCCACGCTCACGCTCTGAATCCTCTGCTGAGTCGGTTGAGTAGATGGAATTATAGCCCTTAAGTAGGTGGTTATGAACCTTCTGCGAGAATAAGATGAGGTGCAAGTCCTTACATCGTCGTCGAACTCGGGCTCTAGCGGATCTCTCTTCTCCACGAGCGAGCGGTAGTAGCGGTGCCGTCGATGCTGCGTGGAGGTCCTCAAGATTACAATAATAACCAACCGCGAAGACAATGAAACTCACATCCTTGCTCAAGAATGCATACTTCGAGTTTGACTTCTCGCGCTCTAGCAAGGCTTTCTCGTACTCATCTTCATGCCCGCGGACTTCTGAAGCCACCGTCCGAAGGAATTGGTCGGTGACCTCATCGTCTTCCAATATCTGCGGTGAAGGAGTGCGCGATCTGCGCCTTCGAGGTGAGCGACTACGACTGTCGCTATAATGCCGCGAGTGACGGTGTCGTGAGGGAGATCGAGACCGACTAGCGCTGTATGAGCGGCTGCGTGACCTGCGTGAAGACCTATGATCGCGGGAGCGGTAATCACGGTCCCGAGAATATGAGCCCGAACGAGGGCGGTGGAATTGACGGTCTCTGTTTCGCCGAGGTGATCGAGATCGTGATGAGGACCTTGAGCGTGAGGACCTCTTCGCGACTACACGTGCACGGTCATAATGACATTGACTAGCAACAAGGACAATTCAGGCTCACCGTACATAGGTTTCGCCGCAATCGGGACGGCTTTGCTCCATCCAACGCGGAGGACGGACCCGCCCCAGTCATAACCATCGAACTCTCGGAGAGCTGCCTCGGCATCACGACGCTTCATGAAGGACACAAAGCCGCTCAACCCGGCGTTCTTAGTCCGCCTTGTTGCTGTCATGTCTGCGCCAGGACCATGTGATGCGTCACTCCTGGGCCACATTATTTTGACCTGAAGTAACATATGATTAGACCAAGTCAACATACGAACACAAACACGCACAGAACCAACTGGCCCGGCTTTGGCGAAGAAATTACCCAGCGCCTGCTCGGTAACATGAGGTGGCAGGTTTGCTACGAAAACATTGGAGGTCTATGAACAGAGTTGACTTGAATGGCCCCGCTACGTAGCAACAAGCTGACCTCAGGGTCTCCTCTGTCTTTGCTGCCACTCTGGCCTTCATATGCTATGTCGTACAATGAGCAACTCCGCTCTACATGTGACAAGATCTAAGTTCCGCTTACCAGCAATAGAAGTGACAGATCTACCGTGCGTAGCTGCAGAAACCGTTGAGCAACGATCGGAGCATATTGCTATGATACATACCATGTCGTGACAGCCTGGCTTCCCGGTCTGCCTGTTCTCTGAACCGCACGCTCAGGTGGCGTTGACAACATATGTAGTAGCGCGGGACTCACCGTTTGATCTCTTCCAAGAAACTATCCATCGCTCGCTTTCCTTTCGGCTTTGGAGGCGCAAGGGGTGGAGAAGGGGGTCGCTATGATATCGGAGAGATAGGACAAAGTATGTGACTAGTTGTGGACTGGCACACACCATGGATGTGTCTTCGAAGGCGCGGGACACGTCTTGCTTGCTCTTCGTAGAGGGCGCATATGCTGACCCTGAGACCTGGCCAGCCTTGACGAAGGTCGAAGAGCCTCTCTTGCGGTCTGAGCCCTCGCCCTGGAAGGCGTCGAGGAACTCCGCGTACGCCCTGGCCGCATGCTCCTCCTCCTCCTTGCGCTTTGCGTCGGCGGCTTCCTTTTCTTTTTCTCGCTTCGACTTGCGAATAGTACCCTGCGTGTATACCGCGCGCTTGTGATCGTCTACCTCCTTTTGCTAGTCATAGAGAACGGTTCGTGAGCGAGCACGCGGAAGAGAGAAGGTCGAGTCCGTCGCACTGGGAAGGAGGTCTCTTCGTCATCATTATCAAAGAAGGTGGCGAGCCTTGACTTTGTCTTGTCCATGAGCTCGTGCTGGAGAAACAGGCAAGAATGAGTTATCAAAGGTTTCGAGCGACGAGTGGGAGCTGGACGTAGGTAACAAAAGGTTAGGTTCCCTTAATGAGCGCTTATCTCGGATTATAACAGCTGTCCGGGTATTTCCGTGTCCTGAAGCTGGAAGCTCAGTGAAGTTGGATCTCTGCCTACTACCAAGCGATAGTGGTAATAGACAAACAGCGCTAGTTCACGCAACCGTTGCAATTGCTAACGAACTGCACAGATGCAGGGAATTTTGTGAAGTCCTCTTCAGCGATTCTGTGGACGAAGTTGTGACAAACACTACTACTACTTAGTAGTTAGACAGAGCATGCAACTCTCGTGTCACCCGGTCGGTCAAGGTCCGGGTACACGCGCCAATACATTGCAACGTATATGTACATCCACTTGGGGTTTGGAACAGGGGTGCCTGATAATTGGACCACAACAGACGACATCTTCTTTTACAAAATCATACTGATCTTCGCGAGCGTGTCTCATAACTGTAAGGACCGTCAGACCATTGACCAATCCCGACTATGTTAAGTCGGCATACTTACCAACAACTCAGTTCAGCGTGGGTGTTGTCCAGTCAATCCAGTTGGATTGAGTCCAGGTCACGCCGTTAAAGACCTTGTTGGAGTCGAAGAAGTTCGTGCTGACGTTCTGGCCGAGCAAGAACCGGTTGAAGAACGCGTTCAGCGCGTTATTCAGCGACGCCGGCCACTGGCAGTGCTGGTGTCCGCCGACCTGCTCGAACCCATGGTGGTCCGAGACCCCAAGCGCCTGCCACACGGTGTGTGCGGCAGTCATGCACCCGAATGAACTGAGCGGGCTAAGCCACACAAAGTCCGTGTTCTCGAACGAGATCATCGCGCGGGGCGCAACAAGGGCGGCGAGCAGGTGGTGGTCGTACGGGAGCGTGTTGAGGTTGTTGACATAGTTGTTGAAGTTGGTCGAGAACCACACGTTCTCGCCCACGATTTCCGTCGCCGTCTGCACATTGCTTCCCGAATCCTGCTCGAATTTGGACAGACGCCAGCACGCGTCGCCGCCTGAACCGGACTCCTGCGGGAGCGTGAGCGCGATGCGCTGGTCGAGGGCGCCAGCCATAAGTGCGCCCTTGCCGTTGCGCGAGCAGCCGGTCACGGCGACCTTTTGCGGGTTGATGTTCGCTGCTGGCGTCTGTTCGAGTGCGTCGATGATGCGGCTGACACCCCAAGCCCAAGCGGTCATCGCGGAGGCTGTGGCACTCTTGCCGTACAGGTTGTAGAAGAGACCAACGCCGCGGCTGGTGCTCGCGTCGTTCTGCTGAGCCATTTGTGAGTTACCATAGATCAGTTGAGCGACCTAGGGACATCATACACAAATTAGCCTCGGAAAGCGCAGAGACATGGTGCATGAGATGTACTTACGCCAGTGGGAACAGGAAGACTCAGGCCCTCGTAGACGATGATGACCGGCCAGCCACCAGCAGGCGGGTTCCCAGAAGGGTAGGTGATCTGGGGCGAGAACGTGATAGAGTTGCCACCATTGCTTGCGGTGATCGCAAGCGTAGCCTTATTGCCGGACTGAGTGAGCGTAGCCGTGAGCGAGGAGGGCTTGCCTGGGAGGGAGCCACCCTCGTATCCCTGGACCAAGTTGAGAATCTGTTCACGCCTGCATACCCAGTCCTCCGCAGTCTTCACGGCACTGCCGTCATTAAACAGGAAGGGATTGGGAAGCTTGGCGTTGGTAAAGCCGGGGACCGTGGAAGGAGTAGAACAAGAGCCCGGAACTGGATTGCTAGTGGTGGAGGGAGGCGCCCGAGTTGTGGTTGGAGGTGGGGCAGGAGTAGTAGTGACCGGGGGCGGGGGGGACGGTGCGGCGCCAGGGATACATTGCCTGTAATTTCCGTGATTAGATAACATACATGTCGACTGAAAATGTCAAACGTACGAGTAATAGTCGTTCAACACGGTACACACAGAGCCGGTAACGCACGCTGTGGGCTTGTTAGCGAATGATCATATGTAACAATACGGGGAAGTCGTACTCTTAGCACCGGTCCAACCAATGCCTCCACACTGGCCTAAACACAATGGGTTCATTACATCCGCTCTGAGCAAACGGGGACAACCGGACTTACCCCATACGGGCGACTGTGCGTGCGCAAGGTGTAGGAGAGCAAAGGCTACGCTGATTGCGGTAAAAAGCTGCATCTCGTCGGCCCAGACGAAGGTTCTTCAGCCAGAAGGGTACCCCACCCTTTCACCTCCTTTTATCCTACACAAACACCCTTTAAGCGGGGCCCGTTCGTCCATGTGCTCCGAGGAAGCTCCCTGCTCTGAATGGCACGGGGCGAGGGAGCCACGACGGACCGCCCCTCGACACATATGCGCGCCAACGCTTCTTCAAACTCGGGACAGAAAGATGTTCGCAGTGTGCCGCGTGACCCAGTATGCATTCCCCGCTGGCATTCGTTTGATGTCCAGCATGCTGCGCCTCGCGGCGTCCGACATCATGCAGAAGGACCTCGGGTTTTATACACGGAGGATCCGTACAGTCCATCTCAAATCACGTCTATGCAGGTTCGGTCCAACATCGGGTACTGTGATGGCCTAGCCGAATACTAAGCCACAGAAGAGGTAACATGCACAGTTCAGACTATGATCGACGGAACAATGGGAAGCGGCTTACCCTCCGGATTCTGATTTCCGAAGTCAGACCCTGGTTCAGCTGCAGATAATGGCATGGAGGTCTTTCTGGGGAAGAAGTAGAAGCTGATGATCGACGGAACAATGGGGTGCAGCTTACCCTCCAGATTCTGATTTCCGAAGTCAGGCCCTGGTTCAGCTGCAAAGAATGGCATGGAGGTCGTTCTGGGGAAGAAGTAGAAGCTGAAGCGCCCAAGCTGGGTCCGTGTGGACTCAGCGGAGAGATGCCAGTGCTCGGTCGCTCTAGTTGACTGTCACGAGCGCAGACTCGGACGCACTACATAGTACTGGTAGGGACAGAAGGACAGAAAGAGAAGCGGACAAAAGAACACGGTCTTCCTGGTAGTTTATAGCAGCCATAGTCAGCCCGTTCGTCCGGGCCGTCCCTGACTCCCATCGTCGCCGGTGAGTCGGATGTGTTCGCGGCATAAAAGTCCAGACAGTCGGAAACCTGGAGCCTTCAAGCTCACCTAGTATCTTACATATGCTTGAGACATTGTCACCACGAGCGGCCGGCACAGCTCGTGCATAAGGGCACAATGCGCCGCTATTGTTGAACGAGCGTCGAGATTCGAGAAGGAGCCGATTCTGGTCGCAAGATCCTCGTACTACGGGAGTACTACTAGTGCGGAGAAGGGCTACTCGTTAGTATGAAGTAGAAGAACGTTGAACTTTCAACTACCAGAGCTTGACAAGATTCTCGCGATGAAGCGTTGAAGAGGGGCCTGTGCCAAGTATCATAGCGAAATTGTGGATGACAGTGAAGTCGGGTGCCCCGCGCGCGACATGCAAGAGAAATCTGCCTGGATGAAGGTACCAGTCGACGTCACCCGAGGGTACATCGATGAAGCCTATGCATGTGTGGACCACCAAGATATCGTTGCTACCTACGACCCGTTCGTGTTCCCGATATTGAAAATCCGTACCACGAGCATGGTGCAATGTTTGAGTGCATATATTTTTATTCCGTGTAGGTAGGTCGGCGCAGATGCGAGATGTGTATGCACGCGAATGCTAAGATGCGAATGAAAGCCAGAGTGTGCGGACAAGAGGGTTTGAACGCCAGTGGCGATAAGATACTCTGAACAGAAGATGAAGTCCTAAAGTACAGTACCATACGGCCGAACCAAAGAAATGCAGGTCCCAGCTCTGGAAACAAGATGGAATCGCGATGTGCGATATGATGAAGCATTAACAACCACCTCTCCCTCTGAAGGTGGCCAGGGATGACAGCTACGGCTGCAGAATGAGCTGCGCGTCATTGAGCGACGAGACGACCGAGACATGGCTCATGTTGTCGTATCTCCTCCCCGCGCCAAATGACGGTCGTGGTGGGATGCCGACCCAACCCCGGATCTCCGAGCTCGAGATCAAGTCATACTCCAGACACCTGGCGCCTGTCGCAGTGGCATCTTCGCCGGTGGAGGTCGTCGTCAACGATGGGAGGTAAAAGCGGACCTTGGTCTTAACAACCGTGCCGTCGTCATCGTTGTCATCATCATCACTGTCTCCATCCGATATCGATGTTGAGTTTGATGACGAGGTCGGGTTTGGGTTGGCTAGGAGAACTGCATCGCCATCATCATTACTCTCGTCATCTATACTATCCCCATCGAGGTCGTAGTAGTGGCTGAAGCTTGAGCCATCCCAAGTAAGGACATCGGCCTGCGCGAACATCGTGCTCACGTCGAATGTGCCGGCATACCTCGAATCGAGCGATACATGAGTGTTCCCAAGGTTGTTCGCCGCTCGTAGACGTATGTTTGCGGGCGGGGAATCCGGGTCATGCGCCACGACAACATTCAATGGCGCGTTGAACGTCTCAGCTTCGGTGATGAACTGAGGACCACGAGAAAATGATGTCTCATCAGACTGGGAAGTAGAGTCTTCACCGGCGGTAGGAGGAAGATACAGCGTCACGTTTGCATTAAGTACGCTGTCGCATACATCAGCAATAGTGTACATTACATGTAAGCAAAATTATACCTGTTGCCTGTGTTGAGGTGCATCAACGTAGGTTTCCTCGAATCTCCGTCACTGTACAAGTGAGCGTCTACATTGATTGGGCTTCAAAGCAATCAGATATGCATCTTGCCATACATACAAGGCAGTAACGTACGCAGAGACAGTCTCCAGGGACAGCTGCTGCGTAACCTTGAATGTGCCGCTGATCTCCGCTGAAGAAGCCTTGACTATGGCCAATCCTGCTGTCAAAGACTGTGCGCTGATATCAGCACAAGAACCAACTTGTAAGAGTGTGAGAATGGGTCGTGTCATACCTCGACATAGACGCCAGACATTGCCCCACCGAAGATCACGTTACCGAAGATGATGTGAGGGTCAAGCTGCTTATACGTATGCTGGAAGTGAGGTAGGTGGCACAAGAGTTGAGGGATGTAGCGTGGGGAGGTGTTGTTCCTGGGGAGGAGGAGGGTGATGTTGAAGGTGAGGGCGTCAGTCATGCTGAGGGTGGGGGGGGCCTAACACGCTCTATGAGCAATCCGCTAGACTCGCAGGAATCGGTGACGTACAAAAAGATATACTCCACTACCCTGTCCTGTTGCCATTTGGCAGACGTGGGTAGACTTTCCAAGTTCCCGACTTGAATGATGCATACTGACATGCACCACATTCTCGGAGACGGAGATATCGTCGTTGACATCGACAAGCAATGATCCAACGAACTGATTCAGATAAGTCGTGTTCGATGCATGAGTGATGTTCGTGTTCAGGAAAATGGAGCCATTGGACGGTATCCGATACTCCAATCTGTAAGACGCAACGAGTGCAATCAGAGAAACACATAGGACACAAGCAAGAGCTTCACGCACTCCGACAGGAACATTGACCCATCCGGTCTATCTTTCACGTTCCAGGTGTTACATTGCTTGGCTGCAGATATTCGTAATGGGGCATCTCCGAGGGTGATAGTTCTGGGTGGTAATGACGCATTGTCTTCCCATGACTGATACGGATTTGACTTCATAGTTATTTTCTTCTTGAGTTTCTGGAGTAGGAAGCACGATTGGCTTGGTACAGTGTGATTGACAGCATGAGGATGAGACGTACGAGAACAATGACGGGGATGCCGATAACCACCGTCACGACAAAATACGCCGCAAGTGCATATACTGTTAGTCTCCTGCATCTTCGCCTGCGTTTCCGCTTGTCTTGAATCTGAGTATAGGTGAGAGTAGTGGGCCTCAGCTGGGCTTGGGAAGCCTCGTAGTCGGGCAGGGAAGGAGTGGGGGTTTGTACACGGGCTACAGGATGAAAGGACGAAGAGGTTGCAGCAACGGGCTTGGGGCAGTGCGCATCATCGTCCTTGTCTAGTCCATCGAGTAAAATCATGGCAGTGAAGACTATGCGCTGAGAGGCATGGAGGATACCGAGGAGAGAGCAGGGAGAGAGCTCAGAAGAGAGAGGGGCGTTGGCGTGAGTACCGTGACCCTTCCTGCTCGAGGGCGGATGGTCCTCCGCCCTCGGCTAATTCCGAAGGACTCTATACGGCTTTTCGTGACCGTCGTCCTGACTCCTGATCAATTCGTTCCGCTCTGGTCCCATTGTGGCCTTCTATCTTACTCTCATCCCATCGAGTACTTTTTCTCCCACTCCCGCCTCTCCTCTGCATCTTCCTTCGCATGTTCATCCATCATCGACCGTTCAAATTTCCTTGATCTTGCATTATACACAACTGCACCGCCGTCATCATCCTTACACTCAAAGTCTATATACGCGACTTGCTCAGTTTCGTCATCCCGAAGCAAGTAAACATTCACTGGCATCAATTAGCAAGGCATATCAACATCTCCTTCGGTGGTTGTAGCCTGGCGCGTTGCCTGGTGCATGGGCGTGGTATTACGATCGGCAGCTGCAGTGTTGTGATTGTATCAGCTTCTAAGATGGAGAATGGTCCTCTTGCTGGCCTAGCAACGTCGATATATATGCCATGACTTCCAAGTATGTCCGGGCGAAGTAATACAACACTGGATGCGTCAATTTCAGGGTGAGGACGCTACAAAGCTGTGGTTTGGGCGTTCAGACACATAGTTAGCCCTGCGAGGTAAGGGCAGAACTCGCGTGTAGTCCACAGGTGGCGTCCTACCAAGGGGGAACTGTGAAGCATATGAAGGGTCACCGGCACCCGCAGTGCACCGCCAGCCCTTATGTCTCCCCGCTGATAGTTGCCCCTTCCCCCTTCCGTCTCGATAACAGCTCAGGAAACAGCGAGTGTGATTACAAGAAGAGAGTATCAAACACGTGTGAGGCTAGTCGACTTCCACGGTCGTCGCGGGTGAACAAGCGTACACACCACCAAAAGGGCTGCATCAGTCAGCGATGGGATAGCGTGGCCAATGAGGAGGAAGGTAAACCGCGCAGAAGGCCATAGAGAAGCTTGTGCAACATGCGATCGTCAGAACAGCGTACCAAATTCCAGATACAAGCACATGCCGCAGAGAGCAATTCCAGATTCCGTGGTAACTGGCGGTCGCAATTCCAGATAGGTCAACGTCGACAATGATGAAGCCGAGGCAAGTGAGGCGACGGTGTCCAATGGGCAGGGGGACATATCCATATGTGGGCAATGAGCTTGAGCGCCTTTGCATCGCGCTCAACACGATTGGGCAGCCTAGTCCCCGCCATCGCGCGAAACGGCCATGAACCCATCCTACACGTCTCCGACGACAGGCTCTGCGACAGTGTATCAGCGAGATGGCACGTATTGACTGGGTGGGCAGTGGTCGAGAGCGAAAGGGCTGACTACGCAGATTGGCACGCAACAAGTCAGAATGCGCCGATTGCGTGATTACCCCCTCACTCTTCCTCATCATATAAAATCACCCCGGCCCCGACAGGTATGCCAGCTCACTCACCTCACATCCACCTTTCTCTCGTTCACGGACGCACATCATCTAACAACCCCACCCTTCGTCCCCGTCGAAGTTCAAAAGACAAACAGATGGCTAACGCTCCCCACGGTGGTGTTCTCAAGGTATGTGAAGTCTGTACCGGATTGCCGAGCACGCCATTCAGCGCCATACACCAGGACCTTGTTGCAAGAGACGAGCACTTGCGCGAAAACCTCAAGGCAGAGGCACACACCATCCCCGACATCGTCCTCACCGAGGTCTGTCTCTCCCGGATCTGCTTCCATCTGCTTCCATCCATCGAGTGAACCTTACCCATGATGTCATCTCTCAGCGTCAACTATGCGACCTCGAGTTGATCATCAACGGTGGCTTCAGCCCGCTGGAGGGTTTCATGAACGAAGCAGACTACAAGAGGTATCTATCCGCCTACACACTTTCATCTTTGTCTTCTCTTGAACTAATCCATCGACACACACAGTTGCGTAGACACTCTTCGCCTCGCTGATGGTTCCCTCTTCCCCATTCCCATCACACTGGATGTCTCTCGTGAGGATATTGACCGGCTGTCCATCACGCCTGGCGTGCGCGTTGCGCTCCGTGATCCTCGTGATGATGAGGCTCTCGCCATCATCACCGGTAAGTCGTCGGTTCGGTGCTGTGACTTCACGTTGCTCATCGCTTCACAGTGGACGATGTCTACAGGCCTGACCTGGTCAAGGAGGCCATCCACGTCTTTGGTGCCGATGATCCCGCACATCCCTCTGTAGCATACCTTCGCAACAAGGTCAAGGAGTACTACATTGGCGGCAAAGTCCAGGCTATACAGCCGCCAACACACTTCGACTACGTCGCTCTACGCTTCACTCCCTCCGAGCTTCGTGCTCACTTCAAGAAGCTCGCATGGCGCAAGGTGGTTGCCTTCCAGACGCGCAATCCCATGCACCGTGCGCACCGTGAACTCACTGTCCGTGCCGCCCGCCAGAGGCAAGCGAACGTTCTCATCCACCCGGTCGTCGGTCTCACGAAGCCCGGTGATGTCGACCACTACACTCGTGTCCGTGTCTACGAGGCCATCATGGCCAAGTATCCGAACGGTATGGGCCACCTCGCCCTCCTACCTCTCGCTATGCGTATGGCCGGTCCTCGTGAGGCTGTATGGCATGCAATCATCCGCAAGAACTTCGGTGCGACGCACTTCATCGTCGGACGTGACCACGCCGGCCCGGGCAAGAACTCTCAGGGCAAGGACTTCTATGGTCCCTATGATGCACAGGACCTTGTCATGAAGTACCACGAGGAGCTTCAAATCGAGATGGTGCCGTTCCAGCAGATGACGTACCTTCCTTCTTCGGACGAGTACCAGCCCGTGGACGAGGTTCCGAAGGGTGTCCAGACGCTCGACATTTCTGGTACCGAGCTCAGACGCCGCCTCAAGACCGGTGCGCCCATCCCCGATTGGTTCAGCTACGAGTACGTTATTGCTACCGTGTGGCGGATAGTGGATGCTAACAACTTGATCAACTAGTGCTGTTGTGAAGACCCTCCGTGAAAGCTATCCACCACGTCTCCAGCAAGGCTTCGTTGTGTTCCTCACTGGTCTCCACAACTCTGGCAAGGATACCATTGCAAAGGCCCTCCAAGTGACCCTCAATCAGCAGGGAGGACGTAGCGTCTCGCTCCTGCTCGGCGATACCATCCGTCCTGAACTCGATACCCGTGAGTGCTAGCATTTTCCCTTGTTCGGAGCTATTTGTTGACTCCCATCCTGTAGCCTTCTCCGCTACCCCCGAGGAGCGTTCCAAGAACCTCCAGCGTCTCTCCTTCGTTGCTGCCGAGCTCGCACGCGCAGGTGCGGCCGTCATTCTCGCGCCGACCGTGCACACGCAGGCCGCGCGCGACGTGATCAAGAACACGATCCTCCAGCAGGCAGGGGCCGGGTCGAATTTCTTTGCGATTCACGTCGCGACTCCCATTGAACATTGCGAGGCGAACGACCGCAAGGGTGTCTACGCGCGTGCGCGCAAGGGCGAGATCACGGGCGTTGCGGGCGTCGACGAGGCCTTCGAGCCCTTCGAGCGGCCACAATTGACTGTGGACGTCACGAAGCAGAACGTGCCTGAAATCGTTCACAGCGTCGTCCTTCTCTTGGAGACAGAGTCGTTGCTGTAGAGACTGTGAGCCTAAAGCTCAGCCCCGCGGCTTGTGAACCCTTCTTCCATCATAGATTAACTTCTCGTGTTGCTTGGATTCTGTCTTTGCGCAGTACTTTGTGCTATGTATCAACTATAGATCATGTACCTATGATATAGGCCACACATCCATAATTTATGCTCATCCTTCTTGCACACACCTATGAAAACTCCTATTAGGGATAAGTCTACTGCCTCCACATCCGTGAGCGCTTAGAAGCAGTAAATCATCTTAGAGCGTATTAGTATTTGCTGGACCGTACGCTCATATCCACCCTTAGTACCAACTACGCTGTACATGTAATAGCATATCTCGCTATGAAGTGCACCGCCGGAGGACTTCCTAGTTCTATGTACTAGTACTATGTGTTACACGATGTTCCCATACCAATGGCGTTGCAAGTTGTCCGTACGCACTCGTTTACTTCACAACTGGAGACTTACGGACTTGCGTCTACGCTACAGAAATCACAGAAGATCCCAAATCTTGTAAAGCAAAAGGTGTGCACATCGCTTCTACAAATCAACTTATAGACCTATGCCAGTGTGTGTGTGTTGATAGCCGGTTCTACTTGAGATTGTAGTAAGACACCAGTGACGAACAGTACAATATCAAGACGCCCTCGGATTGTTCAGGACCACTATATACTCACTAATTATCTTACAAAGTGACTGCGTCCTTGAATATCAATGCCGGCGAGGACTTGCGTCAAACAACATAGGTGCGTTGTGTAACGATGTGTTTCATCCATCACCCCTGATCTCGCAAGTACATACCTATACATTTTGACGAGCCGAAGCCATACCGCCCGTGCTAGCGAGCAGAGCTTCACATCAACTCTGCTTCAGCGTCCGGAGGATGCGACACATCGAATCACAAGTAATATATACGCCGAAAGAAAACTTTACAGGAGCTTCGTTTGTCTTTCCTCTCTTCGTTTCCTTGAGCTCTCCCGTTCTTCTTGTCTCCTTGCTTCACTTACCAACTTAACCGTTGTTCATAATGCATTTACCGCCTGCTCTGGTGTTCTTCGCGCTTACGTCTTCGGTTTTTGTGAAGGGAATGAGAGTTCCTGCTCGAGGAGACAGTATTGAGGATGGGTCGAGGGCGGCGTGTAGTCTGCTTGTCGGTGGACCCAGGGTAGGGATTGTGGTAGATGGTGGAACGTGCGTGGTATCAGTTTGACGACTGGATCGCGGGCTACAATACAGCTGCTGACCATAGTACACGACAGCGCCCCGGGTTTTGTGGCCACGAGTGCTGGTGCAGTCCCCGGATCCACTTCTACTACTAGGCGTGACACGGCTTCAGTTGAGTTTGGCGATGGCACGACCGGTGAGCGCCCCTTAGCACATGCCATGTAGATTTGGAATCCAGTTGACATGCTGTCGGCTCCTCCCTGCAGCTACTTCACATTCAGATCGAGCCAATGGTGAGTGCGTGTTAACTCAAGACTTGTCAAGCAGTTCCTGCTGACATCCGCTCCAGTCCAACAGAGCGTCGATGAACACTGCATCGTCCATGTCGGAGACAGTGATCTCCCATCCGTTCCCGCATCGACGGGATGTCCGGTGGGAAACCCGTTGCTCGATAGGGCCTTCGCTCAGGACACCGCAACCAGCGCAACCTATCTTCTATCGCGCAGAGAAGACCTCGGTGACAATAGGTCATGGGTCTATCGCAATATGCCTTGGATTGTGGTCATAGGGGGACTCCTGCTTGTGTTCTCCACCGCAGCCATGTTCATTTATTTCCGAGGAAGAACGTATCAAAGCTTAGACGCGCCCGCCCCGGAAGGCCTCGGAGTGGCGGTCTCTTTCTCGCGCGAACCCATGTATCAGTTGAAAAACCTAGAGCGCGCACACCCAGCTACTCCTCCCGGGCATTCTCTTCGTGACCCTATGACGCGGACAAATCGATGGCAAGCGACGAAGCAAATGGGAGATGGCGGGGACTGGGTGGGTAAACCGAGACGCCTGAGTGAACCATTGGCGGGACGGATGTCTTTGGGTGAAGACAGCGTAATGCTGCTAGACCATGACGCCCCTCCAGGGCTTTCATCTCTCCCTGTAGCTGCAACTTTGCCGTCTGACAAGCCTCCCGTACCTTCTACGCCTTCTGCTCCTGTGGCAGCCCCCGAGTCGCTCGGACGGGTTGCACCCCTGGCGCCTATGGAATCACCTTTGAGTCCGCCCTCCGCCCCTTCCGCAGTGGCCGTAGCCTCGGACACCGCGGATTCCGTTATATCACCCCCGGTCGACGTCTCCACTCTCCAGCCAAGCACCCCGGATTACAACCCTCTACACGAACCTAGGGATCGCTCTGCGAACGAGACGATAATGTTCACTTCATATGACTCTGATGAAGAATCCCTTCCCAACCCATACGACGACTCGTCTTCAGCACACTGTGGCTCCCCTATTAACGCTTCCAATCCCACACTGCCCTCAGGAACCCCAGCTACCCCAGCCCCAGGTGAGACGGGTTATATGCCGACTCCCTTGCCGTCGTTTAGAATCCGACCACTCCCCACCCCGCCCGTACGGGAGATTCGACGGCAGCCATCCTCCGAGTCAATGTCAACGTTAGACACGACCCCAGATTCGCGGAGCTCGACGTTGTATGTGCTGCCCGCGTTTGAGATCTCGTCAACTTCGCTCTCAATAAACCTGTCGCCCTCTCCCACACCCCGTCACATTTGATTTTGTGTCTTGCGACTCGGAGGGCCCCTTTGCGCAAAGCATACTAGTATACATGATTTTGGACTGTCTTGCGACTCGGAGGGCTCCTTGCGCAAAGCATACTAGTATAACACACGCCAACTGCCAGCCGGCCATCGTATGCAGGAGGCGATGGTTTATGTCTAGTACTTACGATGCTTGGACAAGTTGTAGATTTTTAGAGGTTTCTTTGTGCAAGCTCTACAGCGTGCTAGATGGACATAGACCCTCCTACAACGACTTTGTTCTCGTTTGATTTACTTATCATTATCGAATACCCCGAGGCCTGGAGAGATGGTGTGAGTCTTCAAAGATGACACTGGCTGTTCTGCTTGTTGAATATGTGGCTAGACCAAACTTGGTCAGGATTCCCTGAGCCGCCAATGAAAGACGTTAGTGGTACGAGAAGAAAAATGGGTTAGATGTCTCAAGCAGACGATACATATGTGGGCAGGAACGAACTACAGATTCCAAACCTCAGTAAATAGTACTTGAGATGACCGTCTCTGCAGCGGCACCGCCACCAACTTTGCCATCAATTCTTCAAGTTTAGTTCGCGCCCACTCAGAAGTATGTAGGACCGTCCGTCTCTTGTCAATAGGTCCTCATTGTCTGCCTAGGGGAGACTAACTCAGAAGATTCCCGTTTCACCTCACTCGCATCTCTGAAAGTCAAACCTGAGGGCACATATAGAGGGCTTCATTACACGAGGTCGGAAATGAGTGGCGCCAGGCTTCCAACCCACGAGCAGGTCCCAGACTATCATCGCGCTCACAGCGAGGTCGCAGCTGATAATGCATCCGCCTATCACAAGTGGTCACCGGTACTTATAGGTATACATAGAATCCTCTCCCTCTTCAAGCAGCCCTGACTGTTAACAGGCGTCTGACGACACAATGTTCTCGATCAGTACCAAGATGGTCCAGACTATCACTATCGGCCTTCTCGTGGAGACCAACTTCTTGTTTGATGCGCTGATGTGGCGTCAGGCTGTTCAATGCCGATTCAGAGTCCATATTGCAGCATTTTGAGTATTCCGGTCCGAATCGTTTCTCTTTGTCTACCGCCACTGGCTTCCGGGCTTCATCCACATCTGACATATTCGAACTTGAGGTGGCTTCAGGTTCGTTTGGTGTATATGTTTTCTTTTCTCACAACACGGCTCTTGTTGTACTTAGCGGCAGTATCGTGCCAATGGCATGTACCCCCGGCATGCCTTGCACTCTCAAATCTAGTCCTATCCGTTCAAAACTTTGATCACAAACTCGCAGATGCAGGCGTCTGATGTCCATCGATCATCACGTCCCGGAACCTGGGCTCGGGCGACTCACACAGGCTCGGATTCGCATCAAACACCAAGCCTTCAGGTTGCCTCCATCTGCATGCTCACCGGGCGGCGTACAGCCCGGTCAGGTCTCGATGCTTGCGAACGGTCGGTGATATACGCGCGTGAGGGCCGCGTCAAGCTAAATCTCTTCTCATTCCTCCCTTCTCCTTCATTCCCTTTTTGCTTAGTCTTCCAATTTCTTCCACTTTCCAGGGATTCACTTACCGGTCTTTCTTGTTTCAGTCGCCTGTGCATTTCACGTTCTTTTTGCCTCTCGCTTACTATCATATACCCTCAATGCACCTGCCTGCGGCTCTTATTATTTTCTCGCTCGCATTAGTTATGGATAATGCTGTCGTTGGTGGACTTCCTATCCGGGAAGACAACTTGACGGCGGCGTCTCGGCCAAACTTACTTGTCGCGGGAAGAATGGTCATGAACAACGGTGTCGCTTTCCGGGGTCACCGTGTGAACGTCACACTTGGCGGGAGGTCGTTCCAAGTTTTGGTCGATAGTGGCAGGTACTTCTTCGACAACCAG
Organism: Lignosus rhinocerotis TM02; assembly: GCA_000743315.1. NCBI lineage: Eukaryota > Fungi > Basidiomycota > Agaricomycetes > Polyporales > Polyporaceae > Lignosus > Lignosus rhinocerus. Next base: position 369,526 of record KN049971.1, read on the forward strand.
CTCCCAAGCATTGTGTACTTATGCTGATGATGCCTGTGGTAGCGCCGACTTCTGGGTCGTGGCAGGTGCCGTCCCCGAGTCAAATCCGACCCGCTATATGGCCTCGGTTGAGTATAGCGACTGCACGGTCACAGGTATATCCCTTCTGGCTGATGTTACATACGCATAGGGATGATAGCCTCCAACAGGACAGGTCAATATAGCTACCCTCCCTGAGATTGAGGGTGTGACGATTGCCAAACAAGCCTACAGTGGGTAGATACCGGTTTGCAACGCATCGTGCGTCCTTGCTGATGAATCCTGCAGACCAGCAAGAAGTCGATGCCTCACATCCTGATGGGTACAGCGTCCGCGGTATCGGGCATAGTCAGCTTTCCTCTGTCCTGGCAACGATGGGCGTTCCAGATGGAAACTCTCCGCTCGATAGACTCCCCACTCAGGACGAGGCAACCCACACTTCCCATCTCCTTTCACCTCGAGCCGACGATGATGGCACCACAGTTGGAGTCCCTATGTCACAGAATAACCATGTCCTGCCTTGGATCATCGCCGCAGGGATTGTAGGAGCACTCTTGGTTTTATTCGCCATCGCAGCTACCTTCATCTACTTACGAGGCAAGAGATATCGGCGCCTTCACGGACCCACTCCAGAAGGCCTCCATACGGCTGAGTGTGAGTCTGCCTACTCGCACGAGCCCAAGGCCAGGTTGAAAACCCTGGTGCTCGCCGGTGCTACTGCAGAGTCTCGTCCACATTCTTGGAATCCCATGGAGCGAACACAGTATTGGGAGGCGATGAGACCGAAGGCGGATGCTGGTCACGTTATGCCAACACGGCGAGAGAAAAGCTTCATGTCATCTGCCCGTCAGTCCTCGTTGTCCTCCGTGGTGCAGGAGGACAGCATTACGCTGCTGGACAATGCAGCTCTTACTGGACGCTCGTCGCCTCCTGCTGTCGTCCCTCGCCGACCTGCCATCCTGCTCGTCCCCTCAACGCCGACTGCGCCGTCTGCATCATCCACATCTCCTGAACTCTCTGCTGCTCTGGTAACCGGGACACATATCACACCCACAAACCGATCGGACCCTGCCGCAGGGTCTTCGAAAGTTCCATCGATCCCTCGACTGGTAGTACTGAGAGACAAGCCACTGCCGAATCCCTGGGAACACCGAGTGAGCGAGATGCTGGAGACCCCCTTGGTCGACAAGACGCTCTCCAGTCCATTCCCCGACGCAGAGCCATCCCCAGCCTACCCGGACACACCTGATCCGCACACCAACTTTAGAATTACAATGCCGCCAGTTCCCCTCGCTGTCTCGGTCTCCCCAGCTTCCACAGCATCTGCCGAGCCGCCGAGGGTCTCAAAAGCTGACAATCAGTTTGATAGGATACGGCCAATACCCAGCCTACACAAGGCCGGCACTATGCCGCAGCATTGGCGCGTGTCGGCCTTCGATATGGCGCGGGGTGTGCGGAAGACCACGTCGTTTACGCCTGTGCATGGGAGACTATGGGAGAGGTAGCTTGAAGTCTTCTCGCTCGGGAACGGTTAGTCCACATTCTGGGTTGAAGTAGCGGCGTCACGGCTGAGATAGTGTAGCCAGTTTGTTCACGTTGTGTTCTGTGTTACACTGATTATGAGTCATGAATGACTTGGTGTAGCCATCTCAATATTTACAGTCATCATACTCACGGAGTCACATGCGGGCGCCATCGAAATTACATGGGTTGCTGCTGCTGCTGTGCGGCCTGTGCGGCATTAGTACTGATGTGAGTGACGAGCTTCCTGTTGGGAGAACGCACTTGAAACGATTTGGAAGTCTTCCAGATCGTATCCCGACATTCGCCTGCAGCGCAGACGCAAACCTATCATACCCTTCGTTCGAGAAACAGAACTCAACCTGTCATGACCTCTGTACAACATCCAACGGCGATATCATTTCAGAAAGACCACATACACAAGCCGAGTTGGGAAGAGATACCTATAAACGCTGCAACACACTCCATACGTATAGTCCTAAAGTTAGGTCCTCGCATACCCGACTCTCATGCAGGCAAGGCGGACCCCAAGTGCCCATTGGGATGGAATGTTGGAATAAGAGGTGCATGCGCGCAAGAGGCCTGCAGGCGTAACCGGCACTGGCATAAATGATATGACGGGCGCGACAATCAACAGATGTCATACCTATATGACCGCTTGTGGTTCTTGGGGATGCTTGGCGGCCCAGGGCGGTGCACCAGAAAACGAACAGTAAAGTATGTCCGTTGTTGACAGTAGCTGTCGACGACTGTACGACAATTTGCCATTCGAGAAGAATTAGAGGAGATGGAATAACGAGGTCTCGGAGGAGAGAGAACACATGGAGCAAACTTCACACATCGCGTGGCCGCGGGTAGCCTCAAGGGGGCATGGCCATGAGGCCATCACCAAGACGCGCCTCTGGCTGTTGCGTAGCGCTTCCAGTCACAGCCACGCTCTTGAGAGCAAACAATAAATGCCTCCACCGCCTGCGCGCATGCCGTGGCTTCTCTTTCTCTTTCTTATTTCTTTTCTCTCGTCCCTCCCCTTTCCCTATGAAGTTTCTTGCCCCGTCGTTGTTCTTCTACCTATCTTTTCTTCTCAATGAACTCCCAACGTCTCAGGCAGTGAGGTTTCCGCTCCAAGGTCGCATGGGCGGCTTTGGTAACGCGTATGGATCGGGGTTGGCGCGGCGAGCTGGTCTTGAGGGTACGCCTGATCTTACGAACCAGGGGAACATGCAGTATCAGACAAGTGTCATGCTGAACGGACGCGAGTTCCGCGTACTCATCGATACCGGAAGGTGAAGTATGCCACATAAGCTGCGACACATGTCTGGTACTCATTATGCGTGTGTAAATGAAGCTCGGATCTGTATGTCGTGGGTGATGTTCCCAATGCGAAGGACACTGGGAAGATTGGGGAGGTTGTCTATGCGATCGGATATACTAAAGGTATATATACGAACATCAAGTCTCTGTGCTGGGTGGGGCTCATCATCACGACGCGTAGGGCCGATCAAGACTGCTACAATAGAGTTTGAAGGGTTCTCGGTTGAGAATCAGGCCTTCAGTGAGTTCGGCTTCTTCTCGTGTTCTATGCTACTGACATGGGCACGCTACAGTCGAGCAACCGGTCGACGCTGAACACTCGGAGGGTAGTGGTGTCATCGGCCTTGGCCCGGGAGGCGCGTCCGAGGTGCAAGACCAGCTGGGGGCGCCCGCAGGCAACTCTGTTCTTGACAGGATATTTAGACAGAGCACCACTACCCCAAATTACATCACTATCCTGCTCGGCCGTGCAGGCGACCCGACTGATGTCTTCCCTGGAGACATCACCATCGGCGAGCTTGTCCCTGGTTTTGAGAGCATCACAGACCAACCGAAACTCCCGGTTACCGAAATGCGCAACCGTGATGGTCAACACTGGACCGCGCTCCTCGACAAGAATGGTATCATTGGTCCCGACGGTCAACGTCTTAACACCACCAAGAAAGCCACGGGCAACCGTCTGAATGTCATGTTCGACTCTGGCTTCACGTTTCCCCAGGTGTCCAAGTGAGTCTATCCGATATACAGTTTGTCTCTCAATATGTAGGCAGGCCTTCCTACCGGTGTATGGCGACTTATACCCGTTCGTGCGCCCTGAAAGACTGGCACCCCGCTCGAAATGCTTCACAGCATCAATTGTTCTGCACGCGGATCTTCCTGTCCAAATATAGCGCCTGGTCAAGAGGTATGCTGACATTCTTTAGGAAGATCGCGGATAGTATTTATGCACGAGTGCCCGGCGCCATATTCCAGAACGTAACGGGAGGCACTGCGCCGATGTGGACGCTTCCCTGTGAGACGGAACTCAACGTTACTTTCATCTTCGCCGGTCAGATGATCCCCATCCATCCTTTGGACACCGTCACGAACGCTTTGCAAGGGCCGCCGGACGACAGCGGTAGACCGACATGTGCCGGTGCGTTCCAACCACTTGCCCAAAGCTTCGATGGCTTCGACATCATTCTGGGCATGTCATTCCGTGCGTGCTCACTGCCCTTCCCTTCGTCTGTACGTATGCTGACAGTGCTATTGATAGTTCGGAATGCATACATGCTCATCGACTTCGGCGACTTTGTCGACGGCGCGCTTGCCAAGGTTGGCGACCCATATATTCAACTCCTTCCCCTGACAAATCCTGCGGAGGCCCATAGCGACTTTGTTACCGTTCGCATGGATGGAATTGACCGTACGGCCGATCTCCAACTACTCCCCGCCCTCCCTGACACAGGTGATGATGATGACGACGAGGAGCACCAGGAGGAACCGGTCAAGAAGTATCTTCCATATATCATCGGCGGCAGCATCGTGGTCGGGGTCATCATCCTCATTCTCATTGTTGCCGTGTCGTACCGGAGCTCGACTCAGAGGTATCGCCGCCTGCATGACCCGGCCCCCGCCGGCCTTCCCACTACCAATGCCCCATTCCAACAGTACCAGCCTACACGTCGGTATTGATAGCTCGAGCCTACGCTGGAGCCTTGCTCAATCTTTCTTTGCTTATCTATTGTGGACAATTATCGTCGTTGGGCACACATCATGGACACTGGCATAGTGTACAATGGAAACCAGAGGTACACGCATTTTGACAACTAGTATATAACATTGTACGTGCGTTGTGGTCATTGGATATTATAGAGTGTGCTGAGGAAAGAAGAATGCTCACTGTAGTATTATCCACGACCCCCACCCTCCCTCTGTGCCACGCCTTACTGAGTGATTTACCTGCTCACTCGGATTTAGCCGTTCTGTCCGCGATGGATCGGAAGACAATGAAGACACTTCCGCACTGGCAGCCGCACCCCGGGTAACAAGGGTTATGGATGATGGACTCTCCGATATGGGCGACAGCGGCTGTGAGCTGCGGCAACAGACGGCGAAAGGGCGATCTAGACACGCGTGAGATCAAACGGGAACCCCTTTGTCCGCCCGGCGTTGCGGCGAGACGAGGGCTGAGCGCGGCATGGATGATGATGGGCAAGGCGGCCGAGTCCCGGCGTGGACAAGGTTCAGAGGCTGGAGGAGGGGCGATGCATGGACGACGGAAGAGGATTGGTCTGACCTGAGGCCTGAAGATTGGGGTGGGGGTGTCGTGCGACGCACTGGCATGTGGTGCGCGGCGACCTGCGGGTGGACCGATGTGGCGAGCATATCCCTCGTGAGGCGTGACAAGCATCACGGTGCGCCCAAGGAAGGGGTGACAAGAGGTAACTGTTGTGACGGAGAAGCCTGGTCGCTGGGAGGACACACCTGAACAGCGGCGACAGTGGGGAACACTGAGCCGGGGCCGCGCACGTTGCCGGCCGCATCGTCGGCGGGGAGAGAGACGGCGCCGTAGACGGATAGCTTGGTGATGGCCCACGAGGCACTCCCACGCCGGACAGAATGAGGGTCAGGCTGGGGTGCATGGGTGATGCTAGCGCTGATCGCATGGGGCCCGCCACTGCGTCCCGGCGAACGTCACCGAGCACGTTTCGCATGGGAGGAAGCGCGAATGGGCAGCTCGAGTGCAACGCAGGGCACTGAGGAGTGTGCCGCGCGGAGACAAGCAAGGGGGCACAGTCGCCGGAGATAAGATGATGAGGGCGACTGGTCGGAGTTCGCCATGGGCAGTGACGAGCAGCCCGCGCTGTGTGGCCCGGCGCACGCGTGCGAACCGAGTCCGAGCTGGGCTGTCGGCTCTGGCGCTCGTCCTTCCCCTTCTCAACGCCCCCAGCATCTCCCTCCCTCTCTCCACCATCCCCCTCCCCATTATCCGCTCCTCCCCCGCGGCTGTCCCTCCCGTCGAGCGCGCTTCCACCTAATCCCATCCATCGAACACCATGCTCAACGGTCACGACGACGACGACCCTATGGCCTCCGGCGGACTCTCCCCCGTCGCCCCGCTCAGCGCTAGCGAGGATAGCGACAATACGATGCAGGTCGATTCGGATGTCGACATCACCCGCAACCCCGATGCTGATGCCGACGGCGAATACGACGACGACGACGCGCAGAGCGTACCTCAGACTAGTGGCGCCTCTTCATCCCACCACGCAAAGCGAGTCGTACGTGGTCATGATGTTGTTCGTGGTAGTTTGGGGTGTTGACACTATAGTGGACATGGCAGGTAAAGGATGAGGACGACTCGGTACGCGCGTCTGATAATTTGTTCCTTTAGCCTCGCTTATATGCATTATTCTAGGGGTACGAAGACGACGCAGACGATCAGAATGACGATGATGAGGATGCTTCGTATGCAGATGAGGAGTATGGTGCACCGAAGAAGAAGGCACCGAGGAAGAAGAAAGCACCATCCAAAGCGAAAGGTATGTCCACCTGCTTCTTGTACTGCGCGCTCCAGTCCATATATGCGTTCAGTTGCCCCCCGGCACTCTGCCCCCGATTCCGATTCCGACTCTGACTATGGTGCGCGCTCGAAGAAAAAGAAGAAGACGCGAAATGCGGGCGACGAGATTCGCGTTTCCAGTAGAGGTGTCCGAATACCCAACTATGTAGACGATGTCCAAGACTTTGAGCAGTTCGACGACGACGTGGAAGCCATGGCGTACACAGAGAATACCGCGCCAATGAAGGAGGACGATGAGATCGAGTATGTCCTCGGGCACTGTAGAGACGAAGGGCACGAGAACGATCTGGAAGACGATTGGGCAGTAAATATCGTACGTGCTGAATTTCGTATTTTGTTCCATCGGTCTAAGTATCATGATATAAAAGCGTTTCCACATCAAGTGGAAGAACTTCTCACATCTACATAATACCGACGAGGTATACGAGTTTCTCAAACGGTTCAAGGGCCTCAAACGCGTAGACAACTACATCAAGGCGTACAAGGCTGAGCAGGAAGCCCTTGCAAACGGCAACCTCTCCCTCGAGGAGCAAGAGACGATTTTCCTCCGACGCGAACGCGAGAAGGAGGAGCTCGAGTTACACAAGACCGTCGAGCGTATCATTGCACAGCGGGAAAACGAAGTTGGCCAGGTCGAGTACTTCTGCAAGTGGAACGGACTCAACTACGATCATTGTACGTGGGAGACCCTGGAGGAGATCCGGCCTATCGCGAAGGAGCAGATCGACGCATTCCGCCAGCGAGAAGCGGAAGCGAAATTTCCGTTCAAAAGCACAGTATATGCGCGTCATTCGCGTCCCTCATTCGAGAAGATCACTGACGACCCACCATATCTTCAAGCAACGGGTGGGAAGCTCAAGGACTTCCAATTGACTGGCCTGAACTGGTTAGCGTATCTGTGGAGCAAGGGGGAGAATGGTATTCTTGCGGATGAAATGGGTTTGGGAAAGGTATGTTGTGGCATACAACTTAGATGTATCGGGACGCTTACAATGATGGGCGTCCCTAGACTGTTCAATCAGTCTCCTATCTCTCATATCTTTTCCATGAGCGACGACAATATGGCCCATTCCTCGTAATCGTACCACTATCCACAATCACCGCCTGGCAGTCACAGTTTGCCACCTGGGCCCCAGACATGCATGTAGTCACATACATAGGCAGTGCAACCGCCCGCTCAGTTGCGCGCCAGTACGAGTTCGGTTCCTCGGTGAAGAAACTCAAGATGAACGTTTTGCTGACCACCTACGAGATCACGCTGCGGGATGTCAAGGAGCTCGGCGAGATAAAGTGGCAGATGCTCATGGTTGACGAGGTACGTGCCACAGCTTCGTCGGAGATGAAACGGGATTGACATATGTTCCCTAGGCACATCGTCTGAAGAACTCTGAGAGCCAACTCTATGAGGCTCTGCGCGGCTTCTCAGCTGCTTCGAAGGTGCTCATCACAGGAACACCGCTCCAGAACAACGTCAAGGGTATGTAGCAGTGTTGCTCTCCGGCATCAGATGTGCTCACCGGATTCGCTATAGAGCTCCTGTCTCTCATGCACTTCCTGATGCCCGAGAAGTGTAAGCACACCATAATGCTGTGCGGTTAGATGGTCAACTAATGATGCCGGGCTGAAGTCCAACTGACGAACGAGTTCGATCTCACTGACGCGGATCATGAAGTGAAGATCAAGGAGTTGCACAAGCAACTCGAATCCCTCATGTTGCGTCGCTTGAAGCGTGACGTCTTGACTTCACTGCCCACGAAGAGCGAGCGAATCCTCCGAGTCGAAATGAGTGCGATGCAGACTCATTTCTACAAGAACATTCTCACCAAGGTTCGTGTCCATTCATGCTTATCACGAGATTAAGTAGACGCTCATCTCGGCACCAGAATTTCCAAGCTTTGGTCAAGAGCGCCAATGGCAACAACAACATCAGTCTGTTGAACATCGGTACGTGTGCCTCCTCTATGGTTGCGACTCGTCTCTGATCTGGATCCAGCCATGGAGTTGAAGAAAGCGGCCAACCACCCTTGGCTGTTCGAAGGTGCTGAGGTTAAATCCACCAACAACGAGGAGGTCCTCAAAGGCCTTGTGATGAGTAGTGGAAAGATGGTCTTGCTTGACAAGCTGCTTGCTCGACTACGTCAAGACGGGCACCGCGTTCTGATTTTCAGCCAGATGGTCCGCATGCTTGACATCATGCAGGACTACCTCCAGCTTCGCGGGTATCAATATCAACGTCTAGACGGCACAGTGGCATCTGAGCAGCGGAAGAAATCGATCGCCCACTTCAATGCGCCGGGTTCAACCGACTTCGTGTTCCTTCTGTCCACACGTGCTGGTGGATTGGGTATCAATCTCGAGACCGCCGATACCGTCATCATCTTCGACGTGAGTACCTTCATCATATGTGTTCTGCTCGGCCGCCATGCTGTGTGCACCGCATCGAAAACACGTTGTTGACGCCCCTCCTCCATTTCGCCTTGTCAGAGCGACTGGAACCCTCAGAACGACCTGCAGGCGATGGCACGTGCTCACCGCATCGGCCAGAAATCGCACGTCAGCGTCTACAGGTTCGTGAGCAAAGACACCATGGAGGAGGATGTTCTAGAGCGCGCGAAGAAGAAGATGGTCCTCGAGTATGCTAGTGAGTAACGGCGTAAACAAACGCACGAGCACGCTGATGACTTATTGGACATAGTCATCAATCAGATGGACACGTCGCAAGCGCACCTCAGCTCGAAGGGCAGCTCAAAGGACACCGCGAAAGCCGAGACTCTAAGCAAGGACGAGCTGCACGCGGTCCTCAAGTATGGTGCGCAGAAAATGTGCGTTATCGTTGCATGCCCTTTACCTCGTTGCACTTATTCATCTCCATTCCTCTCAGCTTCGACAAGGATGACAGTCAGCAGAGCCAGAAACTCGACGAGATGGACCTTGACGATATCCTCAATCGGGCTGAGCAGCACGAGACCGTGGCGGCACAGAACGAGGGCGCGTCCTTGGGTGGTGAAGGCTTCCTGGAGCAATTTGCCAACATCAGTGACGTTAAAAACGATATGAACTGGGAGGATATAATCCCGGTCGAGGAGCGCCAAAGGTTTGAGCGCGAGGAGGACGAGCGAAAGGCCGAGGAGCTTGCTGCGGTTGAAACGAAGGACAGGAAGCGGTCACATGCGAATGTCTCTTACGAAGGCATGGATGTCGAGCATACATCCTCAACGCAACCAGCCAAGAAGCCACGTCACCCTGCCCCTCAACGCAAGACTCCCAGTCAAAAGGCCATGGAGTTGAAGGAGCGAGACGTCCGTGTATTGGTTCGGAGTTTACAGAAGTGGGGCGATATCAGGCAGCGATACGACACCATCGTGTGTAGCCAATCTCCGTCGTTCCCTGAGTATTCTACTAATCCCAGTCATCAGGTCACCGAAGCTAAGCTCACTGAGAAGAACCGCGGGATGATCCAGGACGTTGCGGACGACATCATCGAACTCTGCGCGCGTGCTGTTGAGGAGAACAACGCCGAGAAGCGGGCACGCATCGAAGCAGGCGAGACCCTCACGAACGCCCAGAAGAGCAAGGCTGTGCTCGTTACCTACCGCAATGTCAATAACATCAATGCGGAGACTGTTCTCTCCCGACATCGCGACCTCCAGATACTCTTTAAGTATCTCGATCCGCTCTCTGAAGATGAGCGGTACGAGTGGTCTATCCCTATCGACAACATTCGCCCAACGCTGAATTGGTCAGGGCGGTGGGGTCCGCAAGAGGATGCGATGCTGCTTGTCGGCGCACACAAGTACGGCTTCGGTAATTGGGAAGCGATGGCCAAGGACGCCCGGCTAGGCCTCGAAGGCAAGTTCTTCCTTGAGGAAGGCAAGAAGGGCGAGGACGCTGCCAGCAAGCCTATCCCGAATGCCATCCATCTTGTGCGACGAGGAGACTACCTATTGGGTATTCTCCGAGAACATGATGAGAAGATACGGGCAATTGAATCGACGCTCACTCGAAGAGGGCAGAAGACGTCGCTGTCACCGCCACCACCACCTGCATCGACCTCATATGTGAGCAACATCAGCAGGAAGCGGGCGGAGAGCGAGGCTGTCGCTTCTGTGGACGAGGGACCGAGCAAGAAGCGGAAGCGGAGACCGACCCCCACTTTCACTGATTCCTCGTCATCCGATGAGTGGTATGTAATCCTGTTTCGGTGCGAAGAAGAGGGGCTGACATTGTACACAGCCCATCCATGGATGAAGCAGCTACCAAGGAGGAGCTTCGACCGGTCAAAAAGCAGCTCGTACGTACCTCCACGCCCATTCATATAGGTCTCCATCCTGATCCTCCGTGTTATGTGGCTCAGAAAAACCTCAAGCTTTCTGGAGGCGATATGCCACGGGAAGACAAGGTTGCCATTCTCAAAGAGTCGCTCGCTGCTATAGGGAAACGCATAGAGCTTGTATTGCAGCAGAAAGCGGCGGCTGGCGAAGACCGAGACAAATGGCGAAGACACCTGTGGACGTAAGCACAACTATCTACGCTCTTCGCTTTCACTTGCTGAAGTCTCCTCTCTGTAGCTTCGTTACGTTGTTCTGGCCCAAGAAAGTGAAGGCTGGGAAGCTTGAAGAGATTCACGCGAAGATGGTCATGAAGGAGGGTGCACCCAGAGCATCATCAAGTGATGCCACCTCTGCAGCGAAGAAGCCCAGGCTCAGCACCAGCACAACCGGTCGTAGTAGTGGTGCCCCTTCTCTTCCGTCTGCGTCTACAAGTTCCTCCCATACGAATGGCAAGTACCGGTGACATTGCCTTTATGCCGACGTCTACGTCGCTCTACCCTCTCCCTAGTTCGCTCCACGTCCCCTGTTGCGCCACTGTATCGTTGCACGTTCCTCGCCTTCTCATCCCGATGTACTGTTTTCCCTCGATACCTCTGCGTTCTACACTTGATTACTGCCCTCCGCCTGGTCCTCTATTGTGTCATCTTGTTTATCCGTCACTGCCTTCGCTCGTACGCTACATGCTTCTCTCTCATATCTGAACGTTCCCCTTGCGCCACTCACGCTATTCTGAGTTGATGGGTTGACCAATTGTTTTCGATAGCACCTACAGAGCGCGATCATCAGAACTACTCCTGTGTAACATTGTGTGCCATATATTAATACAACAGTATATCACATCGCGAACAACTCTGCATGCTCCACTGTCTACCACAACAGGGTAGCCACCATCAAGTCATCAAGGGCCATGGAGACATTATCCTGGACGGTGTGTCGTTCCACATTTACACGCAGGAATCTGCAAGCGAGAGAGCACGTAGCATTTCGACGCAAATGTTCTCCGAGGTGGCTGTATGTACGCCGAGGAATTTCCTTAGGGACGGTTATTGTCGGTGATCATCCTATTTTACACCTAAGCGTAGACTGTGCAAGTTAGTACGCGTCAACGTGGCCTGTCAATGAAACCAATCGAGCACATACAGATACTCACTCTCGGCCCTGAACGAAGATGGCCGGTTTGAGAGTAGCAGTGCCTCCGCTTCGTTTCCTCGAACGAGGACTCGCGCCGACCGTAACGCTGACGAAGGGCTGGCCATTTGCGATAGAGGTACCCGCTCCTGCGGATACACTTGATCTGCGCTGTCGAGAATGCGATCGACGCCTCGACGAACCGCTCTGCCCTGCTGCTTGTGTGGTAGGCGCAGCCGCTGCCCGCGCAGCTATACGACACACATGATCATCGGTCTCATCTCTAGACAGGGATGAAAAATTGAGATTAGCAACGCACCTTCGACGACCTTGGCATCCGCTTCCCTATGAAAGCTCTCCATGAGGGCGGTATACCGCTTGACCTGCCAGGCCAGCTGGCTCGCCCGCGCCATGTTCCCTTGGCTCATGGCCCACTTGCGCTCCTCCTTGAACCGGCGCCGCTCCGAGTCCGCAAGGCTCGCGCGCGCACGCAGCACGGCGACCTCACGCTCCTGGGGCGTCAGCTTGCCCTCTGGGTCAATCGAGGAGGGGACGCTGTCTAACGAAATCGACGGCGCAGTGCTGCAATAGGTTAGCGTGGGCGTGATCGGGCGCACCTCGCTCGAGCGGCCATGGCGGTCATCGCAGTCACGGTGACGCTCATAGTCGTCGTGCTCGCGCTCCCGCTCTCGTTCCCGCTCTCGTTCACGTTCGCGCTCCTTTTCCCGCTCGCGGTGTCGGTGAGAACGCGTGCGGTCGCGCCCGAAAGAGACGAGGCGGATGCGTTTCGGAGGGTCTGGGGGTGGCTCACGCGCGACGACTACAGGGGTGCGTTCGGGAGCACGCTCAGGCCCGAGGCCGAGCCCAGATGAGCCGTCGACAAACTGAGCGAGGAGGTCGGTGAAGAGGATACCGAGTGCAGCTCCAAGGACGGTGCACGCTGTCTGGACTACGTCCGCCTCGCGGACGAACTCGATGACGAGCTTTGCAGCGACACCAGCTCCAACGACAACGACTGCTTGTGGGATTTGTGTGAGGGTGTTGTGAATGAGCACACCCTGGAAGAGACCGTTTAGGAGGAAGTCGGGGGTGGAGGATGTGTGAGTAGGGTCGGGGACAATTGTGTTTATGAAGACACGCGCGCCAAGGGCGAAGAGGAGAGGAAGACCAGTGGTGAGTTGCATAAAGAGTCAGACGGACATACAGGCATAAGACGGGTATCCGCTGCAAGACGGTCCCGCGACAGCGAGCACGAGGGCGAGCACGACGAGGACCACGATGAACAAGACGTAAAGGACGGCGCTCGCCTGAACAACATCAACTTGGACTACTGTGCACGCGAGGCCTACACGTGGGAACTTGCGCCTACATACGACATGACCCCTCAGCCTCTTCCCTGTTAGCACCAGTCCTCTCAATCGACAGTTGCAGCTCAAACGCCAGACACTTCATGCCCCGGTTCACAACACCATCGAGCATGTACCCTCGATTAGCAGGCAGAGTAGCGTACAGAAGCAATCGCACATATAGCGATACAATGTCCCAATGTCTTCACAACTCCTCGTCCACATAGTTAGCCATAGGATCCTCCGTTATCCGCCTATTCATTCGGTAGGCCTCTGCAAGTCGCACGGTCAGAAAGGTCCGCATGCTTGATATGCGAGTTAGACTTACCGAGCTCTTCCTCGGACACCTCGTAGCTCGAACCAAGTCCACCCTTTTGCTTCTTTCCGAACCGGTCATCGTCATCGTCACCCCTCGCCTTCCGTTTTCGCTCTTCGCCGAGGGCTTTGGCGAGCTTGTCCTTGTCGAGTGACAGCTCGCCCTCCCCTAGACGTTTCTTTGAGTACAGCTCCTCCGCCTTCTTCTTGCGCTCTTCAGCACTCTCTGTAGGTGGCGGCGGTGGGGGCATCGATGACGATGATTCAAGGAGGCGCTTCGCACTCGAGGCTTGCGCTGCCTGGATGCCAGCCTCCCCTGTACAATAGGACATGTGCACCGAGGAACGACAACACGCGTAACCCCATGTTCCTGAAGCAACGTCATACCATGAACCCCATACAGCCGTGTGGTTATTAACGAAAACTGCAGGCCAAGTCGTCGTCAATAGCAGATCAAGACACGATACGTAGGGCACATACCATCTTCGGGATACTTGGATCTCGCTTTTGCCCTCTCCTTCCCCTTGATTACCTGACCCGTCCGCGAGTACTCCACGTACTCCTCTGTCTGTCCCTGCAACAGCTCTTTCGGAGCCTTCTCCAAATATTCTTCTCCACCGTACTTCGCAAGGATGGAGACCTTCATCGTATCCTTGAGCTCCTCCTTCTTCTGGAGATATTGCTGATGAAGGAGTTGTCCTTGCGTAGGATTGGCGTTCATATGAACGTCGTTCCCTCGTGCAGCAGCATTCCAGGCGAACAGCTGAAGTTTCTGTACTTCGGGAGCTTCACCAGAGTAACGAAAGAAATTCTCGCCAGCGAACCTCGCCTAAGAGTAGGCTGTGAGTGCACACTATCAACTTGCAGCGAGGGCAGGAGTAATATACCTCTTCCGGTGCAACCCCCTTCACCGGGTTGTCGCGCATAGAACGAGTCTTGGGGTCGTAATATGCACTCGACGGGTCCAAGTTGATGAGATACTTCGCTGTATCCTCCCGGATACGTAAGTTCCGAACTGTGATACGCGTCTTCGTGTCTAGCTTTTGACCCACCGCGTCCGCCGCCTCCGCATACTTGTCTTGATCCTCGTCTTCGTCATCGCTGCTCCCGAAGTCATCGTCCTTCCCCTCCGCCTTTTCCTTGCCCGCCTTAGCCACCTTCCGCACCGCCGCTAGGTCCGTCGTCGTCCGTTTGTCAATCTCTTCCTCCCGCAACTTCTGCCGCGCCGCCTCGACCGCCTCATATTCCTCATACACCCGCCTATGTTCTGCAGGGTCATACCCGTTCCACCTGTCCCGCTTTGCGTCGTAGCTCGTCGCAACTTCTTGGATGACCTCGTCCGGTGCGATGTCCTTGTTCGTGTATTTTGCGCCCTTCTTCCGCGGCCGCTCAAGACATTCTTGCTTCTTGTGTGTCATGGCCCCACAGTTCTCGCATGCGCCCTTCCGGTACTTCTTCGCTGCTGGCCCAGCCTTCGCTCCGCGGTCGTACCAATTGTCAAGCTTGTCGGCGGAGCGGTCATACTCGGGAATACGCTGGTGACTGAGAGAGGGGGCGCCGGTGTCAAGATACCATGGTGCTTGTGCGATGTATTCTGTATAACAAGCTTGAGAAAATCGTGCAGCGGAAAAAATCACCGAGACACTTGCGTGGAATATGGGGGTTGATTGGCTTCCCCTCCTCATCGAGAGCTGCAGGTGCTGTACCGGCCTTACGAGCCGCATCAAGATCTTTCTGCCGTCTGAACTCCTCTCGGGAAAGTTTGCCAGTCGCTGAAGTTGAAGTCACTTTAAACATACAATAAAGGATGATAGATAACAGGTTCGCGCACAAACCTGAAGCTGAGGCCATGGTGGAGGTGGTGGCGGTAGTAGTGAACGAGCGATCATTTCTCAGGTTACTCTAATTACTTTAGACTATGTAAGCATTTGACGCTCGTTTAATGCATGGGGAAAACAAAAAGTAGCTGACAGTGACGAGATTCGAACTCGCGCGGGAAACCCATCACGGTTTGAAACAAGCCTAAACGTGACGCCGTAACCACTTGGCTACACTGCCATAGTAGCTACGGAGAATGGCACTATAATAGTATGTTGCGTAGATTCATAGTGTCGTAGTCTAAAGTGTACAAGTAGGTTGTTCTGTGCAAATCGGAAGCTAAGATGGTATTATGTATGGCAGATCACAGAGCGTTGGGGTGGCCAAGACAGAGACAGGGAATGAGATGGAGACAAGGCAAAGCTACCAAGGACCACAGATTCAGAGATACACAACACCGACGCACGTAAACTTGGCATGTCCGAGCCACAGGAGATTGATGACGGGTTACGCCTTTGAAGTGATGGATAGGCTGGCTATCGATGCGTCCAACGACGGTTGCTCGCTTCGGCTCGAGCCTGGTCTTGACACACTGATAAGGTGACGGAAAGCATTAGCATCAATCAACTATCCAAGGAGAATGGTCACGAACCTTTCTCCCTGTTTTCTGCTTCTGGGCCAATTCCAAACTTTGCGCATCCAGTACGCCATGTCGAGTTTGTGCTGCATAACACTGATTATCCACGGGTGCTCCAGCATCTCCTTCGGCGAGGGACGTGCGGCTGCATCTCGTGTGAGCCTATATACCAATCATAATTAGGACTATCAGATGAGGGAATACCTGACCACACTCACGTCTTCTTGATAAAATCTTTCATTTCCGGACTGTAGATGATGTCCTCTTCATCCTCAAGTTCAGGGGGCTATCGTGGGAGCACGACAGACACGCGGGAGAAGAACATCAAAGAATGAGACTCGAAGTACGGCACAGAAGGCAAAGGGCGTAACTACATACCTCGTTCTGGATGATGTACATCATGAGCTCGATCGCAGCAAGATCGGTGGGGAATGGGAACCGGTTTGTCACGAGTTCAAGCAACGAAATCCCTGTAGACCAGACGTCTGATCGAATGGTGTACTTGTTTCCAGACAGGCGTTCCGGCTACGGCATGACCACACAGGATGAGCAGGAGCGTCTCATGCCATCTTAGACCACTGGGCACTTACGGCCATGTAGAGACTTGTTCCAGTGAATGTTCCGGCTACAGAGTTAATCAGCTCACCAGAGACACCGAAGTCGCAAAGCTTGACAACGCCCTCCCGGGTGAGGAGGATGTTCGGGGGCTTGATATCTCGGTGGATCGTCTTGCATGAGTGCAGATACGCAAGGCCTTGAAGGATCTGCGTTATCAAGAAGAGTAACGGTCAGAAATCAGCGTCTCTCCTTTGACAGCCTCATTCAAACAACCTCGCACATATCGGAAGCGCAAAGTGAACAGGACGAGGTACATACCCCTTCTGCAAGCCGCCCAGCGACCTTCTCGCCCACCCTGCCGCCGATCTCCCGCATGCGCTTCCCGACAGACTCCAGAGAACCGCCCTCGCAGTACTCCATGAGCACCTTGACCTCGCTGCTACTCGGGCTGATGTACACGCCATGGAAGTGTATGATGTTGACGTGTGAGGTGCTGGACGTGATCTTGATCTCGCGCAGCAACTGCTTCATCGGGGCCTCAAGCGTCGTGATTGTCTTGCGCGCCATCACCGACCCTGTCCGCAGGTCGCGGACCTTGTAAACTGCGCCCCCTGCTCCTTCACCCAGCCGGGTGAGTTCCTCGAGCACATCGTCGGACCACTGGTCAAACTCCTCGACCGTCTGACGAATATCGTCCATCGACACTGTTGGAGGCGGCCGCGGCCGAGGTAAGATAGTCTGGTCTGGTCGGATTGTAGGCTCGCTGCTGTTGTCGATGTTTGTCCGGAGAGGTGCAGGTGAGGGCTGTGGCTGGGGACCCCCTGCATAGAGATCGAAACCGCCACCACCGAGACTATTGAAATCAATCTTGGGCAATGCAGGTTTTCGTTTAGGTAAAGAGGCAGGTATGAGAGATGTTGGAGTGGGGGTTGGTGACCTCGATAGAGGTTGAGGGGGTGCGGGAGGTGAGAGGAGACTAGGGCCATTTGGCTGATCCCTAGAGACCTTGCCAATGTTCAGAGGGGCAACCGATGGCACAGCGAACGGATGGGGGGACGCTGAGCGATGTAAAATCCGAGGGCCAATGGGCCGCGCAGGGTTGGAATGGAGCGACTGCATCGTGTCGGACGCAGGTCGGACGGTGAGGACGATGGTCGCGGTCTGAAGCTTGCAACGGGCTACTACACCTACAAGCGCCTGAAAGACCATGGCGCCCACGTGGCGTTACCCACTTCACCGGGTCTCATAGTGATATCACCGCCCACCCGCAAGCTTGAAGCAGATGGCAACAAGTGACCAGCTCAGGACCAGCCTGCCCCGGAAATCGTCGTATCATAATCCCCCGCTAACCGCTCAGAGCGCACGCGTTCAGAGAAAGGCCGCCGCCGTCGATTGCAGTCTCTTTATTTTCATTCTCGATTACACATTGATACACGACGTACAGTTCACATGCGGATTCTATACACAAGCCAATCTGATAGGTCGAACGAATCGATCGAGCTTGCAGATTATCACACATTGGAACGGGGGGAAAATAGGCGAGAGAACACAAGACCTCGAACATTAGCGATGACACTGAGGCCCCTGACTGCGGCACCTGTACAGAGATACAAACCATTCCGTCAGCGCAGTGATTGCGGGCCCTGAATTGAGCAGACTCACATTCCATATTTCGTTCATGACTTGACCACAATCCCGCCATCGACTCTTTCTGTGCCGCCCGCCGCGTGGAATGCTCCACCCCGACCCTTTCTACCACGACCGCCGCGTTTCTGACCTCTGCCCCGCCTGGCTTCGCCGCGACCGTCAACGTGGTTGCTGCTACCTTGGCGACGGAAAGCTTCTTTGGCGAGCTGTGGTTCACTGCGAATGATCGGCCCGGAAGTTCTTGCTGGACCACCAGGCAATTTAACGCTAGGGATGATTTTACCCGTCTGCTCTCCACTCTCGTAACGCTGTCCGATATTGTCGCTCAACAAGCCAAGAGACCCGGCTTTGACGTTCGACGGACCAGATGGCGACAAGAACAAATGCAGCCCAGAGGAACCGCCAGTAGACACCTCAGTACTTTGGCGAGCTGCAGGCGGGGGCGTTCGTCCATCCGCACTAGAAGCATAGTCTTCCTCGGGCACAGTAGAAAGACGACGTTGAACAAGTCTGCTGAGCGGGATCGAGCGCGTATGCTGAGGTAGACCAAGACTTGATGCACTTCGTGGAGAAGTCGGCGAAGCCGGTGTTACCAGTGATGTTGGATGCGCGTTAGAATCCAGACGTCTCAAACCGTAAGCTAGAGTGGTCTCGTGGGGCGTATTCGGCGGCACTGTAGGTACGGTGGGAGACATAATGAGCTCATGCGCAGGAGACGAAATTGCGTGAGGGATCGGTGTGTCCTCCGGGAGAGTGCGGCGTCTTGAATATGCAGCGGCAAGACGAGGGGGCAACTTCTGGCCGGTGGCGGTATTGATGTGCGCAGCAGGAGCAAGGCGAATCAAGTTGGCATTTATGTTGCGACTATCGAGGACGGGGTTGGTGAGGTTTGGTCTGATGAAGTGGTGAGAGGCGTCCATGCGCGGAGGAACGGTTTGCGAGGAGAGAGAGTTAACATTTAGGTGCGATAAGCCTGCAGCTGCCAACACTTCAGGAGACAACAACCCGCTTTCGTACGGTGAGAATGTCGACGACCAGATAGGCGAAGTGGAGCTAGGCGGGGTCGCTAGAAAATTTTGCTGAATTTGCTGCTGGGCATACTTCTGAGCAATATCTAGTGCAGAGGCGCGAAGAGCTTGAGAATAAGGATATCTAGAGGCGAGATCTTCGAGAACAATTGGAGAGCGGGACGATTTCAGAGAGTCGAACAAGGAGGAAGTAGACAGAGAGAGAGAGCCTGTTAAGATGTCATTCGTATCCAAAGAAGAAAAGGGCAGTCCGTTGGTTCTGAGTCGCTCCTGTGCGAAAAGCATGGCTTGAAGTTCAGGACTGAGGTCATGTACTAGCTCAGGAGTGGGCAGTCCGTGTGGATATGGTGTCTGCCAGCCGGAGTTGAAGTCTGATGCAGGGAGATCGCGGTGAGTCTGCGCGTGATCGTTGCTCACCAGCCGTCCTAGGTCGATAGGCTCTGAGTGTTTCAGTATGAATTCGGGAGGCTGCGGTATTTGTTTGGCATGAGTAGAGCGAGTAGTATTGCTCGGAGTCTGGACTGGATGAGAAGGGCGACTAGTGACCGCGGGATTCCCTGTCTTTGGGTGGGACACCGGCAGAGGTTTGTGATCGGGGTTTATCTTCATAGCAAGGCTGGAAGAATCGCTTGTGGCTCGAACGGACATTTTAGATGTCACCAACTGCAAATTGACACGTTTATGCTGCAAACGCGGAGCAGCGGCATCATCACATTCGAGCCCCCATATAACCCGAGGCAGGCTATCAGGTTCTTCGATAATCGTTCCCTCCGCGCCCCTAGCATGGTATTAGTAGATGACATTATGTATCATTGATGCCCAAGAGTAAATGTAACACATACGATGGACAACGCGCGTACGGTAATGATAATGGTCCATGCAATGCTGGTATAGGTCGAGGAGGGGATTTGGCCCAAGTAATCCATCCTGGTTGTTTCGCCATGATTGACCCTTCAATGATAATCACGATTGAAGCCACTAACGCACCCTCGTCATCCGAGTCAAGAGACTCCTCGTCTACTCGATGCCGGAGGAAATCGCTAGAGACTCGTTGATTGCTGTTGTTTGCAATGATGACCACTGAGTCTGGTGAAGATGGGGCGGAAGGCGTGTGCGGGACGTCAGTAGCGTGGGAACGAACACGAACACGGCTGCGTTCTTCGTCGCCAGACACGAATGGATCTTCTGGAGCGTCAATGCTGTCAGAAGATATATCCTGGGTCGCTTTCACAGGCATGGAGACAACCCGCGCTGTCTTGCTCTCCAGGGCGCGCTTCATGCGGAACCTGGGCGTCGCTTCCGGGAGGGAAATAACTCTGGACGACGGCTGCCTTTTGGCAAAAGTGGTTGGGCGGTTGGCGAACATTTGCTCCACTTTGTAAGCGCGAGTTGTGGTGGTCATGGAACGGTTCGCGCTGGAGCTCGTCGATTCGAAGGAGAGATCGGTCGTGTCGTCTATATATGCATTGTCGGGATGGATAGACGATCTAGTATGGTCGGTAAGAGGAGTTGAGGTTGCTTGTGAGTCAAAGTCCTCCCGACGTAAGGGAGGCGGCGAAGGCAATTGATGAGATACCGGAGGGGCCGGGGAAAGTGTCTGAGGCGCTTCTGTTTGAACCCCGCGGTCGGCGTAGTCCTTGGTAGCAGAACGAGTAGTCGACAGCATGACAGCTAGGCGCAAGGAGGGTGGGCGGAACTTGGGGCAGGAGAGTCGAACATGGAGGTTCTGGTCAAGACGCGGCGATGCGGAGCTCGAATTTACCCTCCACAAAGACCCGTCTCGTCACAATGTGACGGGTCATGTCAGAAGATGGTTAAGCACAGCGACTGGAACTGACAAACGTGCAGGCGGGGCGCCACAATGTGAAGTACAAGAAAATTACAAGTGTGTCGTACCGTAATGCACAACTTTGTTTGTCATTCACTTTTTCTGGAAGAACGACGACAACTTCGCCATCCCCTTAACATTTGCCTTCTTCAACTTCTCTACACCTGCAGACGCCTTTGCCTTGCGTTTCTTATCGCCACCTGTATCTTTCCCTTCCTTGCTATTTCCACATTCTCGCGCCTCCACGGCGTTCATTTTCACAGCAGCGAGAGCCATAGCATCTTCTTCAAGCACCTTCATGTGGACATTCAGTGCTGTGAAGCTAGTGTATCCCATGGGCTATCAATGCTTCAAGCGCGAAGGTGGACACGGCGACGCACTCGTATAACGACAACAATCTCTCGTAAATGTCTCTTGGAAGGTACTGCGACACGAGATCGCACGCTGACCGCAAGCGGGCAGCTAGAGATTGAATATATGAGAACATCACTTCCCGTTGGAATAGAGGAACCGAGCATGAAAATGGCTGACCTGTTAGTAAATCTTCCTTTCCATCGTCAAGGAGACCATCTTTCGCAAGACCCCTTGTCAACGTGCGCGACATTTCTGCTATATTCTGGTGCGAGAGCCGTGCAACCTTGCTGCACAGGTAGGACTGTACACACTCAGAAGAGTACCGATACACAGTGATTTCAGGGGTGACCTCTGTTCAGACATGGATCATTGTAATAAGTGTCAAGGGAGGTAGAATTAGCGTACCCTTGAATTCACAGACCCGGCGCATTGCCGCCTGAATGCAAGCCAGCGACGACAAGTATGAAATATCATCCGAAGATACAGTCGGTACGTCATCACTAGGCGTGGTAGAGATCAGCCTGTTCGACGCATCCTCCATGACATCTTCTGCAGGACGGAAGTTTCCTAGACCGTCTGCCTGGCGCAAGACATGAGAGGACATGAGATGAAATCGCCAAACAGATCGTACCGGCTGTGTGTTCCGCAATATCGGAATCAATAGGAAGGCAGGATCAATGGGAGTCATCATAAGGAGCTTGCCATCTTCACAGAAATGTAAGGCACGTGAGATCTCAAGTTAACGAACCGCACGCACCCTCTTGCACCTCCTCGTGCATGAACCACGACCTCTTGTTCGGTGGAGACACGGCCTGAACCTCCAGAATAGTGCTAATCCCATCATTAGGTAGCTCATACGGAAGAAACAGCGCAAGGACACCTGGACACAACATTCAGTACATGTCACAACGAGGTTGAACTGGTGATAGATCATACCTGTGCGAGGATGAGGTAGCCTCAGAAAGCGCAATCCACCATTTGTAGGCGCCCCAGTCATTTCCATACCCTCCAGTTGACGAGACAATGCTTGGAGCAGCTCTGTCTAGACTGTGAGATGCAGCCCCGCGGCGCGACATATTGACAGTAATGTTCTGACCTGCTGGTAGCACACCGACGTGGCTTGCCATGATAGTGTTCTGGGGAGGATATATGCACAGGAGCTATGCGTTGTAGCAAAGGGTCGTCAATGAGAAGGGAGTTACGGCAAAGTCAAGTGTGTCACTGTGCGATGAGTGACAAAGGGGCAAGACGCGTTTGTGGCGACGCGACCGCGTTGTGTGTCGCTATTTGGCACTCAGGCGCTCATTTGCTTGGTACTCAGCTTACTATGTAGGACCACCTTGAATTGCGACTCATTGACCTTGCACCGGTATCTAGTACCTACACCTATATGGACCAGTTGAGTGACTTGTAACTAATTACAGTCTTGGCGAAATACTGACATCGTACGGGTTTTCTCATTGTTTGAGAGCATGACCGAGTATCTGAGTGGAAACATGAATGATCGTTCATTGCAGATTGTAGCAGTCCATGGAGGCGCGGGCGTCCATGCCCAGTCTTCCGATATCGAAGTCAAACATGCCTTGCGACTGTGAGTGAAACATAACATTCAAGCGAACTAAAAAAACACTCCATGGTTCTCAGTGCATCCATGCAAGCTCTTGCGAAGTGTAAAAAAGGGGATTCCGCACTTCAAGTCGTACGAGAAGCGATATCCGTTCTCGAAGACGAGGAATGTCTTAACGCGGGCATGCTTATGTTCTGTGACTTAGCTCATCCAACATGCTGAACCCAGATGACATCAACAGGTTATGGCTCGAATCTGACCATTACTGGCTCGGTCGAGTGCGACGCGTCCATTATGAATGGACGTACAGGCGATTTTGGTGCTGTGGGTGCTGTATCTGGTACGGTTGCTCCAGCGGTCGCCTTATCTGCTGATGAACCGATCTTTTCAACAGGGGTGAAGAATCCTATCCAAGCAGCACACGAGCTGCTGCGATACTCGCAGACACCAGATCCGCTAGGCCGCATTCCTCCCCTGTACGGATGAGTCTGTGTGACTTGTGTGAGAATTGCCTCATGGGTATCATTGACAGCCTGTTGGTTGCATCCGGAGCAGCCGAATTTGCCAGAATACGAGACTTAGATTGCCCTCCTGTTGAGTCTTTGGTATCTCCTCGTGCGCAACGAGAATGGGCGAGATGGCAAGCCGAACTCGCTGTCGCCCAAAGTCATCGACCAGGAGTGCACCCAGGCGAATCGGAACCAGCTTGGTCCCTGTTGACCCAGTTGGATGGGCTGCACGATAGACAAGACACGGTTGGTGCGGTTGCCTGGGATGCTGCCGGCGATCTAGCGGCCGGGGTCTCCAGGTATCTCGTGCGCACACTACTTCCGTAGCGTGTAATTAACTGACCCAAATATAGCGGAGGACTGCTGCTGAAACTCCCTGGACGAGTGGGCGAAGTACTTTTGCGTTTCTCAATACCGGCACATGTTGGCTGATGGTAGGTTCATGCACATAGGCGGCGACATACGGTGCAGGATGTTGGGCCACAACCAACGTTGCTTGTAGCGTCTCCGGTGGGTCCCTGTCATGTATTAAGCATCGCCTCAACCGGGAGCATATACCATTTCATAGGTGTCGGAGAATACATCGCGAGGATATCACTAGCTCGAACCATTTGTGAGGCTGTAGAAACGACCCATGATGACCAAGACACGCATGGAATCCTTCAGAGCGTCCTTGGTCGCGATTTCTACCGTACGCCAATCTCCTCCCCTCATTTGTCTTGCCCGCCGTGATCCCGCCGACTTCTATGCAACAGAACTTTGTACGGAGCGAGGAGAACCATCGTCGCAAGCCGGCATTCTCCTGTTGGTCAAAGAACGCGACGACGACGGACAAGAACACAAACGTAAGCCGCACCCCAGCCCCCAAACCAAACCCTCTCCCATATAGCCTCCTCTCCGAAAAACTCTCCGAGCTAAATACTGACCAATGCTCGCTCGTTACGTCCATGTGTCGGTGCCTGTGGTTCCCGCCCGTGGCCTAGCCCGACTTTGGTGCGCATTCACCACAGATAGCATGGCCGTCGGCGTCGCATCGTCCCTGAGCCAGAAACTCAGGGTACGTCCCGCGAGTGCCGGCTCTGCCACACTATCCCTCTTTCACTGACTGCCCATTTCTTTTCCCACCCGGACTGCATGCTCCCGCCCTGGCACTTGACCGTTCACACCTTACATCATGCATGATATAGGCGACTATTCTGCGCCGACCACCGCGGCCTCCGGAGAATGGGAAACACCCTTCTGTGTACATCACCGCCCTACCGCTGCACCGCTGAGAACCTCGCTGATGCACGTAATATCAATGCTCCTGCAACTTTGTACTACAAAAATGCACGCACTATTCCCAGACCCTGCGCCTTAGTGGGTTTGGCGGAGCGCCAATGTGTCAATGCCAGACCATTGCGAAGGGCCTGCGGGCGACTGTACATCATGTATCGGATGGTTCCTTTCTTGGTGGCTGGTGAGCTAATTTATCACCATTGGAGACACACGCAATCAACTGTGTACGTCGTACGTACAAGGTACACACGGGGCTATCCCACTACTCAGCATTGCAATCACCGCCGACTCCTCACCAGGACCGAAGGGGCAAACCCCTGCCACATTTCCAAGCAACCAGATTTGACAGTGAGAAGTCCAGCAACATCGCCGCTCTTCGGCAGCTATGCGTGCAAGACGAGGAAGGTCAGGAGGTTGACATGTGAGCCAAATCACGATGGTATCGTCCGGTGTCTATCGTCTTGAAGTCCCAGCGCTCGACAATGACCGATGGACGTTGAGAAGCCAGGAGTTGACAGCGAATGTCACCACCACTCACGGGAGGGGGATATGCTGAGAACGTGTGTTGACTTTGATTATCCTGGCCTGGTAGGAGTTGCCGTGCCATTCTTCTGCGCCAGGGGCCGAAGGGGTCCAGTCCCGGGCGTCGATGGCGGCGCCGCAAGGGGTCGTGCGTCCCGGAGTCGTTGTAACGTCTTGATGGGGAACTTGGTCCTGAGAGAGAGAAGCCGTATCAGCGCCAAGTCGCAGTAGACAATGAGCATGGGGATTGTTGGGGAGATCGCACTGGTCGAGACTCGGCGAGAGTTCGACGAGCGTCGCTGGACATGGACGAGCCTCGCGTAGTATGGATCAACAGATGGAGAGAATGCCATGCGCATGGGGAATGAGATATATTCGGAACAAGACTCACCGGCATGTTGAGCAGACGGGCACAGGTTGACAGAAGACTATATCAAGAGATAGATGAGTGGAACTGGTCCCGTTGCGGAGAGAACGACTCACTTGACAAGCATACTGAGCATACGAACCCAACCTCTACAATCCTCTTGTGACAGAAACACGCTGCACGGAAATCAACTCTGTCCTGGGTGGGGACTGAGATAAGTTGCCTTATCGCGGGAGGTGGCAGGAACGACATCTTCGTGAGGTACATACGGACTGAGTTCCGCTGCCTGGATCAAGAACACTACGACGCACCATCATGTATTGAAGGAGGGCGTCCGTTCGCTCAACATTAACGTATGCCCCTCCTGTTAAATGTGCTGCTTGCTGCAGGAATACGTTTTCTGCGCCGAAAATCTTGCATACATCTATGGTTACTTTCTGGTCACACGAAACTTTGTTCAGTAATAGGAGGACCCTGATATGTTGTACCCTACCAGTTTCTGAGCTGAGAAGATGGAGTTCATGATGGGTATGTATGTTGAAGACTGATCTGGGGATACCGAGAGCACCAGGATTCGCGGATCCACCGAGGCAGCAGCGTTCTCTCCACCGGGGGCAGAGGTTGCAGCAGTGACGATTGTTCTATTGATGTCTATACACCAGGTGCACTTGAGCAGGGTGTTGGGGGAAACCGTGACAACACTTACAGCACAGTGCCTTCGTCAGACATCCCACCAGCCCAATTGATTCTGAAGCATGCTCAACGTCAAAAACAAGCGCGAGAGTAACAAGACACACCTTCTTCCGAAACGCCATTATAAGACTCTAAACGTTCCGCTATCGATGTCATGACAGTCGCATCAAGGGTCCTAAAAGGGCGGTATGTGTTGGAGTCGGTGTTCTCGGTGGTCGTGGTCATAACCTCCCCAGTCGACGAGTACATCATGATACTTTGTGCATTTCACTCATGAGTACAGAGCAAAATCATCGACCGGGGGTTCATAACGCTGAAACACTAACCTTTGTCCAGGGAGTGCTCCAAACACTGCTAACGTGTTCCCATCCTTGCATGCAATATGAGCGTTGAGAAAAGCAATAAGTTGCGAGAGGAATGTTTGTAAGTTGATTCCGGGTGGGTTTGTAGGTTGTGCACAGAGAGCCCAATGCGTAGGAGACAGGTCCACGATCACACTCAGATGCGATGGCTTGTCCATTGGCTGAACGAACGGTATGTCGAGATCAAGGGACAAAAGTTTGTTCGTGGTCAGAATGAACTGGAGTCAGGACTAGGAACGGGAAGCGGGGGAAGAACATAGAAATCACAGAACACGCGAAGTCGACGAGACTATCGCGGGCGCAAGCAAGAGGGACGCGCCACAAGCGCATAACCGTAGGCACTAGAGTACAAAGGCCGACACTCAGACGCGTCCTTGACGCGAAAGCGCTGATGGGCTTCTCAGTCCTCTAACAATAGTCAGGCCTCAAATATACGTATCAGCTATACGATGATGTTCTGATACGATGTATGGTAAAGGTACAACGCAACTTATTTACCTACCGCCCATTGGAGAGCTACCGTTTGATTCAGATCACCCATCCCTGCTCATGCTTGGGCAAGGGCACCACAAGAACATCTGGTCCATCCTTCGACTCTCCCATCCACCTCCAGCATGACCCGCATATCAGGAATGGGCTCTCGCCCAACCTGGCATCCCCTACTACCGAGTAGACCGCTGGAACTTTGGAGCAGACCCGACAGAAATCGCACAGCGGAGGCGTTATTTGTGTGGTGATTGGAAACCCTGATTGTGGATCAGAGGAGTGATGAAGCCTATTATACTTGCAGTCAGTAATGACCGAAGGGAGCTGTACCGTGAGTGGTACAAACCGTATGGCACTGATAGAAAATATATGCTCGCAATTGCCCGCATGCAGCATCCAATATGGCTCATGCAGCCTTACTGTTAGCGATGATAGTTTCGTATCATGTATGGATGAGCCCTTGGTGAGAGTTCGACGCTTGTTTTCTGGTAAGTTTCCCATTAGAGTCAACACTTTTCTGTTCATTTATCAGCGACCGACAGCAGTCAAATGGCATTGAAAACGTACTCCGAGTAATCGCCCTCGTTCTGGTCATCCCCGTACAACACGTCCTCTATACAAATCACTGCTCCTGTCATATGATCGACAGCCATGTCGTTATCATCTCGTTGACACTTGTACCCAGTGAGCGCTCCTATTTCGTCTTCGATCTCTTCAGGAAGCTCGTTTGAGGTACATGGGATAGCCTGGAGCAGGTCGCCCACGGACTGTGACGCAAGCAAGACATGCTGAGAGGCTCGAGACAGGGACTTTGGACCCCATGACAGCCGGTTGTATACCGTGACGAAAACCAACACATTCCGAGCACCTGCCTCGGACGTCGGACCCGCGCCAACTTTCTTCTGACATTGCCTCAGGTCAACAACGAAACGAAGACGGTACTGCAGAAGGACACACACCACCTCGATGAGCGTGTTGCGGTCTGGCTGTCGCGGTGGTCGGATGAACGGCGCTGCCCGTATGGTAAGCCTAGGATATCGATTGAGTACGGCCTTAAACTGGGCGCAGAGAACACTTACGGCCAACACTTGAGCTGGATCGCCTCGTGCTTGAGGCGAAGGGCCATCACTTCTGGAAGCTCGTTCTCTGGGTCGGCAAGTGTTGCTCGCTTGCGCTTCCTCTTCCCAGGCTGTACAGTCTCGTAGATGGCGTAGACACTAGCTTCATGCGTTTTCACGACATGGCCCATCAGTTGAGGATTGTGTATAGTATCTTCAAGCATAGTTCTCAAGTCGTCTACGCTGTCCTAGGTGATGTATGTGAATGAATTGAGGACAGAAGAGAGAAGCTAGATAGGCTGGGCAACAGCATGAAGAGTGCAGATGACGTACCGACATTCCGCCTTGACACTCTCCTGTTCGTCTGGAGACAGGCCCATCCAGCATTCCCTAGCACCTTCCGGAAGTGCGGCACTCGATTGCGAGAATATGGGAAGGAATCTATGTTCATCTGAGCCTTGTTCCTTCTGGCTCGCTAACTTCAGAAAGTCTGATACCCGCACGGGTTCGGAAGGCGGTCCAATGTACGTTTCGTGAGCTTGATCCTGTGTGAGATTCATTCTCACCTCCGAAACGCTCTGCTCCTGTTGTGCAATCGGAAAGTGGGAGGAACCGTCAACGCGCACAACATCGACGTAATGCGGTGCGCTAGGAGAGAGTTGTCAGACCGACCGAAACTATCGGACACGGTCGCCCGAAAGCGCGACGGAATAACGGCTTCGGGTTGCAAATCAGGTCCCCGTGGGGGACGAGGTGTGTGATATTGGCGGGATAGACTGTAGACGCAGGGAGATGAGGGGTCCGGGTGAGTTCCGGGATTGGGCGCCATGACCGTGAAACAGCCTGGTTGACGAGTCTGTCTTCACCCACATCGTTCTCCATGCTGTCCTCTGCTCGTCGCTCGCTGCCCCAGGCATTGCGCGCAAGAACTCCCGTGGGATCGCGCGTCCAGACTGCGACTATCTCTTCTATCAGTCGATCTATCAGTCCGCTCTTCCAGAGGCCACCGCGTTCTGCCACCTCTTCTCTCAAACTCCCTACAATTTTCGCTCGCACCATGTCTGCCATGACCGCCGAGTCTGCAGTGCGCCCAGAGCCTGACAAGGTCCTCCAGGATATTGCCGACTATGTTCACAACTACAAGATTGACTCCTCCCTCGCATTTGAGACGGCGCGGCTCTGCTTGATTGACACCATTGGATGTGGTCTAGAGGCGCTCAGGTTCCCCGCTTGTACGAATCTGTTGGGCCCTGTCGTAGAGGGTACTGTTGTCCCGAACGGTACGTTTTTGCGTTTTTGATCTGCGGGCTTTGGCGACAATTCACCGTATACAGGGACGAAGATCCCTGGAACCAACTTCCAGCTTGACCCAATCCGTGGCGCATTCAACATCGGGACCCAGATCCGGTGGCTGGACTACAATGACTGCTTCCTTGCAGCTGAGTGGGGACACCCCTCAGATAACCTTGGTGCTATACTTGCAGTTGCTGATCACCTCGCTCGCAAGGGTGAACCTTTGACCGTGCACGATGTCCTCGAGAGCATGATCAAGGCGCACGAGATCCAGGGTGGTCTCGCCCTCTTGAACTCCTTCAACCGCGTTGGTCTCGATCACGTCGTTCTTGTCAAGGTCGCCAGCACCGCAGTCGTCTCGAAGTTGATGTCAGTATCGATGGTTGACGTTTCCTAGCGACCTCGTTTTGTTGACAGGTTTCATCTCCATAGTGGCCTGGATCGTGCCCAGACTATCGATGCCATCTCTCACGCATGGGTGGATGGACAGTCCCTTCGTACTTACCGTCATGCCCCCAACACGGGCTCGCGGAAGTCCTGGGCTGCTGGTGATGCCTGCTCTCGTGCTGTGAACCTAGCATACCTGGTCAAACGTGGCGAGAAAGGCATGCCCTCGGTGCTCACGGCAAAGACTTGGGGCTTCTACGATGTCCTTTTCAAGGTGGGATACCCTGTTCTTCGGATGATGTTCAGCACCCGTGCTAATGATGCCTCACAGGGCAAGCCTTTCGATTTTCAGATGCCCTTCGGCTCCTACATCATGGAGAACGTGCTGTTCAAAATCTCCTATCCCGCTGAATTTCACGCACAGACAGCGGTTGAGGCTGCGTGCATCCTCCACAATAAGCTCAAATCGCTTGGTAAGACTTCTGACGACATCAAGAGCATCCGCATCCGCACGCAGGAGGCGGCCATGCGTATCATCAACAAGAAGGGCCCGCTGGATAACTTCGCCGATCGAGAGTGAGCTGTCTCAGCTATTCACTGACTTATGAATTGCCTTGACGTCATCTTTGTGTAGCCACGACATCAACTACATGGTCGCTTACCCTCTCATCTACGGCAACCTCACCTCAGAGTCATATACCGATGCTGCTGCTCAAGACCCACGCATTGATGAACTCCGTGCCAAGATCACCTGTGTAGAAGACCAGCGGTTCAGCGTCGAGTACCACGAACCCAGCAAGCGCTCGATTGGCAACGCGCTTCTTGTCGAGCTCAACGATGGCACTGTTCTCGATGAGGTTGAGATCGAATATCCTGTTGGTCACAAACGTCGGCGTGCGGAGGGCACGCCCCTGTTGCTTCAGAAGTTTGAGCGCCACATCGGCCCCCACTTCTCCAGGGAGCGCCAGGAGAGGTGAGTTCATTCATGTGCGTCGCTTTCTGCGTACCGTTCTGACCTTCGTGCCTGCTTTCAGAATCTTGAAGGCTGTCAACGATGCCGAGTTCTTCAACAAACTCTCTGTTGATAAGTTCACCGACCTCTTTGTCAAGACCGCCTAGGGTTCAAAAATTGCGAGCTACGACTCATGAGGTGGAAGTGGTTGATATCTTGCAATGCGTTTGTATCATACGGCATGAGAACATCGGTTCGTTTCTATGTTGCTGCGGTTCAAACCGTTCTGCGAGACCTTGGGCCACGCGGTGCCGCCCAGAACGTCAGGGGAATCTCGTGGGTGCTCCGAACCTTCGGTAGTTGTTCCTACCTTCCACACTGGGTTTCTTGCAGGGTTGATCGTAGTAAGACGACGGCTATCATGCAAGAATTCTGACGGTAATACAGCGAAGCTTGTTGTGAATGCTTGACTGTCGTCTGCACATCGTGCTACCCACGCGGTGTCGTCGAGGAGGGTGCTCACTGACACTGGGAATTGTGATGACTGTAGTGACGCAGTTTGGCACAGCCGGTACTACCGCCGGAAGCGCCCGAACTTCCGGTTGTTGACAACCTCACAACGTTGTCTGGATCACTCGAATTGGTCCAACCACTTATTATGAGAGAATGACCTTCAGGCGTGCCATGGCACCCATATGCTGCGTCCCGATGATCTCCGACGCAGCATCATCTTGAAGAGCCAAGGGACTTCTCGCGGTCCCCTCCTGAGCAGGGTAATAGTACTCATGCTGCAGAACTCTGGCAAGGGACTGATCGACTCACGATAGATCCTACGGCCTGATCAGGCTGGTGGAAGACTGCAGTACTAATTCCCGACCTCATTGGGAGATCGGCCCCATCGTCGTACGTACTTGTTATGCTAACAAAACCAGCCAACCTCGTGTTTTCTTATGCTACGTACGAGCACGAGTGTAGTTTCCCCGAGCACACTGTCAGCTTATAATTAGAGCGTTTTGCAGCTTGCAAGGTGTGCGGTATTGTCTGGCTGGCCACGGACCTCCGAGTCCCGCCTCGTTCTGAGGGTTCTTTTGCGCTTGATCTGATGTCTACTCAGGTGCCCACCGTGAATCCCAGTCCTTGTTGCAAGTATCCATGGTTCTTGCTGGACGCCCGAGTTGTTCCTTCGGGCTGTGCAAATTGCAAGTCATTGTCAAACACGCGCGGGGCAGCCGTTAAAATCTTCTCGATCAACGTGTGCGTATCGTCATTGGACAATCTCAAACTTCGTATGTCGTAAGTGCATCGTCCATTGGACAGACCGCCCGAGCTCTCCTGAGACCGAAGTGCACTTCTGTATGATGTTAGGGGCACTTCGAGGGCAGGGGGTGATCTCGCCCGTTGCCGGTGCTCCAGGGCTGAAGGGGCGTGCAGAACGATGCTGTGCAGTGTATACGTACGCTTACAGCCGTATGTCACGCAACTCGTGAAGAATGCATCAGGATTCAGGAGCCGAGAGCTTCTTGTAGGAGGGAGGTCACGAGGACGCGTCAACTTTTCGTACGGACCAACACTGATACTATGCAAGTGAGAGGACTTAAAACCTCAGAATCTTCCACAGCGCGCGAGATGCGTATGTTCAAAATTTCGTGAGTTCTCCGAAGCTCATGGACTCAACAAGCCGGGTTCTTTTCTCAAGGTGCGACCGGATGGTGCCACGCCGGGGCGGTTGACCAGCGCTCAGCGGGATCGCAAGACGAACCTGTGCAGTGTACGAGAGTCAGTGACTTTGAAGGCGGGTCACTGAGGCTCAGACACTCGTACTGGCTGGTGACATGTCCGTCTCCGTTGCGATACACACGGGTCCGAAATCATCGGGATCACGGGGCAGTGTGCTACATACCCACTGCACGTCGGGGCGCCGCAACAGACTCATCCAAACTGTCTTCTCGGCAGATCAGGCTCAACGGCGCTGCCAGCACTTGAACATGCCCACGCTTCGGGAGCGCCCCGAAAGGCAGGGGTCCAGTCTGATGCATGGAGCATTGAGCTTCACAAGAATACACTGTTCACACTCACGTTCAGGCTCGCGACGGGTGAGGCCGGTGCCAGACGGTGCTACAGAGGAGGTGTTCTTGAGTTGAATCACTGCGGCCGCCTGGCGCCCTTCGCGGTTTTCGAATAATCATTGTGGGCGTCCGGCCGTGCCTTCCAGGTGCCGACGTGTGTATGTAGGTGTATGTACCTTCGACCCGGCCAGGTTGTGGGGAATTACGGGCGCGGAGGGACGCCTGCCGGGTAAGCGGGACGGACCCCCACCCCGTCTGAGCCCTTGGGTACGTTCATGATGTCTTATCTTTGCTGTCCGGCGACGACGGGGCATGAGAAGAAGAGTCGATGCCGCGGGCTCTGTAGAGCCATGCGGCGACGTGCGGTCTACACCAGTCCCTCAGAACATCACGCCACAGCTGACCTGGCCATAGTGTATGCAGATACATCTGCATCCTATTGAGAAGGTCTTGAAAGTCCGGAGCCAGTGTCAGCCAGCGCTCTCGATTTCAACTGTGCAAATAACGCTGCTAATGGCCCGTTGTGGTAAGACGTACTGTACGTACAAACTGCAATTCTTCTACGTTGATTAGAATGAACCGGGAGTGGACACACCCACGTACCCTCAAACGTAGTGTGAGTGTAACGGTAGATCAGCCAAAATAAGTACCACAGGTGAGTTCTATCATGATGCGAGCGCCCACGATGATAGGGTTCACCGTCACCGTCACCGTTGTAGGGTTCGCACTGCCTACCAAAGCCTGTTAGTATATGCCCAGACTGAAGTAGTCAGCCACGAAACTCTTGATCCTGAATAGTGATGTCAATCTATTGATATTCAGTCTTAGCCATAGAAAGACACTGACTGTAACTAATGAGAACTAGGATTGTAGTGATCGCTGATGATGCATGTGAAGAGGGGTATCGTAGGATAACTCTTCGCGCGCGCAAAGACGGCTGGCCATAGCAGCGAGACCACACGACAAGACCTAGGCGAGAGGGGATCGATCCATCAGCTCCCTCGCTATTAGCCCTCCGCCCCGAAGCTCGGGCGAGAATATTGGTTCGGTTACGCCGAAATATTACTTGTTTCTCCCGGCCGACCGGTGCTCAAGGTCCCTTCACATTCCTGCCGTACGTGGGACATTGCCTGCTCGACGCTCCGCACAATAACCAACCCTCTAGAAGCTAGGACCCGGACGGACGGTGACTATTAGAGCGGTGCGCTCTGCAAAACCCTGACTCAGAGGCGGACTGTTCGCTCCACTTTTTTCGAGGTCGGCTGGCGGACAGAGCACAAGCGACCATGGCATCAGGAATCGGCGACCAGCGCCAGGAGGATGACTTGCCAACGAAGTATTACTTCCTCTCATTCACCGTTAGAGTCGGTCAGACTGCGCCGCTACTAAGAGGATGCGAGCCGTCGGTGCGGGACGGGCCTCCAACCAGCTCTGTTCGCACCATATACTCGTCCCGCGAAAGTTCATGGCTGTTACCACCGCCTCAACCTCTCTAACGGTGATAGGCGGTGGCCCCGACGGACTACCGCGTATATACAGTTGCCTATAGAGCAGATCCGCTGGTAATCGTCGCCAGACTGCAGTGCTGACGGTGCGCGTACAGATTGACTGCCTGGACCGCATCGTCGTTGCGCTGCAGTCGGAAGCGGCCGTATACTTTGATATATTGGAAGACGAGTGGAAGACGCTAGTCCTGTTCAGCCCGCCGCCGTTCTCTCCCATGGTTCGAGATTCATACGATGACCCCATTATTTCGGCCGCAGTCTCCACGCCGCTGAGTGAAGACTCCATCCTCCTTGCCAAGTAGCCTTTTTCGCAGAAGTGAGCACGTCGGCTGATCAAATGCAACAGGAGCACGACGAGCACGATCGCAAGCACCACAAAAGCGTAAAGATGTGCCCACATGGAGTAGCAAGGTTTCGCCACTGCTGCATTCTCGTCGCAAGGTCTTTGTTCCAACGAATTCGATTTCTCGTACTCACCAACGGACCGGACCGAACATTGTATGGCACACTGGGAGCCTCTCAGGAACCACGGACCCTTGACGCGCCTGAAACGGGGCGTGCGCCTTCCTTTGCTGTGGCCGCGCAGTCCGAAAAGTCGCTACTTCGCGCAAGGATATGGTAACAGGTCTCACGTTTCATCCTGTCTACATACAGCGTGCGGTGAACCTTGCTCCTGTCGGCTGTCAGTGCCATGTGCCTGCCCGCCATGCCTGGAAGCACAAGGAGACACCCGGGAAGGCACATCGGTGTGCGCCTGCGCTGACTCAGGAGAACGTGGGTTTCCCATACACAACCGTCCATGTGAGCATTGCACGTCGGCCCTTCGCTCGTTCCCGATCCATGACAATAACGTCGTCCGGCAGCTCCCGCCATGCCGCGAAGCACGTAAACACGATCGAGGGTCGCGGACTCGGCGCATGTGGCAAACATCTGCACAGTCGGACAGATCCCTTGTAGTGTCCTGGCTTCTTGCAGGATGCTCGCTGTTTGTCGTGTGGGTGCATCTAAATGGTCATAGTGGCCGAACAAGGAGAGCGCGGACCACGCCAGCGAGCGTTTTGATCAAAGAGATAGAGAAGCAGCGATTTACGTTACGCGTGTCGAGGATATTTGTGGTCCGTCTGACAGGTGTAGTACACCATCGTCCGCGCAGTATCCTCCTGGCATGGGCATGTTTGCCGTTGTCGTAATGTCCGTTATGGCTTCGAGCTTCGTGTGGAAAAACGGTTGACAGAACTATCGCGCGTTGAACACCGGTGAATTGATGATGTCTTTGAGGCGCGTGAGGGAGTGGGTGTAATGTTGGGTTGCGTGGTTGGTGGGTATCTCCGCGAAGGTGCACGATGACAGCAAAGGGCAGCTGGGGAGAGCGGCTCCTTGTCTGATTCCGCGAAGAGGCATGGACTCGCTTCTCATGCCGATGGGCTTTGTGGCGCAAAGAGGGCACGAATTGATTGATCACCTGGAAAGTTTTGCGTCCATATTTCTCCCCGGAGGATACATACTGGAAGGGTAATGGGATATGCCGAAGAGGTGAGAATAAATGGCTGTTATCATATGCCGAATGTGGCGAGTGAGTCACGCCGGTGGCCTAGTTGATGATGACCCTGGATGAGATGAGGTACTGGGGGAATGGGAGTTCTGGTCAAGTGTCAGCTCCTCAGCCCATCAGAAGGGACGCCGATTGTTTCACACAAGCCATGGAGAGTTAAGGGACAGGAGTGCCAGATTCGGTGCGGGCCCACAAAGCATACCGTCAGATGTTCGGGTCAGTCGCAGGAAAGCACGCAGAGGTCAGTGACCTGAAAGGCTGACGATGGGCATTGCTTGTTAGCTGTCTGGGACAATCGGAGAGGAGCACGAGGCGGCGGGGAGCGCCGTTTTGCTGGACCTACATGCTCATATGATATGTCAACTAATTGAGATCAGACGTGAGCACAATACATGTGGCGTGAGTGGGCGCTATGGGTGACTACAGCAAGGGCTAGCAGGGGAGCAGAATGATGGTGTTTCGAGTGTGCGTGAGAACGGAGAAGAGCGGTGGAGATAATCGTCTTTTCCCTGGCCTCAACCTCCCTTTCGATTTCCCTGGCATAAACTTAGACGCATGGCAGAGCCCGGAAGCTAAGAAGCAGCGTCCGCCGGGATCCATGGCAGAGTCCGAAACGGCTTCTGGAGTACGTTATGCATTTAGCTATCAAAGGCAACTGTGCTCGAACACACTGAGCTGCTATCGCTCCCCTGCGCCGGTGTGATGATGTGAGGGTGCGGAAAACGGAGGACAAGGCGAGGCTTAGAGAGCTGGCTGACTGTGCGTACGCAATGCAACACGGCTAAAGCAAGCAAGGAGGAGGCAGGCGTGCAAGCTGGCAGAGACCGGAAGTGACTCGCTCGCTGGGAGGGAACGAGTGTGAGCAGGCTGAGGTAGGTGGCAGAGCGTTGCACGGCCGTGCGATCGTACGTGATGGCCTGGCAGTAACCCTAATTTAGGCTTCAAGCAGCGCAAATGGATTATCCGCATTCCCAGCCGTGCGCCCGGCCTCCGTCTCGGCGCAGATCAGCACGACATCAGTCTCAGACCCTGGCCATGTCATGCTGTTTATGTTCCCAACCTTACTTGATTGCTCTGCGCAGGGGAAAGACAGCAGGGCGGTTGGAAGAAAGAAGAGGGAATGGGACTAGTCCTCAGGGTATTGGAGCGGTAACCAACGGAAGACCGGGCCTCGAAAGAAGGGCGCAAAAAAGGAGAAAATGGAGAGAAAAAAGAAGAATCTAATGGTTAGCCGATGTGATTCTTTCGTACGTGAGGGCGACAT
This sequence comes from Lignosus rhinocerotis TM02, assembly GCA_000743315.1. Lineage (NCBI taxonomy): Eukaryota > Fungi > Basidiomycota > Agaricomycetes > Polyporales > Polyporaceae > Lignosus > Lignosus rhinocerus. Next base: position 406,792 of record KN049971.1, read on the forward strand.
GCGACTTCAGCACAACGAGATCTTCAATCGGTGATCCTAAGCCCGATATGCCATGATCCGCAACAACAATCAACAGAGCATCCTTTTCTCGACACGCTCCCGAGCCTCACTCTCTTGCTCCCATTTCGTTTTTAAACCATGGACGGCTCTCATCATGCCTCCCGTCCTTACGAATCCCCTCCATATCCACCTATGGCCGACTCGCTTCACTAGTGGGTCTTCCTCCTCAGTGCCTCCCGACGTGTCCTCACCTGACCATTCTTCTCCCAGCGCCAGCACTCCCACCCACCACTACGTCCCAAATGCATACTACTCCCATGTGCATGCTGGTGCCGCGCACATGCACGTAGTCGCCCCAAACACCATGCGCCAGGACCCCGCCACCCAGCGCAAACGTCCCAAGTACACCCGCAGCAAGACTGGCTGTTTGACATGTCGCGCCAAGAAGATCAAGGTGAGCCCTGTGCGCCGGCGCGACCTGTACCATTCAATCCTCACGTCGCCACAAGTGTGATGAGACAAAGCCCACCTGTGTCCGCTGCAGCCATGGCCAGCGCGAGGTATGTCTCCATGTGTCCATCCCGAGTCACATTCGGTTGGTCTGACTCCTGGCTCGACCAGTGCACTTGGCCTGAAGGTGTCCCAACGCGAAAAAAGCCCACTCCGAGAAGGGAGCCACCTTCTCCCGTAGATGGTGTGGAGACGCGTCCTTCTACAGCCGGTTCCTCTGGTCTCTCGGACGCCGCGACACCCCCAACGCGCGGTCCTACCCCCCCTCGACGTGGAGATCCCGTGGAGATGGGTATTCCTCCCATGGTCTCACGTCGTCACAGGTATGTCCTCCCAGAATCGCGGTCAAGAATGTAATTAACGCGTACATTTCAAGTGACCCCCACGTCGCCATGCCTGTCCCCGTTAATGATAGCCGCCGCCCTGTGTACGTCTCTTCTGGCGAGTCGCTCGTGACGCACGGTCATTAACAGTGAAATTACAGTGTGGCGTCAGTTTCCACTACCTCTCACGTATACCCTATGCACTCTAGTAATACCCACGGTCTTCATGCTATCGCTGAAATCTCTGCACCCTATACCAATCAATCCCAATACCTTCATAGCTATCCTGCTCCACCTCATTATCCTCAATCGCACTCCAACTCTCTTCCTCGTATCACTCCTCACCATGATGCTCACTCTCGCGGCACGAACAGCGCCTCTCCTGACTCTCAGTGGTCGTCTCCCTCGCTTTTGACCCCCGTCGACCCGATTGAGCCCTACGTGAGTCCACAGGGACCCCCTCTAATCCGCCTTTGCTAACTGTCCAACCCACTTATGATATAGTTCCCGACGCCTCAGGAGAGAAACCTGGTGGGGTCTTCTTCGCACTCTACGCATCACGTTAGATATCAATGAACGAGTATTTTGTTTTTGCTGTCTAAAGATTCGTCATTACTGCGACAATGCGCTAAGCATTATCATGGCCTACCCGTCTGAGAACCCCGTGCTGGCCGCTAACTTCCAATTCCTGTTCGACGGCGTTCGAGGTACGGATTCGGCTGTTGAGTCATTGCGGTCTGCGCTGCTCGGCGTGGCTGCAGTGCACCAGTCGTTCCTGCTTTCCCGTAGTGGCGTGTCGACACTCGCGGCCGAGGAGGCATTACGCGTTGCGGACTCATTCCGTGCAAAGTCCAAACACCTACTTGTATCAGCATGCGCCACGCAGGAGGGATGCCATAACGATGCGGCGTTGGCGGCTGCGGTCGCGATTGCTCTCATCGACGTGAGTGGTGCAGTCCGCTTCCTGAGTGAGCGAGTGAGAGTAACCGATGAGTATCCATGTGTGGTCGCAGATCTTCTCTGGAGGCCGCAACTGGGCCAAAAGTTTGGACTTTGCTAAAACCTTAGTCAAGTTGCGAGGCGGGCCCGGGCTTCTGCTCGCGCGGAGTAAAGGGAACAAGGGCAGCTCAGTTACCGGCGTGGCCCGCGCGAGGCTTTTGCTGGAGATAGTTTCCGTGTACGAGCTGTTTGGTGACTACTTCTCTTCGTGTTCGCCTCGATGCTTTGACTCATGAACCACTAGGATGTCTCGCCCGAGGAAGGGCCCCGGCGCTGCTGAATATCGATTGCTGGTGGTAAGTTCCATCTCCCTCTCCGCACGACTAACACAGCGCTAGAAATGAACGCGTGACCAGGTTGACAAAGACAAACGCTAATGATACCGTGTCATACATCGACAAGGTGTTCGGCATGTCAAGGGAGTTCATTTTGATCCTCGCCCAGGTGAGAAAGACCAGCAGCTCCTGGGACCCGAAGACTGTTCATCCTGAAACTTTTTCTCCTCCTGGAAGGTCGCGACACTGGTGTCACGAGTACTCCATCCCCTGACTGCGAAGGTCACGGAGATCTCAGACGACGGAGAGCTTCGGGATGGCATCGCTGCTCTAGCACGAGAAGCAAAGATGTTGTACCAGACGCTTGAAAACTGGCAAGACACGGCGGGTCATCTCCACAAGCGGGTGCAGGCGGGCAACTGCGTCTATCAACATGCAGCGCAGGTACGTGCTTCGTGGATTGGAGCAGCGACATGGCCTGTGTGATGACCGCCCGCGGCCCACAGATCATCCTCCTTCGAGACGTGCTCGAGGCGCTCCCGTCAGATGCGCTCGTGCAGGAACACGCCAACACGATCCTGACACTTTGCATGGATTGCGGTCAGAGCAGGATGGGCGTAGAGTGAGTGCTCTGTGTCCCTGGCCGTTGCTCGTATGTTCGAGGACCTCGGAGGCTGACTGCAATCCTGCCTAGCCTCACTTGGCCTGTCATTATTGCAGGGTCACAGATGTACGGTGCGGATCGCTCACGAGTTCTCTCTATCTTTGAGCTGTTCAGGTATGGAACAAGGTTTTGTCTTCATCATTCTGCTGAACCTTACCCCTGGACTGCCCTGCGCGCCGGCCCGATGACGTATTCAACAGAACACAATGTGAGCGCCAACAATTTCATGCCGTTTTTTCTTTGAGGGTGCCCTGGGTGTACTCACGCTGCATCGAACCTTTCTTCCAGGCTGCTACGAAATCGAAACGTCTGAGTTCATCGTCACACAGGTGAGGACCTTGCGTGGCCTACAATGTGGACTTTGCTGACGTACCATTGACGTGAAAACTAGGTGTGGCAACGACTTGATGCGAACCATCCTAAGGCCAACTGGCGCTCGGTGATGGAGGATAACGACCTCGATGTTCTCATTCTCTAATGCTCTCCGTCCGCATGTCCATGCGTCCATTGCTATCGATTGCAGTATACAGCGGGGTTTGTAAGTTAGTTCGGTATTGTTATGGCGTTGACTGTATGATTAGAACTAGATTGAATATCCCTTAGAGTTCTCCGTGACTGGGGCCTAGAGCAAGTCAATGGAACCCGAGTCGCCCTCCACCCCTACCGGCCCATTATGGCAGGGGATCCCGTAGGACGTAACATCGCCCTGCGACGCCCTGGTCCATGCGAAAGCAGTGAGGTGCGTCCGCCTTCGAGAACCTGGCAATCGCTGACAGGCAGATATACCGTCGAGCTCATGTGCGCGCCCCGGAAGAGGGGACAGGCGCCCTTCTGCAGCTGTCGCCCACGAGCATCTTTTGATTATGATTCTCCGGACGTGCGTTCGTCGGCCGATGCCCCAACACAAATTTTGAATCGTGTATTTGTCAGTCGCCATCGGTTCCCACCGCACTTTGACCCTTGCGCGCTCGTCCGAATGCGGTGGCGGAGCTGCGCGGGGAGGGCTTGGTGTGACCGGCGCGGTGGGCGGTCAGGCAACGATGTACAGCGTGCGGGCCATTTGTGCGTTCCAGAGCGAGCGTTCCGCTGTTCTGTGGTCTCGTTCCATCAGGCAAAGGATAAACTTTAGGAACGGCTCTTGGTGCGCCGAAGTCGTTCTAGAGCCACACGCTTCTGATTCTTACCTGCCCAATGTGTCAATTCTCGACAGACCCACTGTGTCCGCATTTACGTGCGTTGTGGGCCGATTCTTGGGTTTGGGTGCGCGGGCCCCGGGAGGGTGTGGTAACTGCACGTGGCTGGGGTGTGAGAGGCTGTCCGACGCAGGGAGTGAAGGTTCGTTGGCGTGGTCCTTTCGCACGTACTCTACACCGCAAGCGTTGGACGGGTACACTGGTGATCAAGTCATTGTATTGGCACTTGGAGTCGGGTACTTCGGATAAGAGGGTGGGCATGCTCGAATGAAGTAATTGCAAGGTTTCTGCTCCTACTGGCCCCGCTCCCACACTTCGCAGCATGGTAAAGCTTGTAACTGCCGCCGCATGCCACGCCATGTCCCATGACTGACGGGGGAGCGGAGAGGTCGACCTAGAAGTTAGATCTGCTTGATTGCGTTGGCTGAGATGGAGAGATAAATCCTTGTCCGAGAGCAGACGCGGACCCCCGGACTCAGTAGAAGCTCAGGCGCGATAAAATCGACACACGAGAGCTTCGTCGCATGACGCCGACGTGTTCTTCCTGATTAATACAGCTACAGAGGCATGACGTCCCCCCCCCTCTTCCCTCCGAGGCGTCCCCCGGGCACACTTGGCAGGCATCGCGGGAGCACACACAACATCTAGCCGCGACACGACACGACACGTCGCGTGTATGTTGCGCGATCTTCCTCGAGAGAGAAGTCAGGCTGATCGCCGAGTGCCGTGTCTATTGACCGGTGACATCGGGTGGGCATGCTTGAGGCAAACGGACACGCTTTATCGACCCGCATCCGCAATTACGGCTGATAAGCGGTGTTTGCAAGCCAGTGACAGCCCCCTCCTGAGCTCTGGCACTGCGAAGCAGGAGCTTCAGAACCAGTGTGTGTATGTGTGGGAGCGTTGCGTCACTTACGGCAGAGTGGTCATTCAAGATGAAATCCATGGGCGTGTACAGCCCTATCAAGAGCGTACATTTCGTACAACGAAGAGGTAAACTTGACAGCTGGGGGGGACAGGGCGCATTGCTAGTGGTCGTGGCTGAAGGGCACACGGAAGGCGTGGACGAGTGAAGAAGAGATGCAGTTAGTTACTCACGTAAGGTGTGAGTACGATGGGGAGTGATTAATGCCAAGATTGAGGCACGCCCACAACCAGACCGTCAGAAGCTAATAACACCCGCGGGCCGCCGGAGAAGTGTGACCGGCGAGTTCGTCCTGCTGTACGGAAGGTTTGAATATATCCCTGTGAACGCGTGCATCAGTTTCAGGCAATGAGCAGTAGAGTTCTGTCTTCAGAGGGTTGCGAGCAAGACAACGAGCTATGACGGCAGGAGGCAGAAGGCAAGGCAACGGGGTCGCCATGAGCGTCGAGGGCGTCCTCTCTGGCCCGGCCAGCCGAGCATCTAAGCGGGGGAAGATCGGGGCAGAATAACCACGCTTCGAGTGCACAGTGGCCATGGCACTTGCTCTACTGAAGTAGCAGCTTCGTGGTAGGTCGCCATCAAGAAAGAGCAGAGCACCCTTGACAAGTTGACGTCGCCTTTGGAAGGTCGTGGGACCAGGTGGGTGCAGAGTACACTTAACCCTCGTGACCTGGAAGAGCGAATGGCTGGATCACTGCAGTAGTCCAAGTGTTTGAACAATGAACGACTCACCGAGAATTTCAAAGACAACCCCCTCTCAGCGATCGCGCAGCGCCCGGTGATGTCGCATGCCGGTCAACTTTGGGTCGCCGAAGACCCACAAAACGGCGCGATCGTCAATCATGACAGTCCCGCCTCGCTACCCGCGTAAGAGGCGGATGGAAGAAGGCCGACATTGTCCGGCACCGCGGGTTTTCACCTCGGTCCCAATAATTAGTCAAGAGATGACGGGCGTCGGCCCGCTTGGCTCTCGCTGGAGATGTGGTCGAAAGTCTTCCCGCCTAATGTGACCATACAAGTGTTGGGAATCAACGCAGTTACGCCTCCTTGATTGACCTGCGACGGCGTATTACGGTAGTATGAATGGTAGGGGTAGGGTGTATTCTTTTACGTAGAACATGTGTCTGACAGCTGAATCCAAGTATCCATCTGTTCAACAAGTGGCACCATATCGTAGTGGCACTCTTGACTCACCTCTGTCGAAGGTACGTCTGAGGGCCGAGTAGTCCCTGATGTAACATGTTGTATGGCCATGCACGATGCGTCCACGTCCTTCGTACTTCCTGCAGGATGAACGGAAGAGAGTAGATATGGAAACGAGGGTATGGGCGTCGTTGTTGATTTGTCTATGGCTGAGGCCGTCGTGAGAGCGCAGACATTCCCTCCACAAGCGCAGTACCGCAGTCGCATCGCATCTAGCGAGACTCCGCCACGGGCTCGCGACAACGTGTCCTATCCCTGTCCCTCTGACCAGAGATTGGCCATAGATGGCGAGTTACGAGGCAGCGCAATGCGCATCGCCGCAAGAGCACAGTGCCAGGACTTAAGCGAACGTCGCTGCTTTTCGAACAGGGGTATCTATTGGGAGGGCGTCAAGGAGGCGCCATAAGAACCCGCTAGATCACTGACACTGAGGCAAGAGCTCACCAGAAAGCTTCTACCGCCATCCATTGTATGATGTGCTCGCTCGACCTCGGAGAGCGTGGGAGTCTCTTGTGGGGAGTCATCACCCTCGGTGGGCATGGCGTGATGAACTCCTCGTGCGGTTGGCGCATCTGTCATGCATGCGCGCAGGACGACTTGGCTTACTTTGGTCATGTAGGATGGCGCTGCAGATGTAAAGATTGAGAACGACCGCATGATCCAAACGAGTCATGATCACGAACACTGTGAGTGATGACGTAAAGACGCCAGAGCAGATGGGTGTGGTAGCTTCCTTTTAACACTTTTGCTGGTCTCCTGCAGGGGGCATCCACAAGTCCATGGAGCGTTGTTCAAATCACTCTCATTCGTGAAACGGTCGCGGACTTGCAACAGAATGGCAGTGCGAGCTTCGTGCGTACGACGCGACCGCAGATGATTTATGATCATATGTCCGTTGAGCCACGACCTGGCTCGGTGATAGATAATGACAAGGCACGCAGCCATCTCATGTCCCAACCTTGCTGACACAACCATGGCTGACCGGCTGACTGGACGGCTGCGTAGACGACCGTCACCAGTGCTTGATATCTTTTCAATCCTGTTCCGTCAGAACATCGTGTGGATGCAGTCTGCTGCAATACTGCGTGATATGCGTTAGGTCTCGTCATGCCGCCGCGCTTTGCGAAGGCCTCCAGGCCTTTTACACTACCCTCCACGAATAGACACTCAAAAGGCGGCGACGGAGCGCAACATCGTGCCATCACCACGCGTGGCTGTGCTCGGGGAAAGGGAAGGGCACGGTAACAGAGCAGTTACAAGAAGGTCCGACGTCGAGTCAGCGAACACGCTCGCAGCGTCAAGGCGCGATTGAGCTCGGCATGCTGCGCCGAGTCGCTGACAGGTCGGGCAGTGCCAACATGAACCAGAGCAAGTACGACCACCACTTATCGGCCACAGCATCCGAGCTGCCCCACGTCTGAGTCCGATCGGAATCAGGCGGGGGGCCCTCAGCCAGGGCCATCCGAGCACAGACATGGGTGTCTCATCATGACCGATTCCACCTCTCGTCGCTCGATATAGTATACCGAAAAACGGACACGCACGGGATGAGGCTCGTTGTGCGCAGGGCTCGACGGCCATCAGTGTGCACAGTGTGCCAGGGCGGCGCTGCCTGCTTGCCGTCGTGACGCGTACGCTGCATACTACCCGCCGGTCTTGAATACGGAGATGTGTCATTCCATTCAACACCGAGATGCTGGTCACGGCAGATACGACTGACGCGCTACAGCGTTGACAGCGCCGCCCATGGTCGACCGTCTGCGTGCAGCCTACGGCCCGACATGTGGAGGTCGAATAGAGTCGATTGGCTGCTGGAAGGACGATGGCGTTCGTGCTTGCGCAGGGAACCGCTATGGAAGGAGACGGGGAACTAAGGTGAGGCCGTCCCCGTCTCTCGTGGTGCCTGGGTTGGCGGCAGCCTAAACCTGACATGCAGGGGAGCGCAATGAGTCAGCGACTGTGAATGCATTGTGATACGAGCAGGTATCGGATAGAAGAGCGTACGTACCGTCCATAGAGAACCTATTCTCGCAGCGGATCGCGTGGGCCGTGCCAGAGAGGAGCGCGTCGGGGAGCTCAACCAACGAGCGGGACGATATCTGTCACCACATCAAGTCCGTCGTCGGCTTCTCAGGACTGCGACTCGGGTCCTTCGTAAATCCCGACTGGCTTAGCCGTGATTGAGCTATAGTAGGAGGATGCGCGTGGAAAGGCTGAATACTGTAGCGCACAACCAAGCTTGAGCACTCGGATGGCAAACGAGCAGCAGATAGGTACGCTCATCACTCACCACCGGTGGCAGTTCTCAGCCCTCAGCGCCTCAAAGTTGGAGGTAGCGCGCTGCTAGGGCTCCAGCCTCCGCCCGCCGCGTCAAAACGAGACTGGTCGCGCCCAGCTTCAGAGCTTGAATATCCGGGCGAGGCCGTCGATCCCGACATCGAAGGTCTCATGTACTTCTCACCGCCGTCAATACGAAGATCTGTCAACGTTTCTGTCCGTTACGCGTGGGGTTGAGTACCCCACGTGAAGTACCGGGCACGGGATCCTCGACGTTTCGGCGGCACGCCCTGGAGCACATCCGGAGAGCTCGAGCCCGCTGCCCCCCGAGCTGCAGCCTGAGCTCAGCTCAGTCGGTACCGCGCAAGCCCTCAAGTCCGATGCACAGCTCGGGGCTCAGTGCGATTCCGAATCTCTACAACTGCATGATGCATGTCCCGCTCGGACCCAGCACAACGCCGCCGTTCCGTGCGTGTTCGATGTTGGAATGCAGGTAAGGTGAGTGTCACGGATGATGGATCCGGGCCCGAGACCTTCCGAGCTTGCAGAGATGAATACCTGCCGTTCCGATCAGCAGTCACCAGACCGGGTCAGTGCTCAGGGTAAAGTGCGCCAGGTGCGGTATGTGTGGGTGCTATGTATGTACTTAGAGCGAGGTTGTCAACGTACGTGCATGCAAGCCAGCCGAGTCCGCGTCGCGATTGCGAGACATGTTCTAATTCCAGTGGAATGCTGCTTGCGGTCATGCGCCGGAATGGCGGCACTAGGCGCGCAATGGGCGCTTCCCAAGCGTTTGAGCTTCGGCCAGGCGCCGGTAAAAGCTGACAGAGTCTTATGCGTATATTGAGGTACAACGAGAGGGGTAAAGGATACTAGCCATACACATTAAGATGGAAGCATGCATACATCTGCCTGGCTCGGGTGATTATCTGACGTCGAAACGTGCAGGAATGGCCTACAGAAGCTTGGCGGACCGCACGAAGGAGGAAGAAACATATTTCGAGACATAAGATGGGCGTCCATGAATCCACCTGAAGCCTTCCCTGCGCGCGGCTTTGTGAAATGGCGCAATGGCACAGACATCTGTCTTGGTGTGCCCGTGTATGCCCGAAACGGATGTTATAGAAGGATGACTCGGTGGTGCGGATGAACATGACTGATCTCTATGTGGCTGGGCGGCCAAGTTCGACGCCCGCCCGTCGGCGTTCTGATTCAGGGCAACGGGACGGCGGAGGCACACTGCGATTACTTAGTTGGCAGATGGATGTGACACTGGACAACTCGAGCAGGTGATCGGGGTTAGAGGCGTGTTGGTATTTGGGTTCAGCGGACTGAGTGGACAGGTGTTGGAGAAGCGCCATTTGTTATAGTGGGGCGACGCACGCATATTGAGCGCGGCGTGATCCAGGGAAAAAAGAAGAGTTTGAAAGCATGGTCGAGCCACGCTGTATACATCTACGATGCTACCTGAAAGACGGACGAAGCTGGGACTAGGGCATAGAAGGTGGGGAAGCTCACGAAGATCGCACGGATACGAGTACGTGAACCGCGGGGATACGACCATCATGAATGGATGAGGGGAAGCAGATTACGATCGTCGTGCTATCCGCAGTATACGTGATATGGGTGACAGAATGCTCGCAGCAAGGAGGTGACGGCGTATGTGCCCGAGCGAGAAGACCGTATACATATTTGAAGGTGCACAGCAGTGGTAGAGATGCTGTGTGAGAAGAACTTGGCAATTGGGACGCTGTCCTGGACTGCGCAGCTAGCGGTATGGTGAAGAGGTGGAGCGAAAGGGGAAGGGTGAATCAGGAGATCAGGCTCACATGGAGGGCATGACAGGATGACTGGGAGAGCGGATGCAGCAGATATGACATAAATGGTTCCATTAGTGGCGATGAGCGCGGGGGCTGAGCGATTGTTGGCATTCCATTGTGCGGTATCACGGCAGTGGAGATATGTTATCGAGAAGGCAGTTGGCGAGAAAGACAAAGCAAGGCAACAATAGCTATGGCGTGATAGTAGATGGGAGAGCGTCAAACTGGGCGAAAGATAGAGTCAAAAAGGAGACAATGGACGGGAGAGCGACGGAAGGGGCCGGAGGTGAGCCAAGTCAGACCAAACGGAATCAGAGCAACATATGGAAGAAAGTAGTCCGTGTTGCGAAGCATCGAGTCATGCGTGAAAAAATTGAAGTGCTTGATGTGGCAGGCTGTGATAGGAAGTATGTTTGGACTGAGGGTGTGATGAGCTCGAGGCTGCTGTGCAGACGGAATATGAGAACGATAGTGTCGGAGTGAGAGAGCTGAGCGATGCAGATGAGCAGTATTTGCAGCTGGGCATGGCGCTGTGAGTACACGAAGGTCGGACACAGCCTGAGAGCGAGCTGGAGCCTGTGCGCGCGGGAGTGAAGAGGTGGGAGAGGAACAGCCGGTGACTCCTGCCTCTGTTTGTCCTTGTTTGCGTGTGGCTGTCGACTGTCTCGATATATCCACTTGCAATTGACTCTGTCGCTCTTCAGCTGACTCTGACAACGCCCCTTATAACCCCCGCTCTTGCCTCTCCAGCCCTTTCGACGCTCCCAGCTACCTCTGCGTTCCTCAAAGCCTGCGAACATCTCTCTCTCTCTCCTCTCCAAACGATCTTTGGGCCCGTGCTGATCTTAGCGACGAGCTCTTCTTTCGGATCGTCCATAGTCGTCATTGACTAAGGACATCCGCCCAAGACTTGACTGAACAAGCGAAATGTGTTCTATGCGCCTTGCCAGATACCGATACCCCGAACCGTCATTCCTCGCCCGCACCTCCTCTGATTTTCTCCTCGTCTCTGCTACCGTCACTGTTCCAAGTATCATTATCAACCAGTCCACCTTCGTCTTTGCTCATGCTACTTCTATCTGAGTATTAATCCTAATATCAGCCTCTCACAAATTGCGATCCTCCACTCCGTCTCTTGCAGTCTTCGACAATGAATATCCATGCTGTTTCTCACTCGCTTCCACATCGCGGTCCTGGCGCATCCCGCGCCAGGACCCGCTGGCAGCCCTATGCTTCTAACGTCTCCTTATCCGGCATCCAACGCTCCCCTTCCTCATCCTATCTTCACACTCCTGCCTCTTCTGTTGCCTCTTCTTCCCCTTCAACTGTTCTTCTCCACCCTATCTGCGACCTCGAACGTCTTAAATCCTACCAACCTCCTCCGCCACCCCCACTCGTCAGTGCTCTGCGGGATGCGCAAAAGACAAAATATGCCGCAAAACTCGTTGGTAAGTGGACGGTCGTCCTCAGTTCCCAACATCTGCGTCTTCTCCCTATCATTCGTGTGCTCCGAGATGCGCCAAGTCTCCCATGCATGCCATTATGTATGGGCGACTTGATGCATCTGCCACTGTCGGACGTCAAACACCACCTCTCGTGCTGCCCATTCTTGGCAACTTGGTGCTCACGTACATGTGGTTCAGATCAAGCGGTCAAAAGTCTCTGTGCAACCTGGCATCCGGATGACATCCCTCCCGTTTACGCCGCTTGCGGACGCGAAGCACTCTGCGTCCAACCTGAACTGCCGAAACCCCACATCCAATCCGCCCCAGCTTCTTGCTTGACAACAAACGGTCTCGCGACATTGTTTGCCTCTCGCAATACCCAATTGCCGTCCCCGGTCTCTCCCACGAGTCACCAGACACCCTCTCCGCCCAGAGACAGGTACGAGTCATACTCTCAAGCGCCCGATGGCTCCGACTGCTGCAACCTTATCCCGATCAAGAATTTCGTCCACGAGGTCCTCCGTCGGTCCCGGACTTCAACCGGAGTCCTGCAAACTGCGCTCTGTTATATGGAGGCCGTCCGATCTAAGATTCCGGACCTCCTCCGGGCTGAGAAGGCTTGTCCTACCTCCGAGCGGCTCCCAGAGCAAGCGCCTGAACCAAGGATTGTCAGTGCTCTATCTGAGGAATGTGACTTTATGAACACAGATGCCTCCGACAAGACTATTGGCCCTACCTTGCAGACGATAAGAATCGGAGACACCGTTCTTGTAGGTGATCTGGATGCGGATATGCCACAGTCGACTCCTGCAGCCGCACATCGCGACAACAATCCCTCCCTCCCTCCCCTCCCTCCCCTCCCTTCGCCTTTGTGCTGTCCACGCAGGACTTTCCTCGCTTGCCTGATCCTCGCATCCAAGTTTTTGCAAGACCGGTCGTATTCCAACCGCGCCTGGGCAAAGCTTGCAGGTCTTCCTCCTAGAGAGATTGGCCGTTGCGAGCGTGCTCTTGGCGAGGCTCTCGAATGGCGCCTGTGGGTCGGCAAAATTCCTGCGTCGTCGACAAATGGCATGAAGTCGCTTTCGCGTGCAAGGAGTGACGGCGACATCTTGTGTGGGGCACCTCGTACTTGTAGTCCACCGTCGACTGCGGCTTGGGCGGCTTCGCCGACTGCGGGTGCTGTCACCCCAGCTTCCTCGCTGTTGCACAATCTCCCCATCCTTCCTCCTCCAGTCCCAGCTCTAAGAAATCGGACACGTTGCCTGCAGCGCAGCGCGACCGTACCTGCGATCGTGTCAGATCGCAGCGAGACTCTGGCGCCCACTGGTCAGTTTGAAGGATTCGGCTATTGGTACGACGCAAGATCGGCACCTGGAACGGGCTACGACACCACGTTCGCCATGGACGTGGAGCCACGGGTCGAGGTGTCTCCATCGTTGTCTACGCCTACCTTGTGCGATTCTCCGATGTCGTCGGCTTCTTCGTCGTCGGACGGTTCCGAGGAGCGTACAATCCAGATGTCTATGTTCATGGACCTCCCGACGCCCTCGCTTTCTTCTCTTACCGCGTGCACCCGAACTGGCGGACCTTGGGTTGCGAACACGTCGACATATGTTACTGTGGACCCAGCAAATCCTCGTGGATCCTTTGGCCCTTTCGCCACCTACAATCCCTACTGCAATATCACCAATACCTTGGATGTAGATATTGGCGATGCAACAGAAGGGACGATTGCTACTGGCCCAACCCTGATGGCGATCAATCCGAATGCTTCAAAACGCGTGTTCACATCGTTGCCGTCGTTCTTGGAGGCCTTCCCAGATCCTTGTATTGGCGTCTACGGTACAGGTATGCAGTAACAATCTCTCCCGGAGGCCTTCCCAGATCCCTGTATTGACGTCTACGGTACGGGTATGCAGTAACAATCTCTCCTGTCCTCCTAGTCCCCTGCGGGGAAAGGGAGGAGAGGAGATCGCTTTCTTACCTTATTTGGGATGACCTTTCATCTCTTTGATTTGAAGTATCTTCCCTCTGTATCCTTGCCATTCTCTGCACGTCATCATATCATCTTTCGTGGTTCAGCGTGGATGCCCATTGTCGTTGGCTCGTGATTCTGTCTGTGATCGCCCTTCTATTTCTCCTCTCATATACGAGTTTTGGTACGACTAGTGTCTCCGTTTTGCGTCTCCCGAGTCTATATTCTCCTGACATTGTACTCACACCCTTGTACATAGATATATGCCCTCCCTTTCCTATGCACCATACCACTGTATGCACTCACCGCGTTCTAGGACCCGTCGCTTGAGCCTGGCGATGGGCTCTACGGTGGCCCCCGCTCCCGTTGCGGGTGGCTGCTGTGTTGGGTGATGGAGTAGAGGTCTTTGGAGATCCCTCCCGCGTCCGAGGCCGCACAAGATCGTGGACCGTGGTGCGTCGGGACCGAGGTGGACGGTGGATATCGACGCCAATCGTATGGTTAGGTTTCGAACCGTCCCGCGGCTCATTCCCAGGTGTTTCCGACGCGGCCACGGTGGCGCTCGCGCCCCTTCTCGCAGCGAGGTCGAGGGGCGCAGCGTCCCCCCAATGGCGGTCTTGGCGCATGATGTGCGCGTGCTGGCAAGTACTCGACGACTGCCCTGGTTGCAACCCCAGGCATGAGGGTACCCGCCTATGATGTGCGCTTGCTGTATAGGCGGGAGTCAAGCCCGAGGTGGCGGCACGGCGGCCAAGGTGGTGGACAACCCCTGCGGCGTCCGGGCGCGCAAGTGCTCTGGCTGGGTTCTTGTCGGATGAGAGAAGACTGCTGTAAGAAAGGATCCTCGCGCCCACGCCGGGTGTATATGCGCACGATGTCAATGAGCGAATATGCACGATCACCGCGGCCGTCGCCGTCGACGACCCACGTTCACGGGCTCGTCGGATAAGCATGTTCCTCTCTGTCTTCCCGCGCCTTTGTTCTCCTGACTGATGGACGTGCACCCCGTTCGTTCTTGTGCAGCGCAGCATGTCTCGAGGTCGTCGACACATCGCCAACGCCGAGGTATGTTGCCCTGGTGTTGACGCATCGTTGCTGACCGCTTGCTGTCACACGTCTTTCTGCCGCAGCGTTTTGAGCAGGTCAGCTGGCTTGCTGAGTGAATGCGGAGTCCGCAGACGTCAAGTGTTCGACGCTGGACGCCCGGCCTTGGCGATGTTATCGGATGTGCCAGGCGTATGCTTCTTCGTCTGAGGGCAGCCAAATGGGGGATGTTCCTAAGTTCGAGTTCCGGTCCTTGCTGATCACATTGCGTTTCAGAACTGCGAACTGCGAGTGTCCTTGTGCGCGCTGTCGTCACGCGGCATCCCCCTTTGATCATGCTGGCCTCCGAGCCTGTCTGTGTTCATCCATAAGAACGCTGTTTTGTAATTTCCGCATATCATTTGCCCGTCCTTGGCTAACTAGTACAGATCAACGCCAGCAAGAGCTATGAACGGAAGGCGTCCCCATTGCGCGCAATCGTCGGCTCCGATTCGCGACTGTCCCTAGTCTCTTGCCGTCTCTGTCGTCTGCACTGTACGTCTTTCGCTGTTCCTCGCTCGGCAGCGGCGCAGAATCATCTATCTCGCCTACACGTTGCGATGACAAATGCTCCTCTATGGACCAACAATCCCATACAAGCATCAACAGTACCCCTCGAGGCGGACCCACCACGCCCCGATCAAGCTTTCAATCGACTGCTCCTTGTGGACGACACATCGCGGGGGTGCCGCTGGGCTTCTTTCTCCGAATCGTCGGACGCATGGGATCTCATCTATGACACGGCGACGACCCCAGTGTCCCTCTCATCTTCGTGTTCATCATGTCTGCATCTGCATTCGCACCGCTGCCATGAGACATCTTCCTCTCTCCTTTGGACCAACAGATTGTCCGAGACACGAAGCTCGCTCACGATCTGTAGGGGACACAGGGATGGTGGCGGATGTGCCCCGATCTCTATCGATACTTATCTCAGACGCGGACGTCACTGCTGTACCGGGGAGAGGCCCGTCACATCGGTCGGGAGCTGTACTCGCGTACGCGTACCCGTGCGGGTTCTTCTCTGGCCACGCGAGCTTCGGGTGAGGGCTCGTGTCCAGCGTGGGCATCAGAATCTGAATCTATGTTTTCGTAATTTGACACCGGCCGTTGTGCTGGTGAGGAGATCAATGTCATGTTCGGCTCGCCGTCCTCGACTCGCCGGATGTGCGAGTCAAGCTTTTCATAGTTCTGACGCAATATCCGTGCATCTGCTCCTCGATCGTTCAACCTCCGATGATGCAAACAGAGATGAGGTCTTGTTCGCTGGAATGAGCTAGGTCTGGCTGTAGCAGGCATGTACATATGCTGTTCAGTAACGGTCACGGTTCTCTCGCGGTCATGCCAAATATCTGGTGATGGCGACGAATAACATTTCTTTCTTTGATCAAACAAATCAGCGTTTTCTCCGTCAGCGCGGATGCTGCGTCATTCTGAGCTGCGCCGCCTCGTCGTTTGCGTGGAGTCTCCGACAGCCACAACGTAAGTGTACCACTCCCCGCCACGTACGACAAACCAAGATGTACTGCATCACCCTGTCGTGACTCGTGGAGTCATAATAATGCTCTTCGGATGATGAACGACTGCGCTGGACGCTATAAGGAGTCCTAGTATCAGTCAATTGCCTATTCATGATACCAGCCATCATTCAAGAGGTGTTGTCATGAGATGTCCAACGGGGCATCCTGCCTACCAGTCTAGCTATACGCACATTGTACACTTCATCTAAAATCCGTGAGTCGCACATAGTGACAGTTTCGTGCAAAGTAGCTCAAGAGCCCATCCGAATGAAGATGATCTGTCCAAATGGCAGGAACCACGCCGGGGTTTAGTGCTTGCATTGCCGGGGGGATGCTGTATCATTGAGAGTGAACTTTGCGAGTCCTTACGGAACGTGTACACCTTAACATACCTTTACTTTCTCCCACCGCTGAGGTCAACGAGTGGGTGAGTGTCCTCGTCCCTGAGTGCATGGTCCCTGTCCCGCTGACTCGCCCGTGTGCGTTGCAGTCCAATCTCGAGACTCCTTGCCAGGAGACATATTTGGACCCACGAGACATCTTCTGCTGTCTCCGAGCTGGCTCAAATCCAACTCCTCGTCTATTTCCGCGGGTCGTTCTCACCGTCCGTATCGACCACATGCCACGGTACCTCGGTACATGGTCCTTGGACCTCGAGTCCTGGCGGCGATCCTCGCAATGGCCATCGTCACGACAGCCACGTACTAATGAGATGCAGTCCTATCAGTGATTGTGACGCACATAACAGGCTGACCGAAGCGAAAGAGCTTACGGCTGAAGGCGAAATCCCTCTCGCCTACTAGTACTTGAGGTGCCAGGCTGGCTCTATCGTTGACAGTTTGCGTTTGCTTCCGGCTCTGAGTAGCACTAGTCTAGTAACGTCGGAGATATCGTCGGCGGGGTCGTCAGTGTGGTCCTAATTCCAGAGCTGCTGCTCATCCGCACCTTCACAATGTGGGTTCTGCTCGGTAGACATGGTCTGCCGCATCCCAACACCCATGCTCATTGTCGACTATGCACACCTCCAGTGCAAGTAGACACCGGGTTCATAGAGGGCTTCGTGTTCTCTACCCCTTCGATGCGATTTGTATGATTGACTCCTGCGGCATCCTGCCAGTGTGCGATCGCTCATTCCGAACTCCAATGACCCCCAATGCACAATCCCGCCGCTATCATGTCGTCAAGTGGCATTTCCAAAGACTCGGAGGAGCATGATGAGCCCTGCATATATGCGTGCATTCAGTGCTTCTATGGACTTTTCCAATCTCATGCACCACTTCAGCTGTGATGTCCTTCTGAGCTCTGATTTATGGACGGCGTTGAAATGTAGGGCGGAATCTGGTTACCGCCTGCCAATATCAGCGATGGGACCTTTATACTTCATCGATTCATCCACTATGCATGGCACCACTCGGAACCACGTGGATGATGGTAGCCCTCCCTTCTATGCGTATGTTGGACCAGGTGTTATTTACGTTCCGATGATCACCGGAAGAGCATATGTGCATCTGACGTTCGGCAATATCGAGCAAGATGAGTCGTCCCAAACTCCCATACTGCAACCGTGGGTATCACTGAACTGCTATCATATAAACTTGAGCTTCCTAAGTCCTGGACATGAGAAACATACCATCAGATTCGTACGATCGACACGGTCTAGGTCGGACGTGATAACTTGGTCGTAGTACGTAGAAAAACGTCGAAAGATGGCATTGTCCGGCTCTTTAGGTGACTACCCACAAAGGGAGGGTGCCTGCATAGAAGATGTTAGATTCCCGAGCCATCGCAGTACACGGATACAAATACATTCAAGAGGCCTGCTCTCGACCTATACCTCGCGTTAACTTCCTCCCTCTTCGTCCTTCAGTCGCGGGGGTATGACTGATTCAGAGAAGTCGAACTCACCGACCCCCTCCGACGATGCGGGGACCATCTTTCGCTCGGCGGATGAATAGATATTCATGGTACGTCTTCGCTGTTTACTGCAACAAGTGGCTGCTGTCCGGGGATCACGATCATCGCATCCTCGGGGATGGGAAACCTGTACGTCTTCATGACGTGGGTATGGCCGGCCGGTTGAATGGATGCGCGGCAGACCCCCAAGGGCAATCAGGGCCATGAACGGAACCCTCCATCCCCGTCGGTGGTGAACTGGCGATATCGACCGCGAGATTTGCTGCATGGAGTGCGTTGTTGGGATGGTTGCAATGGCGTTTTACCTCGTCCAACAGGACGTGAACAATGCAGCACGCTGTCCATCCTGCAGTACGAGGACGCAAGCGCATACAACGGAGTTCAGTCAGCTGTTGGCTGCATGAAGCGAGTCGATGCTGTCCACAAATGCTCTTGTTGGTCTCGATACCTGAAGTGGGAGGCTGATCGGTACGATGGCGCGCAATTGCAGATGGTCCTTGACCGGCCTTGAGGGAGTTGTTCCCTATGTGTGAAGAGGGATTGAGAACGTCATCTTGTCTGTCACAGTTGCTCATCGATAGTCAGCACCTATGTATCCCCTGCATCGCGACAAAAGGCCACACTGTCACGTAGGACCAGAGTCAGGATACAAGCTTGGGAATTCTCGTCAAGAGAGTGAGATCTGACCTCATTCTAGAACGACTGAAGATATTTGAGACTACGAAATGGCACGTATGCTGGCTGATCTTCTGACTTCGGCTCCTTTGACAAGCCGCACCTGATCAAGAGTTTGACATAGAGAGGTGTAATGCCTTGTAAAATCCAGGAGCCCATCAGTATTGCCAACGAGCGTCCCTGGATGCTTTAGAAGGTTGGCGTGCAGGTGTATCAGCAAATGATGTGGGGGGAAAGTGTGCGTACCATGGTTCGGATATCCGAGAGGACAGAAAGACAGACATTGAGCATATCAACCATCATGAATGCATGGTAAGTTAGGAGATATCAGATACACTGAAGTGAGGGAGACAAGCAGGGGCGTGACAGCGTTCACACGAAGGAGAAAGCGTTGATGAGGTCGAGCTACTTTAATTTAGTTTAGACGAGGCGGTAACTATGTATCAGCATCAGAACAGACTCGCAAGACGCACCGCCGTTGACCCTAACGGCTAGCCAATTTTGGTGGATGTAGATGCCTGCTGGTCCGGCAAACCAGCATACCAAGGAAGAGTCATGCAAATGGAATTACATGGTTATAAATGGCATGGACTATGGCGTGGATCTGTGAATGAATCAGACATGCGAATAAGTCCATTTATTTGCGGCAAGCAAGCGTCACTGGCAACGCGGAGGAGGATATTGCTTGATGATCATCGAGCACCGCAGATAGCCTTACCATGCACGTAAGAGACAACTCGCTATTGGGGTAAATGGTAGTGAACAGCAACAGTAAATACGTTGGTTTATGCTACCTGTAGGTGATGGGGACGACTCGGAAGACTACTTGGCGCTCATGTAGAGTTCCCGTCCCGTGACCTGGGCGCGTCTTATTGTACGACGCGTCTTGCAATGCCTGAGGTGCTCATTCACTGTTCGTCGCCATTCATCATGAATAGGGATTCGGACGAGTACGTGCGCTATTATGCTCGTCGGAGGTGGATGAGAACAATGACCCACATAGCCGACGGATGGAGCCAAATCTGTTTGGTCTGCTTTGGCCGTGTGGACGGCGCCCAGTGGCCTAAGGTTGGCCTATGATTCCATCGTGGGATAGCTTCTCCCTCCGTCCTTACGCTGGTCGTCCCTGCAGGTCGTCTCTCCGCTCAACCAGCAGCCAGCACCCGAATGCCCCTACACAAACACTCTCCCTCATGTCATCCTACAGCAGCACCAGTCTCAGCAGCTACGACCCCGCCAGCTCATCGTCAGACCTGCCCTCCAGTCCATCCACATCCCCCGGCTCTTCTCCCCCATCCCCTCTCTCAATCAAGAAGACCCCTTCTTTTCTCTCAGGTCCGCTTCGCTCGAATATCGGGACTGTCCCGCCCCTTCAGCGCAACAGGGCGCTCACCCTTGATGCCCGTCCGCATGGATTAGGCGTCGATCCCGTCTCTTTAGTCGGCAAGCAGCTTACTCGCGTCCGCCGCTCTCGTACCCACCCCTGCATTACCCTCCAGTTGTCAGATGGCACTGCGTTCCAAATCCTCGTTGTCGGCTACGACCCGCACTATCGTGGAGTGCCCAAGGTCCTCGAGAGCGACTCGCACATTCTCAATCCACGCTCCTCCCATGGCGTGGCCGACCTCCGCCTGACGATCTCTCATGCAGCGTCCATCACGCTCTCGGATAAGGCCTTTCAGGCTCGTGCTGGGCTTACCTCTGGCGAAGAGAAGGGGGTGAATACGAGGGAGGACAGATGGACCCAACGCCATGCAGCGTTTGCCCTCAAGTTCGAGGAAGAGCAGGGCTGGCACTGCGTTTGGGCCACCATGGCCGAGTACGACGAGAAGGACCGCGAGAGGTGTGTCTTCAGGAACTACGCCGACGTCTACCTCGACAGGCTTCATGTCAGCTCTAACGCCCACAACGCCCACCGTCCTCCGACCCCATGCTCTGCCCCCGCTCATGCCACGACGAACGCGCGTGCCGCCAGCCCTGCTTCGCCGTCACTGCCGGGCTCCACTTCTGGTTCCCAGAAGACCCAAGGTCGCTATAAAGGGAAACGGAAGAACCACAGGAAAAAGAAGGCGGACCCCGGCCATGGCAATAGCCCCCCGAACTCCGGTGCCCACAAGGCGCGCTGGTAGACTTGCAGCTTTGGAATGGGAGCGCTGAGCGCGGAGATTGTTGGTGGTTACGAGTCGTCACGTCGCAACGAATGATAGGTGAGCACTGTTTGGCATGGCGTGCGCTGAGGTCGCTGATTCCTTTTTGAGAACCCGCCGTTCCCTGTTGGTTGTCCCAGAAGACGAAGCGCAACCGCGTAGAATCAGTTTGGAAGTCGCTGCGTCGCAAGCTCACATTATAATCCTCATTGTCGTCCGCATCCCTGTCGCACTTCGCCATACTCTCAGCTCTCGCTCACTCTCGCATGCACCGCATTGGACTCATCTCGCCCATCTCTCGCTCATCTCTCACCTCACCTCACCTCACCTCACCGTCCCATAACCCCTATCGCATGGAAGACGAACCTGGACGGACTCTCGATGTCGATCTTATCGCTGTTGCTCTACGCGCCTCGTGTATCTATATGGAGTATCTCTAGCTGTCGCGCTGTTGTTGTTCGTACCTAGCTAACCGAAAGTTGTGAAGTCTCATTGTACGCTGTACGCTATCTCTGTCGTTGACGAATGTTATCCCTACGTTCCTAACTGCCCATTGTTTCTCCGCTGATTATCGCGAGGTGCGTACCGCGATTGATATAAACCAGGGGAAGTGGACAAGGGAGGCAGGCTGCAGTGATATTTGAATACTCCAAGTTCAACAAGCGTTGTGTGATCACGAAGTTTCATGGACCACCATCGATTCTATACTAGTGATATCAACCTAACCCTCGAGTTTGTGTCACTGTGCTACTAGGGGATCATCCATACATCTTGGCTTCTTCCTCCAGTGACTCTCGTGACTCGGACATCCGAGTCGATACTAGCACATGGGACTTCTGCGCATAGTAAGATATCATCCCCTCCCCACCAATCTGATGATGTCTGAGCGTTGAATATATAATCGCTATAGTGCAGCTAATGTTCAACGCAAATACGTTCACACTGACCGTGACCATGAATGTATTGTGCTCCGAATCCCCGGCTGGGGTTCGGAATCAGGCAGTGTTCCAGCTTGCACTGCTCTCTAGTGCCACGCGCGAGTTTCTGTCATGGCGTAGATCTATATCGTGTTATCACCGGGGGCATCGATGCGTAGGACAGCCTGGTACATTCTAATTCAATATTTTTCTTTGGTCAACTTTAACTACCATGAAACACAATGTTATATACTTTCCCAAATAACTGTTTCACTTTAAGGAACTTGTTACACAGCTGTTCCACTTAAAAAGGAGAGTGTAGGAGAGTGTAACACTTGTTTGACAGATATATAACATTGCGTTTCATGGTAGTCAAAGCTGACCAAAGAAAACTATTGGATTAGCATGTAACAGGCTGTCCCACGCATCGATGCCCCCGGTGTATAAAAAGCACTCAGTTCAAATCGTAAGCATTTGGTGCTGGCGGTTGAGAACATCGTGGGCGCTACTATGCACAACTTGAAACACACTCGTGTCGTTGATCCCAATCATTATACTTGCTTCTTTGCATTACCACTACTCAACCACTCTCCCACACAGCAACCGTTTCTCCTTGTTTCTCCTCGTTGTTTACGAAGCTATGTATCATGTAAAATTCAAACCCATCTATTCTTGATGAAACGCAACAAAAATGTAACCCCTTCCAATGCACCTAGGCCTGTTGTCGCTTGCAAGGTGAACAGGCGCTCAGTGTCATGTAGTATGTAGATGATTCAAATTGCGTGTTCAATCAGTCTCGGTAGGCTGTAGCATGATTTCTGTACATACCCGAGTATCACGCAGATCACTCGGTATTCTGGACCGTCCAGAATACCAGAAGATGACTCGGATGTGAGGCATGGACGAAACTCAGGGAGAGGAGGGTTCGGGTGCGGACGCGCAGGACCAATGAGTGCGATCATTGGCATGATCCTGGAGATCTGACCGGCACCTCCCCTTGGCACCCAGTATCTCCCCTCGTGGCGCACTCTTGCCTCTCTGGGGTGGGTCCATCGGACGTCCCACGACGCTCAAGCACTTACTCGGTGCTACTTAGCCTGAATGATAGTGAGATGACCGATGACGCATCAGATGCTCAGCAGTGCTCACATGCGTATGAATGTAGTCTCCGTCAGAGCGGCATCGCAGTGGACGCGCTCCGTCATCTGAACCTGATGTACAATCACTGGAGTCTGGAGTCTGAAGAGTCCGGATGGAATCGGAAAGAGCAGTCTTCTTCGTCTTCGACCTTCCTACAGTACATCGCGTGCCGACCTAGACTGCAATTGCATGATCGCACAGCGAGGGGCGAGGGACGCTAATCTGTATTGGGCTCGTATGCAGCTAGGTATATACAGTCAGCAACGGTACAGGCAGCATAATAGCGGTATTGCATCCGATGATCCCGACAACAAGTCAATGCACGAACTAACCCTGAGCGGACCCAGAGAACTGTATTGCGGTTGCAATTGTTCGCTTGCGTGAATAGGGATTTGAGGGCTGTGTTGCCCAGTTGCGCACCGACTTCATGATAGCCGTGCCATTTCATCTCATCGCTACATACCATTACCCGTCCGACGGTTTTAAATTGAATTCAGGCTGGCGAGGGAGGTTCATAGATAGATCAATCCCGTGTATTTGTGGGGGAATTGTAGGTGTGCGATTGTCTACGTACCATACCTGTCGTGTCCCTAGGGTACCCTCGAGTAGCAATCTGAATGTTGAGTCTGGTGTGTCCTCCGATCATTGTGATCGTTTCTAATAGCGTTACGGTCGTCGATCGGGTGTAAAGAAAGGAAGTGAAAATAGGGATTGGAAGAAGCTGTCCAGTAGATGTGAGGGAAGGACCGCCGCTACTGGTTGTACTCAACTCGTGCTTGCTACATCCTGCGGCAAATTGCAAGATCGGTGGTAGACAAGGGGCCTGCAGCTGGTGGATGGCGACCAGGCGACGAGAAGCGATGTGTGCGTTGCTAACGCTAATCACCAAGCTGCAGACCACCGTTATCGTGGAGCGCTAAAGCGTTTCTGTTTCGTCTCGAGGTAATTTTCGGTACATTGAGATCAGCATAACTCATAGGAATTCATGTTTTGGAACCACTCGAAGACACAAGGATGTAAATAGACCCGCCACACTGCTGTGCGGGATGACACAGTCCTTATGGAGACGTTCATGCAAGCATAGCCCGAACGCACACAGCTAATGGAGCGGTCGAGAATGCCTCAGTGAGACTACAGGAGGTTATTTGCCAGGTGTACGACACACTATAGAATGGATAAGTAACGCACCGCTGTTTCATGTCATGAGCATGTAGTAATACATGACAAATGCTGACAAGTCGACCCGCTGCCAATGCTTCAGCAAAGACCTATGGGAAGCTAAGTTTATACAACATAACCTCCCAGGGCAAATGGCATTCATCGGTTATGCGCACGGCGCCCATCCGCAGTAGGAAGTGTATTGCACAGGATCTACTCTCTCCGAGCGTCCGTAGCTACAGAAGAACCGTCCCCGATCAGTAGCACAACAGCAACAGACGCACCAGCGAGTATGCACAGGCCAAACGGCCTGCGAGCGTCATCCGTGTCAGAGAGGGCAAAAATATGTTGCACGGAAGAGGCTCGACGTTCCCCAAAAAGGTCCGGGTCAACTTGAAGACAACAGCGGATCACCAAAGGCCGGAGAGGGAGCAGTCATCACCCTGCACACAGACGTAATCCGGCGGCGGAACGTGGTAGCGAGTGGGAGCGGATGCCACAAAGAAGGTAGAATTAACATCGGTGGGCTATCACCCGGCCACGACTTTAATCTTCAGAGCGGGACGAGCGGACGCACATCCATGCCCCCTGCCTGCTCCGCGCGTTTGGAGGAGACCATGGACTCCCCGTTAGACGAAAGCCTGCGAGACACGCGCTCCGGAATGCGCTAGCGATTTGTCAATGCCCCGCTAGACGCCGTCGAGATGTCAAACGCGTATGTCGTGCACCCCGCTGCCGTCTCGGAAGGGCCTTGTGATGAGCTATGCGACGACAGAGACGCCGCGTTCTCGTCCTAGCCCGACGTCCGCTGTTCATTGTCTGGGGGGTCCGAGCCGGAATCGCAGTTCATTTCGGATGTAATGCCGCGTGAATACGTGTCCGAGCAGAGCGGCCGTTCGCGGGGTGTGTCTTGTGCTTAGTGTGAGTCTTGAGAGCCTTGTTTGAAGGCGACTCTGCGGAGCGTGAAAAATGGAAGTCAGACCAGATGAGGGCGAGCGGCGAGGCGAAAGTTCCAAACAAGCACACAAGAGCCGTGCACTCATCAGCCCTATACAAGCACGGATCGATGCATGCAAAGGACGGGCGTCATTCGGGGAAAGGGTAGTTACCGATCGCCACATAGGTTCGCCTATGAAGAGCGGCCACCTCCACCAGGACATTGACACCTTCAGCACGGGCTCATGCGGCCCACACACCGTACAGATTAGGAGTAATGGAGGGTTCGAATATGACCAGCGCGATCGGAGCAGGTAAAGCGGGTAGGGCAGCGAGGCAGGGGCGCTCGATGGGATGCAATTAGGCCCACCAGATATGGTATGCTCAACAACGTGGGCGACATGGCGAGCGATGCACAGTTGGAAAGGTGTAGTGGTGGCCTCGGGCGCTGACGCCATTGCATAATTCAAAGATCGTGGATGCTGTGTCCGCCAAGAACACGCACGACGTCGGGAGACCACCCCGGGAAATGCGGCAAGCAAACGAGTGGGACGACGTCGGGCGAGCCGTCGGTTCCAAGAGATGAGTCGGATGTACAGTGTTGCAAAATTTGGTGCTAAGATATGGTCGACCGAGTTCAGGCTTCGTGCCCGGCGTGTTCGTTGTTTCTGCCGCAGGTATGGGTGTTTCGCGCCAATTATGGAATTCCTGTATCAGCGGAGTTATGGGTCGAAGCACGGGGAACAGGGATTGCGTTGGCAGCAATGCTCGCGGAGGATCGATGGATGAAGATGGCGGTCGCGACGCTGTTCACATGGAAGGGCGTAATCGGACAGTGTTGCGGCGAGATGGTGAATTGCCTCAATGCAATGCCCGGTCGTCGAGGACCAGTACACGATAGCGTCTGTAGAGTCGCAGATGTCAATGCAGGGTGTGGATACAGAAATACCCCTGACTAACGTACAGCTCAAACACGGACTGTGAATCTAGAAGGCCTTACGTGGTGTTGTAGATCCGTTCTAAACTTGGCGCGGGATGACAATGCATCTGCAGGGGCAATAAATATGCCACAATCTGGAAGCAGGGATTGACACAACGAGGGCGTGGTAGCAACAGGTATCAGGCGATAAAAGCTTGGCATGTCAGACAAAGGTCTACCTGGTTCATGACTTCGCCCGAGTTTGAGGTGTAGGCAGTGCTGGGGATGTGGTATAAGAGGGCCGGTCATCCTTTAGTGGCTGGTGTAAAGATACTGCCAATGTCAGCTACATGAAGAATAGTTGCAACTGAACCCACAAGTGAATCTACGAACCCAATCATAGCCTGTGATAAGGGAATTCATCCTGCCTGAAGCCAGGCACGGGGACATTGCTAAGTGATCTGTGGTTTGACAGATTCGACTACATAGACTTTCAGGGAAACCATGCCGTAGGATGGCGTGTCTGCTGAGGTTCTCCTGACACGGCGTCCGACGATCCCATGCGATGGCGCGTTCCGAGACTTAACAGGAAGAAATGGTGAAAATGCAAGAGATATCCCTGGCGGACAGCGGCATGCCAGTACTAGTGCCAAAACGCCAGACGACCCGCAGTCAACTTCACCGGGGCAGCAGAATTACAAATGATGCGTCTGCGCAGTGAAAGATGCGAGCGGTTGGCGCCGCCCTGTGAGGAGATGTGTACACTCACACAAAACGCATGATTCATCCAGCCAACAACCAACATAGATGCAGGCTACGTTCGTGAAAGACGTAAAATGCGCCACCCTGGACGGACGGATACTGAGATAGAGCGTGGGAGCACCGCTCAACGTGGACCCTTGGTGCTTATTAAAGACAAGTTACAGCACGCTAGAAGCCGAAGAACGGTCGGCTTGAGAAGCATCTGCGGGAGTAGGACCGGTTCTAGGTTGGCTGATTGAACACGTCTCGAGGCTCAATGATTGGTGCTGCACCGAATGTCTGTTTCCTGCGGTCCTGCAACCTCGATGGAGCTTGCGGGGCCAGCCGACAGAGTTCCGAGGGCAGGAGTTGTACCGGCGCCAGGACCCTCAGAGGCACATAGAGTCAAGAAGCCGGCCGCAATGGGATACAAAGCCACGAAGTTCGGATGGATCAAGGGGATCCGAAATTGACAATCAAACACAGTGACCAAGGATCCATATCTCGTTAGGGGAAGAGTGTACGTACAAACGGTGAAACTAAGCCCCTTTCCCCAACGCTATTCTTCTCCGCTGGGGCCTCCGTTGACCGTTGAGGCGGGCTTTGATGGTCGTGGGGGCCGTGCGAACGAGACATCGATTGTATGCAGCGGTCCCGATGAGTTATTGTGAGAGACCTTGATTACGACATGATCCCGGACACGAGACTGGGATAGCGTGAGCATCCTGGGCGTGCAGCCTATGAGAAAGTTATCAACCATGTCTCACGGGAACGCTCCAAGGAGACAAGAATGAGGCTCTTGATGTAGCGAGAAGCCGCTCCGCGGAAGGGTCTCCGAGAACCGGATAGAAGATGAGTGAAGCAACATACCATCCACAAGCCCGCAAAAGGTTCGTGATAACGGCAAAGCATCGGCCGCACAGTAGACTAGAACTCATCCACAAGAGGTTCGTGATAACGGCAGGGCATCGACCGCACAGTAGACTAGAACTCAGAACCTGTGTACATGTTCGATTGGCGACAAGAGCGGGGAGCAGAAAGGAGCGATACCTAGAGGCGTCTTGTTCCTAAGCAGGCCGTGGAATTAACAAGGCCTCCTCGGGAGAGGTGTACACAAAGAGGGTGGGCGATTGTGCTTGACAAAACAAGCATTTGGATTGCAGATGTGCGCAACGGTGAAGTCAAGGCATCGTCTCGTGCTGATTGAGGCAGTTTTGGAGGGATGGTTGACTACTATTCCGATTATAGCGTGATATGAATGATGGTAGAAGGGATGAAGGTGCATTGCTTACAGATGCAGGGTAGCAAACCCGTGTGCGCAGTGAGACGACGAGGCGGGTCGAGAAACGATCGTTCCAATGAGACACCCCATGTGGGCGAGGCAAGGCTGCTAAGGAGATGTATGACTCAGGAAAGGCATCCCATGAGCTCGGGAGACACGGTGCGATCCCTGAGAGCTGAGAAGACGACCATGTGTGCGGGGTGACCCCAGTAGTCAGGGCAAGGGGGGATCGCGATAGCGAATGTAGCGATGGAAGTTGGGAGGGTTCCTTTGGGCTGTTCGTTGGTGCCTTGTGATGCATACTTCGAGGTGAAACGAGGCCGAGGAGGGGGAAGAAGAGGAAGAGAACGGATGATGGACAAGTCGCTTCTTGCTGGGCAATGTGAGGCTTGACTCGAAGCTAAGCTTGAACAGCATCGACGACAAGCCCGTCGTGGCACGCGCGACTGCACGCGACCCTCAGTGCTCTTGACGCCCGCCCCCCACGCGTAGGGCGTCTGACTCAGTGTCTCTCACTGCTGTTCAGAGTCTCCCATGTCCTCTCGTCCGTCTCCTAACCGCGTCTCTTTCGCCTCAGTCACATCAAATAACCTTGGTCTGTCCACCATTCCTTCCTCCTGCCCAACATACACTCAAGAATCTCACAGGCACCGTCAAGAAGATCAATTCCGTTATCTTTCCCATAAGATACAGCGACAAGTTCTACGCCGACATCCAGGACGACGAGGTTGCGGACTTCTGTCAACTCAGTGCGTGTGATCCTCTCTCCTGAGTACTCCTCTATTCCTTAGTAACCATCTCCAGTCTACTACAATGACATTCCCATCGGGACAATGTGCTGTAGGTTGGAGGTGAATGGTGAAGAAACGAAGCTCTATCTCATGACGCTCGCCATACTCGCGGTATATGATCCTCGTATCGAATATCTCCCCTACCCTGATAAATCCTATGCAGCCGTATCGTTCGAGGGGCATTGGCTCTCAAAGCTTGCAACACCTCATTGACACAGCTGCCGCTCACGCGAGGGGGAGAATCACCGCGATCTATCTACATGTCCAGGTCTCAAATACTGATGCGAAGCGGTTTTACGAGCGTCACGGATTCACCGAGATCGGTTTGTTGGAGAACTACTACAAGAAAATTACGCCACATGACGCGTGGATTCTTGAACGAACCATCGAACCAGTCGAAGGCATATGATAGATAGGATAGGGTTGCACGAGATGGTAGTAAGATACATTTACTGCGAGTCTACGCAAACTACAAAGCAGACTAATGTCTACCTGGCCATGCAGTACAGTCCGTGTCAGCGATACTTTTACAATGCGTATACCAAATACACCTAAGACACAAGTGGCGCATTACATAAATCAAGACGCAGGGGATGTAGGCTAAGTCTTGGTGCCGAACATTAGTGGGTGTAGGTTCTGCATATTAGCGGTCAACCTTCAACGCCATCGCCGACGCAGACGAGCATGGAAGACGTACAAAGGAGAAACGATCCGATCATGAATGCTCACGGGGTGCTGTCATTAATGCCACACCGCTTGACGAGCTGCTCGCGCTGTTAGCGCGAAGACGGCAAGGACGGAGGACGGAGCTCGTACCTGGTGTCTCTTCAGTGCGTCCTTCCTCGTGAATGTCTTCCCACATCCGCCGTTGCAGAAGAACGGCTTCTCGCCCGTGTGCGTGTCGCGGTGGCGCTTTAGGTCATGCTGGCGGTTGAACGACAGCGCGCACAGATCGCACGCGAACGGACGTGGGGGAGAAGCGGGATACTGTGACGTGCTGACTTGCTGGGCGTAAGCAGGCTGCGACGCGTACTGTGTGGTTGCTTGGTGGGACATCGCCGAGGCGGACTGCTGCGATGACGACAGTGGCGCGCTGTATAGGTGCGCCATCGGGTGTGCTTGCGAGTACGCGTGCGTTGGCGAATGGGGGAGGGTGTGCGGGTACGCCGTATTCGCGTGCGAGCGTGGCGATATCGTGTTGCGGTGGTCTACGCCGTATGCGCCGTACATGGACGAACGCCGAGAGTCCGATGTCGGAACATGGGAGTAGTGCATCTGCTGACTGTCGCCATTGAGCTGATACTGTGCTGTCATTGCCTGCGCCTGCGCGGACATGTTGTTGTACGAAGTAGGCATTGCTTGAGGAGGGTGGTTCAGGTTCGCGTACGAGGAGGAGGAGTAGTGGTCTTGCGATGTGTAGCCAGCGGAGTATTGGGGACTAGGGCCAGGCCACTGGGGGGTGTGGGCAACGTTCGACCTTGGTGGATATGGAATACGTCGGTTCGACATTGGAGGGACCAGAGCAGCGAGCTTGTAAGGATAGGAGAATGATCGCCATAATATGTACTCGCGAGCAGACGCTGGCCGGTCCCCGCAAAGGCAAGGGCGGCAGACATACTCAGGCACAATCTCAGTACTGCCACAAAGACGATGGGTTTGGGCTGGAGACTGGAGTGCAAAAGGCGGGAGCGTTATGGCAAGTCAAAAAATATTGCATCGCAAAACTAGTAAAGTGCAATAACACTGATCTGTCATAAAGTGAATGATGCCGTGCCAACGGGGAGCACTATAAAGAGTTTAGCTCTAACCTGGAATCTGGATAATTACAGAAAGGCTTTACATGCGAGCGAGACGCAGAAAAAAATCCTGGAATATCTTGATACCTCGCCGCGCAAATACCCTCAATATACCCAATATCGGTTGCCGGCGCACCCGATCATTTCTGGCACCTGGTCGGATAGGAACCCGCCATCACTATGACCCGGAAGGCCGAATCACCCCCAATTCCGCCGCCCGCCCTTCCGAAAAGTATGTCCTTGTCCCGCCGGGTCCGGCGAACATCTTCGGACGAGGCCACCAACATCGTACGCGTGTCTACTCACCGCCAACCTCTCTTTCCGAACAGCACCATCATAATCCACAACCCCTGGGCCATAATTGTAGCGCTCAATCCCGCAGCAGCCTCCTGACAGCTCCTGCCTTTCCACCCCTTGTGATTATGCATGCACACCCGGCCTTCGCATAACCTAGTACAGAGCCTGCACAAATGCTCGAATTCTCTGAGATTCGTTTCGGGAGATCGGCGCAACCTCCGTAATAAGGTTATGCGCAGATGTGCGACCCGCTGCCTCATCATCGTGAGTGATACATCTCAAAATGCACAGGAAGGACCATCGTAGTCAGATCCCTGGCGCGCCGTCAGTTTGCATTCAGAGTTGTGATCGGTATGCAGCCTGTACGGTATTCGCGCCCGGCGTCTCGCCGCACATCTCCAGTTTTGGAGGTGTACGCGTCTAAGTTACGGCACCAAGCCTTGAGCTTGATCGTTGTGTCGCTACCGCCACCATGCCTGCCGTGGCGTCGGAGATGGCGCTCAGACTCCCGCACCTGCGACGTTGTAACATAGCCGTCACCAACATTCGTAGTGATGTGGCCTTCATCCGTTTCAGAGCTGACAGTGGCATCATGGACACCGCAACGTCCACCCTGGGACGGAAGACTGGAAGGTTGCCAGCCTAAGTTGCCTGTAGCTGTAGTAAGCAGCAGAGTGCGATTGTCAGATCACCGTGCGGTTATAGAGGGTGTTGGAGTCATCAATGCAGTAGTACCCTTAATGGGACTTCTTCAACATTGCGCAACCTAGGGTCTTCGTAGCGGACCGCGTGAACTTTGAAGTGCCAACCAGCCGTTTCGGCACCTGCAGACAGGGATAAATGTCATGATGCGCGATTCGTCGTAGAAGACGAGGGTTTATTGCAGGAAGCAATGTTTCTCGCTCAAACGGGGATGGCGGGACCAAGGTGGACGGGAAAACGGTGACATGCTGGGGATTCTGGGTGCATGGTGATCGTGAGGGAAATAACTGAATTATTCTGTTTCGAGGAGAAAATGTTCAGGTACTGGACAAAGTCGATCACTGGGTATGGGGCCCTTAACTGGTCATCGTATCGCCGATTACCCGTACCAGGTGCCTTGTGATATTAATTTAGGGGGTGAGGACCACGAGGACGAAGGTGCAGGAGACATTGACTCATCGAATACACGCATATCTGTATGGACCTGCATGAGTTCTAGGTAGGTAAAAATCAACTTGCAGCGTCAGCGCAGGAGGAGCTTGCCACTGCCGTCAGCGCTTGGTATCCGGGACTACCAAACATGGCAAGAGCGCCGGATGTCTGACCATGAAGAGGTTGGCGAGCGTTGACTCCCTCATTTGCACTCTTTCTCCCAAGTTCTCCCACAACGCTCGCAGCTTTCTCAACAACCGCCGTTGCCAACCTTTACCCGGTATAGCCTGACGCATGTCAGGATATTCTGTCT
The DNA here is from genome assembly GCA_000743315.1 of Lignosus rhinocerotis TM02. Lineage (NCBI taxonomy): Eukaryota > Fungi > Basidiomycota > Agaricomycetes > Polyporales > Polyporaceae > Lignosus > Lignosus rhinocerus. The sequence continues at coordinate 439,161 of KN049971.1, forward strand.
CCCGTGGCAGACCTCTTCTGTGTTTCTAAGTTTTTCCAGCGTGCTCCGCAATATCTCTAGCATGCCCAAACACTCTCTAGCTTCCGCCCCGGCATCTCCGAGGCCCCAGAAGACGAAAATCAAACGTTCCTCGGCAACAGACCAGTCTAGACTCGATGCCTTTTTTGGCGCGTCGGGTTCAACCCGTACGGCGCCTGATACAGACCGTTCTACCCTACCACCTGGATTGAGAGCTGCCCCCTCAACCACTACTCCTGGACAGAACAAGGGCAAACAACCCAAGCATCCCTTGACCGACGAGCAGCTCGCCTGGGCTCTTGCAACTGCGGATGGGCTTGACCTAGAGGCGCTCCGGAAACTCGAGTCTCATGGAAGCAGTGTCTGTCTGCCACCAGCGTCTCTTCGCAAAGAAAGCACTTATTCTGAGGTCATAGACGTCGACGCGCTCGACGACGCCGTTGCTCAGCCAAAGGGTGTTTCTGTTCGACAGACCACGCCCGCAGCGTCTTATGTACCGCCCCCTGTCGCCGTCTCTCCCAATACGCCTCGCCCGTCGGCTCGCATCCAAGGTGCCACAATAGGCAATTCGCCGCCTCAGGAAAACCCAGCGTACGAACCCCTGAACGTCGATCCTCCGACGTACGATCTAGGCTGCGTAGGATGGCCGACCAACGCATCAGTACCGTACTCGTTCTTAGCTCACACCCTGGCGACTCTATCGGGGACGCGGTCGCGCATAGCCAAGTTGGACACGCTGACAAACGCTTTGCGCACTATCTGCCGACAGCACCCACCGTCCCTGCTTCCGGCACTGTACCTGCTATCCAACTCTCTTTCTCCGCCGTACTCACCGATTGAACTCGGCCTCGGGCCGTCTATCATATCTAAGGCTATTCAGCACGTCTCTGGGCTTAGCTCTGGTGCCCTGAGGCGCCTTTACAATCAGACCGGCGATCCAGGTAAGCTCTAGGCATCTTCCGAAGGTCAACTGCTGACCTGGCGCTGGGCTGGTCGTAGGAGATGTAGCGTTTGAAGCTAAATCGAATGTTCGGACACTCGTGCCCCATCCTCCCCTGCTCATCACCAGCGTGTATGATTCATTGCTGAAAATTGCCCATGCTAAAGGCTCAGGCGCCGCTAAGACCAAACAAGCTGTCGTAGAGAAGCTCCTCGTTGCTGCGCGGGGCGAGGAAACGCGCTTCCTCGTTCGCACCCTAGGACAGAACCTCCGCGTCGGTGCTGTCAGGACTTCTCTCACCGCGCTGGCGAGGGCAATGGTTCTTACCCCACCTCTGACCGCTTCTGCACCAATCCCAGATGATTCTCCCTTCCGTGTTGGTGCAGAGACCATTGCGGCAATAAAACCTCTCAACACAAAGAAGAAGGTTGCCGACGAAGCCCGCGATGCACTGAACGAGGTATTCCTCCGTGCGGAAAGTCTGTTAAAGCGGGTTTATGTTCAGCATCCTAACTACGATCACATCGTGAAAACGCTGCTCGATTTCGGCCTTGACGGGCTTGCAGAACAGCTTCCGTTGACCGTCGGTCAGTCTCGCTTTCGTCTTCGGATGTATCCTTTGTGTTTCATGTTGAACATGGACATATAGGTGTGCCTTTACTTCCTACCCTGGGTTCGCCGACGCGTTCTCTCGATGAGATCTACGATCGACTTGGCTTCTTGCCGTTCACTGCTGAATTCAAGTACGATGGTCAGCGCGCCCAAATCCATGCATCAAGGGGCGCGGAGCAGTTATCATTCGTCAGGATATTTTCGCGACATCTCGAAGACATGACTGACAAGGCATGCACGACAAATTCTCGTTGTCCTGCTGACGTGATCATATGCTGACTCGGGGGACCTCTACGCAGTATCCCGACGTTGTCTCCCTTGTACAGGATATGCTCAGCTCTTTGCCGGAGACGGAATCATTCATCATGGACGCAGAAGTCGTGGCTGTAGATCCAACGACTGGCGCGCTGAAGACATTCCAGGAATTATCAAACCGCGCCCGCAAAGATGTGAAGCTGGACGAAGTCAAGGTCTCGGTCTGCATCTTTGCCTTCGACATCATGTTCCTCGACGGTCAGGTGGGTCACCGGCGTCTTACGAAGTACGTTAGTCCTTGTCTAACTTGGTTTTTCGGGTGACAAAAGATACTGCTCGAGAAACCCTTCCGCGAGCGCCGTGCCTTGCTTCGCACTCGATTTCCTCCCTACACGCCGCCCCAGAAAGGGGCAGCACGCTTCGACCACGTCAAGAGCGTCGAAAGTGAGGACGGGCGCGATGCGGTGGAGGAATTCTGGCAGACTGCCGTGAACAGCTCCAGCGAGGGACTCATGGTGAAGGTTCGTGAGCATGGAAGCTCTCGTCCCTTTCCCGCCGCTGATGGCCGTGCTACTGCACACCCACACGACCACATCACAGCTTCTCGACACCGGTGAGGTTTTAGAAGAACCTAACCAGAAGAAAGACAAACCACGACGCAAGCCCCTACCTGCCACATACGAACCAGGTCTGTACCCTCCGATTATGCTCCCGCGGTTGTGCCCGAGTCCGCGGCATTCGGTTGCACAGTCCGGAGCTTACGGGCGCACGTTTGGCGCGTTATTCAGATAAACGAACGTCCGCATGGTTGAAGCTCAAAAAAGACTATGTTGTCGGGCTTGGTGACAGCCTTGATCTTGTTCCCGTTGGTGCGTGGCATGGCAACGGGAGGAAGGCCCAGTGGTGGAGTCCGATCCTGCTCGCCGTATGGGATCCCGACGCGGAGAAGCTCGTGGCGGTGTGCAAATGCATGTCAGGTAAGTCGGCGGATCCCGTATGGACTAGTGTCGGCGCATGGGTGATTGAAAGGCTCTGAACAGGTTTTTCCGATGCGTTTTACAAGGTGCGAGAAGACGTTGCGGTTTGTCATTTGTTGCGGTTCGTCGGCGCTGACCACAGAGCTTCGGGTACACGCAGGACTTGCGAGAACGATACCCCGAAAATTCCGACACATGTTCTTCGCAGTCCATGTGGCAGCCCGAATGCGACACAGGAGGTACGAAGTTCGGTTCCACCTTGTCTCCGGAGCAGCCCTGACTCTATATGTCTGCCCGATGTACGCCGTAGGACTTAGGCCGGAAGTATATTTTAAACCTCAGGAGGTGTGGGAGATACGGGGTGCCGAGTACGTGAGGCGTGTATGGACCTGTGTCCTTCACTAATCAGTCCACAGTATCACAATAAGTCCCGTCTCCGTCGCAGCCCTTGGGCTCATCTCGCAGACAAGGGGACTCAGTCTTCGTTTTCCGCGTTTCATAGCCGTACGAGAAGACAAGGCCCTCGAGAATGCCAGCACACCGGAGTTCCTCGCGAATAGGTATCGCAGTCAGCAAGCGGCCGGGAAGGATCAGACAGGTGCGGACGAGGGCGAGCTTGTGGATGTGGCGATTGAAGAGGGAGGGGAGGAGGAAGACGCGGAAGATTCTGAGGGAGACTTGTACTAAGATCGTGGCGTCGCCCTCGCTGCTGCGACTTGTGAAGAATACGCATCAGTGACGAACAGACGGCGCTGCGGAACCCTCTCAGCGTTTACACTTTCCAAATTGAGAAACGCACCGCGGGAGCTGATGCATGATGGCCGGCTTGGTCTAGATTACTCTATTGACATATCTTATCAGATACACAGATTGGGCGTCATCTTTGCCTCTTCTGCTTCTTTCTCTCATTCACCCATCGTCTTTGTGTTCGCTATGTGGTCGCCGTCAACCTGGCTCTCCGTTGCATTCGCCATATTACATGCGACGGTGTCCGTGTATGCGAGAGAGACAGTTGAGGAGGCAGGTCCGTAGTTGAAGCCCAGGATCCAAGTTCAGATTAGTGGTCCTGATTGCCTCTTTGTGTCACAACAGCTGTATTCGCCCGCCAGCTCGTTAAAAGCGCTTCCATAGGCACAATGGCGACCGTATATCCAGCAAATCATGCAGCTCTCTCCGGTAAGAATCTCCTGCTACCATTAATTGCAATGCTTATTGCGTTACACCCGTTGTGCCCCTGAAGGTGAACCATTCTCGCTTCAAGAATATTACGCCAGGCACGTCCCGCGTTCTTGATAATTGACACAGGAGGTAGACATTGATATTGCCCTGGTTCCGATCCTCTCAGCTGCCATGAAAATGGCTCCCTGACCCTCCTGTTCTTGCCCATTTCGCGTCATAGCCAGAACATCCTCCTATCGCCTGGGCACTCTGCTTCGATCTCCGTCTGGAGCGATCGCCCAGCTGCCAACCGGCCCCGCGTATCATTGATAGGAAATGTTACACTGTTCCCCGTTGTCAATCATACCCCCAAACGAGATACAATTCAGGAGTGCTACCTTGTTCAGCATCCGGACGCTCGGTGGTGGCTTCCAGGCCCAAGGGAGCCTCATACGGTCAGTTGCCAATATCCTGTCGGTCGCTATGTGACGCCGCTTACTGCATGCCCCTGTTGTAGGTGTACTGGGCTCGCTTCGATCCCCACGTATGTTATTTAATTATACGTACTGTACTAACATGAAGAGCCAGCTGACGCGATCCTGGTGTTATCTCCAGTCTGTCTATTATGTGGGTGGGTTCGGCAACGAGCATTTCATAGGGTACATCCCCCTCGAAATGTATCAGACCGCCTTGCTCGCCGATCATGGAGCAGATACCCCCTTCGGTGGAAGACTACTGGTCACCCAAGAGTGAACATCCCGCAGCACCCGCAGCGTGGCTTGGGAATGCGTGACGGTCATCACACAGTAATACTTATCGGGCTGAACTTCAAGTATCATGGGTCGGCCTCCGTATGAACATACATGATGACCGTCATTCCAAGGTTCTGATGATCGTATCATTCTCATATATACCTCTGTAACAAATCGGAATGAACATTCGGGGTTTGGTATTTTTGGTTGGGGAACAAGAATGATTGCGCAAAGAAGATAGGCACGGCTCGGTAGGGTCATGATGACATAGTAACATCACCTAGCTAGTGAACTGCTGGAATGCATGTACCCAGATCTCACAGATATTCAGGGCCGTTACGTTGTACGAGTAGTCAATCTGACAGACAGATGCCATCAGAGGTTCGTGCATGCGATCCCTACACTTGCAGGAGA
>KN049972.1:12297-176325 GCA_000743315.1 Lignosus rhinocerotis TM02
CTCCGTCGTGCTCGTCGTGCTCGTCGTGGATGTCGGGCATGGTGTGCACGAAGCTCGCGGGGGCGGTGTGCATCCGAAGGGGAGACGCGCGCTGGGGGTGCTTGCCCTGCGCCTTTGTGGTGCTCGTTGGGACGTGGGGCCGAACGTTATCGTCATCGTAGTCGACGTCGTCGAGGAGCATGGTGTCGTCCGCCGGGTCCGGAGGTTTCGTGTCTTTGCCTTTGCGCTTGTCTTTGGAGGACGACTTCATAAAACTCGGGACGAGCGGATCGTCGTCGTTGTCGTCGTCGTCTCCTTCGTGTGCAGGCTGGCTGTCGGGAATGACGTCTATGCCCGTGTCCGAGTCTGAGTCGAGGTCCAGGTCCAGGTCCATATCATCTGTGCAGATCGGGACCTCCCAAGCGTCATAGTCGTCCGATGAGGCCGGTCTCGCTCTCGCTGCAGTCGCTGGGGAGGGCACTTCCGGGGTCAGGAGCTGCTCCCTCTTGGGTTTCACCCTTGATCCCCTCGGTGTCGCGATAGACAAACTGGCCGTATTTGCACGGCGACTGCTGTCTCCGTCTCTGTACCTCGGCACTTCAACCCCGTCAAAAAGCCACCCGCTGTGGCCTGAGCCAGTCGACGCTGTCGGGGGATGCGCTTTGCGCCTCAACGGGTTCAGAGCTCGAGAGCGGTGTCGGTCAGAAGACGGGCCCGAACTTCCTCTCTCGGCGAGAGGAGACGACAGCTTGCGACGCTTCAGCGGCTGTTCAGGAGTCCGCGCCGCTCTCTCATGGGAAACGCGGCTTATCTGCCCGAGAGCGGACTTCCTCGCGCGAACTGCGTCCGTCGGTGAGCTCGGAGCGTAGTCGGAGCTGCGGGCTGTGGATGGGCCATCGTTACGTCGTGAAGGCGTCGCAATATCCGAGGTGTCATGGGGAAGGCGTGATACACCCCGGGAGGACGTGAGAAGACAGGATGCGTTCAAGCTGCCCGCGGGTGATGAGCTCACGTGGGTTGCCAAGGGGCTCCTTCGCAACGGCTGTTCTGCATACATCGGGCTGTTCTGTCCCGCGCGAGCCCTTTTGGAGCCTTTCGTGGGAGATACGGAGTTGGCGGGAGACGACTGTATATGGTGATTGAGTGATCTATATGCATGGCGGATGAGTTGCAGAAGGAGACATACCAGCAACGCAAGGTTCCCCTGAGCCCGAGTTCCAACCTGAGAGTCTGTCTCGAAGGAGACACCCTCCGGAAGATCAATACCGAAGGCATCATGGCATGCCTGTAGAGCCGTCTTGATGTCGTCTGGGTAGGCACCACTGAGATGGGCCACCGATGGTTGGATATGTCTCCAGAAATGGTAGAATGCGATCGGGCCGTGTCCGGGGTGGGGGATGCGAATGAAAGCAGAGTACAGAAAATGCGCCAGCGCGTGCAGGGTATCCAGAGAAATGGGTATATTTTGGAGCGCATCCAGAGCACCGCAATATATTGGAGCAATCTGGTGTAAATATGAGCAACCCGCTACCAACAGCCATCCTATTGGACTCACGAAGTCGTTGTATTCTTGTTCGGCAAGATATTCGGAATCGTCGCCAATCCATATAGACAGTCCGTCAGCGAGGGGAGATAGGACAGCCACGATGTCACTGGCCGGGGTCTCTTGCACAATTCGTCGTATGTGCTCCATGGCTTGCATGGCGGTAGTGATGTTTCCTGGAGATTCTGTGTACAGATCGTGAAGGATGCAGCTCACAACCCGCAGGAAAGGTGACAATGTCTTCAGCCCGCTCTCCATCCGCAGATGTGAAAGGAGGTGTAGGAGATGCTTCGGTGCCCCAATCAGCCTGTCAAGACGGTCAACCGAGGAAAATTGTTAGCATGCAATGCACTTACTTGTCGAGTCCTTCATCCCCAGTAGCACGCTCTATGACAGCATCCAGCACTACGTGTGAGGACCCTGTTGTGAGGGATGCCTGTGCAATAGCATGTTCGACAACAATATCCCAAGTCGCTATCTCGTCCTTAGACATGGACCAATACCTGTCCGTTGCGGTTATCTCTATTAGACATGGAGTACGGGGAAACCGAGACATACCTCAAAGGTATTACGAGCAGGTCCACCGAGTCCACCCAGCTTGGTTGCGTTTTCATGGTTGTCCATGATCGAGCTGCCAGCGTCCATAAGGAGCGTCGAAGCTCAAGGTGGCGCTGCTCGTCCTCTTCCGCAACCAGACGCGGAATTAGCGCAGGAGAGCTCGCGGACACAAGGGCAGCGCACAATTGACTCCAGGTCACCTTCACATGTTCTGAGGAGATCTCGAAGGTATGCTGCACAACGTGGGCGAGAAGAGTAGTTGCAGCCTGCGATAACCATGCGTCCGAGAACACGTTGCGGACGATGTTCCATAGCTGCAAACAGAGGGAGAGAACGCGGGATTGGATAAGGGTCGATGAATTGGGAAGTTGGGTGGTTTCTGATGAGGGGGACCAATCCAAGACACTCGCCATTGTGGATACTACGCTATCAGTAGAGGTTTGAGTAGCGATCAGATGGCGACGCTCCTGCGTTAGGTGAGTTTGTACGAGCAGGAGAGCTTGCCAAGTCTGTACAAGCGGGTCCTGCAGCGACAGAGGTAATTGTCATCAAGAACTAGCGTGTATGGAGAGAGGTAACGTACTGGAAGAGTTGTGTAGTCCACACATTGTAACTCTCTTCGGATGCATACGTTCCATACATCAAGAAGCTCGTTCCATATTTGTTGAATTTCGTCTTCGTGAAGAGCTCGAACTGCCATAGGATCGAACTTACTGGCGCCATCAATGATTGAAAGGAACCTAACTAAATCTGCGACTATTACATGTCGCAAGAACAACGCCTTGACAATGACGTCAGAAGGGGTCCAACGCTCCGTGTAAGACGGCGATTCGGTGTTGTTTTCCGACGTCCCGACCGCGCTAACCATCCTCGCCAGTATATCAACACCGTGACGGTAGATGGGGTCATATGGGCCAGAGACCATATCTTTGAGGACAGAGACCGCCCAAACAACGTCAGGATCAAGACCTTCGGATGAGACCCAACACGACCGGTTCGGCCTCGCATGCAGGAGATTTGTTACCAAGGACGCACCCGCACCACCTCGGAGCTCTTGCCTGACGATACCAAAGGGAATCTCACGAGGGTTCAGAGGGTGCTCATCTACGCCTTGCTTGTTCTTGACTGCTGTCATATCGTCTCGTGGGATTTGCGAGAACGCCCAGATGAGGCATTTCCAGAGACACCCCAGTAGCTCCTCCGATACTTTGTCCTTCCTCCGTGAGATGTGTTGTGCTGTCTGTAAGACGAGCTTGCACGGCCTTGATCCAGAGAAGACGCCGTGACCAGACAGGACGATCAGGCAGCAGACAACCGTAACCGCCCAACGCAGATCATGCTCGTTTGCGGAACTGCTCGCGATTGCGCGCATAAGGCGATATGGAAGAAGTTGCGTGGTCTCGACGGCCGAGGTGTTATTCCCCTTAGGCAACTGGAGTACGATGAAATCTCTGACTTTAGCTAGCACCTCGCTCTTCAGGTGATTTCCCACGGAAGACCAGATAGATAGGATGGCGGTAGCGTAGCCAGAAAGCGCAATTGCAGCATCCATACGCTGTGTTGCATCGGATGCGACTATCCGCGCGAAAATCTCAGGAAGAAATCTCACCATTTCCGGGAGGAATGTGGACGGATAGGTCGATACAAGATGGTGGATTATCTTGATATATTATGAGTGAAACACAAGTAGAGATGATACTACACTCACCCTTGTGCCGTCCGTTGTTGAATACATACATCCAACAAATTCGCTGACCCAAGCTAGGATACAATCCTTCCTAGAACTCACGACCGTGGGTGGGATGCACAACGTGAAGAACACTGACATGGCTATCGCGCCCGTCTTTTCACTGTCGATACTGGCCAGGTTTACTGAGCGAGCAGTCAACAGGAGGTCATCAAGCAGAAATGTCATGTTATCCTCTATTACTTGATCAACACGCATATACGCAGCCTTCCCAGCTGGTACTCACGGGAGAAGAGCAGATGTAGCGAAGGGAACTTGAATATAGTTGCGGTAATTTGGATCGCATATTGAGAGACCATAGTAGATTCTTTTGCACCGTACGGAGCAACATGGTGTGGTTCGATGGTTGGCATCAATGAATGACCGGGGTGTTGAGATGCTGAGGCGATAGGATCGTCGAAAGCACGGCGTATATCGCGCTGCAGACATTTTGCGAGGTGGTCTGAGAAGTGGGCAATAGGTCTCAATGCTGGCAGATCTGCTGCGGCGTTGGACAATGAGGCAGAGATAGTTCGGATGCGGAGGAAGAGCGTGGAATATGCATCCAGAAGATCGAGAAGGTTCATGTTATCCGAATCGGTGTCATTAAGAGAAGAGACTAGGGTAAGCAAAGGTGACTTGAGATAAGTTACTGATGAAGAATAGCTTGTGGTATGCATTGAGTCGTCCAATCCTCCTGTCGTGGCCTCGGTACGTGATATAGCGTAGGGTCATTGAGTTCCTGTGGTGATTGGAGGGCACTTGGAAGCAAGGTGAAGTGTACTCTGTAAGATGTTCAAGAGGACGCACGGCCTTCTCAGTCCTCGAGCGTGGGAGGGAGAGAATGAACAGGGGTGGTGGTGGTTGGCGTTCAAGTCGAACATTTTGGCTATGTTTATGCCGACACCCACAACCACTCAACCTGCCATATTGGGATCCCAGGCACCGGCAGGTTAGCTTAGTTGCCACGTGGCTACTACCACCAGCGTCACATCCAGTGACCGAAGTACTGGGCCTCTAACAGTGCACACAGTCAGTGTTCACGGCAGCTCAACTTCTTCAATCCAAGTTTTCAGACTAGGTGGCACAGCCCAGTACCAGTACAAGTTGCCACCACAGCTGTGCCGGCTGACTCCCCACTAGTGACTTGTACTTGTCAATCTGTCACAGTTGGCTCGGACTCCCACGCAATAGAACAAGACCTCTGGCATCGGGACAGATAGGAGTTGAAGACCATGATGCGACCAAGACTTCAAGGTGTAACAGCGAGATGTCGCCCTACCCTGATGCTATGTAGCTCACTGAACACATTCGCATTCGAAATGCTGTGTGAGTCTACGGCGTTTGTCTGAACAACTTTCTTCTTATGGTAGGACCCAGGGAACGCACCTTACCGCCGTTATTCGGATCCGAGTATACAAGTGTAATACATGGGCACACCTGTACAAGAGCAAATCACTTTGCTGCATCGTCTAGTATCCCCCATCATGCAGCTCTGGAGAACATAGTTCAAGATCCCGATGCTCCTCGGAGTTGTGTTGGCAAACCATGTCACATACACCTCCCCCAATCCTCCTACAATCTTCTCTGGGTCCAACGTGCCCGTCGTTGCGGCATGCATCACGGTAATCACGAGACCCTCGTGGGTACGCAGAGCCTCGAAGGTGTGTCATGCTCATGGGAGACTCGAAGATACGGCACCTCTTACTTTGCGCCATAGATGCTTGTGCGCACCATCGCGATCCTTGAAGTACTTACTACCGCACTCGTAGTTCTTCTTCAAGGTAGGGGGTCGCGATACTCAGCGAATCTGACTGGCACACTCCGACCTATAAAGAGGAGCTGTCAGAACATCCGTCTCACCCCTACATTCCTGTTTGGCTGGATCCTCTTGACAGCCGGAGCGTTAGCTAGAAAGGCCTGCTACCGGTCGATGGGGAAGGATTTCACCTTCGAAGTTACCATCCGGAAGAATCGCCGCCTGGTGACAAGCGGACTCTATGCCATTGTTCGTCATCCAAGCTATACCGCGATTCGTATGGTGGCTCTGGGGACGATGGTGTACCTTTTGGGAAGTGGATTATGGTTGGTGGAATGTGGGATCCCAGAGAGTTGGGTGGGTAAGACGTTCACGCTGTTGTGGATTGCCGACCTGGTGTACGTGCCTTCGGTCATGGTGTTTTCGCGGATCGAGAGGGAGGACGCACTGCTGAAGAAGAGGTTTGGGCGGGAGTGGGAGGAGTGGGCAAGCAGGACGCCGTATGCGCTCATCGCAGGAGTCTACTAATCGTAGGCCGCCGGTATATCGCAGTCATGGTCGCACGTACATATGGTATCAACAAGCCGGAAACTTGTGTAAGCGTATAGGAGGGCCTTACAGACATTCGCTCACTTTGTCGTAGAGCGGGTGACCAGTGCGGCCGCCGTCAACCTGTGAACCACATCATGATGGAGCGCCCATGTGAAGAATGCGTACGTAGAGTAGATGAATGTTGCAATTGCTAGATAGGGGTCACTTTTCTATGAGTATATAGATCCCTGTATTGCTGATCCTGAGAATGTCTGGCATTGAGCCATGCGACCCCAAAAGTTTGTTCCCAGTGTAGGCACTCGACTTAAGCATGAACTTGACTTAACTTTGGTAAATCACTGGCGTAAGGTCAACAACTGCCGACTCTTCTAGCGAACCTGTGAGTCTCCCTATGTAGCAAGTATGCGAGCCGAGACCACGAACGGCTGGGTCTCTGTTGAGTGCCTATTTGCTCAGCATTCTCACTTCGAAGCCCAGCTGATCGACCGTCTCATCATCGACGTCTCCTGACCTGCCAAACCGTTTGCTTCCAATCCCATGTTTGTCTTCGTTGTTCTGCTGTTTATCCTGGCTCACATCCTCCAAAAGATGGCTTAGTGAATTTCACACATGCCAACATCGTTCACCGTCCCGTCGTACGGGCCCCGTGTACGAATCTGTATGGAAGGTCTCACTCAATGCGTCTGGCACTTTGCAGCGAATACGGACTTATTGCACATTTAAGCTGAACAGTGATAGCGACCCCCGGTTAATACTCTTGTGGCGGCCTTGCTTCAGCTGTAGGGACAAGTCGACGGGTCGAGTCCATTACAAGAAGACCAATGGCCAGGGTCGCGTCCCGCAGAATTGCGCTGAGATATGGAAGCGCACCTGAATGTACAGTATAAAAGTCTGAACATCTCTATGCTCAGGATGTGTTACAATGACTGCTCGAACGCTGGTCGTGATATCCATGGTCGTGCCAACTCTGTTCAAAGTTCCCCTCCTCTTCCTAATAGCGTACGCCAACTTCATAACCTTCACTCCGCCCAATCCTCGCACCGCCGCGGACGAGCAGATGAAGTACTCAAGTGTGAAGTACATCGTGCGGCAAGTCCGCCCCTCGTGGGTGCGCACACTCGAGAAAGTACGTCTTACCTCGATATAGGACTAATCCTCCCGCTAAACAGGCAACATCCCCACCACAGACCCTCACACAAAGCTTCATCGTCTTCGAGGTTACCACTATCCTCGCCACCTACTCACCCACTTCCGTCGCCAAGCACGTCTTGCCCATGCTTGCCTGGTGTCTCTCTAATGCCGCCGTCGGGGTGCGCATGACACCAGTGTTCCTCATCGGAACCCTGCTCTGCGCGGTTGGCGGATCCATGCGTATTCTCTGCTACCGCGCGCTCGGCCGCCACTTCACCTTCGAGCTGTCCCTCCGCAAGAACCACAAGCTCGTCACGGACGGACCGTACTCCATCGTTCGTCATCCGAGCTACACAGCGCTCATTATGGTCACCATCGGCACCCTCCTCTGTCTCACCGGCAGTGGGTCGTGGCTCGCGGAAAGCGGAATCATGAACACGCTCATTGGGAGACTGCTCGTCGTTGCATGGGCCGTGGAGGTGGCGTGGATTCCCATCGTCATGATTTTCAGGGTGGGGACAGAAGACGAAATACTACGTAGAGAATTCCAGGAAGAATGGGTAGCGTGGTCGACGAAAACACCTTACAAGCTGATTCCAGGTATCATCTGAGAATATCGTTGGTCGTGTTGGATGATGTAGCATTCGTCTAACTTGCACGATAACATGAACAAACAATATGTACAGCTTGAAGTACATGATACTGCCATGGATACTCAGAGATGCTGTGGAGATGTCTACGATACTTCGACTCCGAGAAACTCGGGATATGTGAACGACAAAATCACGGTATGGTACTTTCTCCACATGTCACACGCAAACCATATACCACAGACAAAGAACTTAGCTCTCTTCAATAAGTCCGATAGCACGGCATCCATTCAATCGCTATCGAACACATATACGCTGCTCTTTATCCGACCGTTCGGGTCAGGCTCTCGATACATAAGCTGTCGTTGTGACATCCGCTTCATCGTCCCTGTCTTGCGTTTCTTCCGCGCACTAGTATTGTGAGGAAAGACTTCCTCGGCCGCATCCACATCGTCCGCGTCTCTTAACAGCTCGGTTTCCACGTCATATTCGTCTGTGCCACCATCTTCCCCATCCAACGCGTCTTGGTCCTTCCGTCTCCGCTTGCGAAGCTGCGAGTCAGATGTGTAAGCCAGGGAAGGCTCCGAGTTATGATTCGCGATTGAGGTGGCTGCTATTCGAGCAGGGGCCACGGAGATCTTGCCCACTATGGTCCACAGCGCTCTCTCACCCTCCGCGTCTCGAAGGCAATCGTGGCAGTCCAGCATCCTCTCCTCATAAAGCTCACGATCGAGGCTGGCTTTGTCCGTTTCGTCGGGTAGTAGATCCTCCTCGTGAAGCGACTGCGCCACCGTAGAACCCATACTAGACGGCCATGGCATATAGATGGACGATTCGAGGGTATCAGGGGCTTCGGTGACAAGTGAGGGTAGTGAAATGAAGGGAGGGAAGACGGTTCGCAGGAGGGGCAATGGAGGGGATGTCAGATCAACGTCCTCACTTTCAAAATCCTCTTCCTCATCAGTGTTGTATGCATCTGTATGCAGAGGGAGAGCAGTAGTAGATTCAGATGTGTTTTCGTCCTCGATCTGCCCATCCTCATCTTCTTCACTTGCACTTTTGTCCACATCGGCGTCTTCGTCATCATCAAGACCCAGCTTTCGTAGCACGCCTGCGAAGTGAGTCCGTTTGCTCAGTGAGTCGGCACCATACAATGCGAGAGCATGTTTGACATTCGCGGCCGAAACAACCTAAACCGTCAGAGTGTTACGGAGAAGGATACAGTGCGAAAAGACCACCGGTGACGAACCTGGTTCTGTGTCAATCGCCATGCTTTTGTCTGTAATTTGGCGATACGCTCCTGCTCCCGTACTACAATCGCATGAGACATGACCCGAGAGACGAACCTCACAACGAGGCCACGGAGCAGTCTCAACGTCTCAGCCGAGATCTCTGAGCCGATTGAGGGAGGAACGTCGTGCAGTCCGTTGTAGGTTCTGAAAATCAATATCAGCTTGATGGCCAATCCATATGGTTTCTGACGCACTGCATGAGTTTTGGCAATGCTTGGAGGTGGAAGAGGTCAAGGCCCTCCTGACGAAGACGTTGCGCATCCACGCCTTTGGACACGAACTGCGTCAGACGCTTATACGGGGGGGTTTTGCCAGAGACCTTGTGATGTCTACGGGTCGATTCGTTGTAGTCGTAGACATCGTCACCTTCACCCCCAACCCCGAGGCCACTTTCGCCCTGGACCGTCGGCTGTGCAGCAACCTGAGAGGATGTCGTTGATTGCTCACGCAGGTCGTCCGCGAGAGGAACATAATATCGGCCCTGTGGAAGAGGGTGCTTCTTCGGCTTCCTACCAGGCTTCAATCGCACTGCGTCCTCATTGATGACCGACCCCGTCGCCTGCGCGCGCTTGCGGCGCATATAGAGCCTCTTCTGGTGACGCCGCCTAGATGCAGGAGACATTTGTGAGACATCTTCGCCATCCAGGGTAGATCCTTCCGCTGTCCCGACTGACGGCGCAGAGGGCGGAGTAGCGTACAAAAACCGAGCCTGGTATTCTGGATCGGGGAATGGAGTAGGAGTCGACGGCGGAGTGCTGGGTTGGAGAACATGGGTGGAAGGTAGAGTACTTTCACGGGGATTCGCGACTGCGCAAGTTGTATGAGGGACGCAGCCTGTATTTGGACTAGCAGGGGGGACCAAAGAGGACCCAGCCTGAGAGAGCTCTAGCAGTACGGGGTTAATGAGTTCTTCACCTATGCCAGGCGTAGATGTACGTTGAGAGTGCTGTTCTAGTGACCCATCTACCAGCATATCTGGTAGAGGGAGTAACCCGTCCCTGGGGAGATTGACACTATTCTCTGGCATGAGACACCGACCCTCTTCATCGTCTCTCAGTATCCTGTCGAGAGTGGTAAGATCAATCCTGTCCAACGATAGCAGCAAATCCCCCCCCTCCCATTCTGCCTTCTTCTGAGCCAACCACTTCTCGAATTCCTCCCGCCTCTCCTTCTCTCCTTCCCTGTCCCGTTCGTTGGAGGCCGTACGCCCTCTGCCTCTCTGGGCCCGTATGGTAGCTCTTCGACGGTTGACTTCCCCCTCACGATCTTGGAGTACACTCTTCGGTGCCAGGGCACACTCGGACGCAAGCAGGGCGCCCGCCATGATCTCTTCCTGAGAAATCCATTCATGGGAGACTTCGACCGCCGCAGGAAGATCTCTGCGAGCGACCTTCACGGGTGTGGGAGCATTATTATGTGCTAGAAATATAGTCCTCTTCGATGTCTGCCTATGCGCCTGTTGGAGCATCGCGATATAAGCACAGATGTCCGGGATGGTCTTGGTCTTCACCTCCTCTGCGATCAAGTCAGGCCGAAGGCGAGAGTGCACGGCAAGTGCGCGAAAGAAGACATCCTTCTCTGCCGCAGTCCAAAACGCACGAGGCGCAAAGTACGAGGCCGGAAGGGGGTCGTCGCCATATGTCTTCCCGGCCAGGTGGGCTCGGAAGTCGTCGATGTGCTCAGAAAAAACTGCAAGGTAAGCTGTATCGACGTCGTCGTCTTGCTCAAGGTTGGGCATGGGAATGGAGAGTCAGAGCAGGCCAACAAGTCATTTCTCCGAGTGGTCCGGAGTCAGCGGCCAACGATGAGCTGCAGGGTCGTGGTGGCACAGAAGGATATTAGTGTGAAGAGACATCCTATGCAAATTGTGAAGAGACCTTTCAAGCGCTCATAACGGACGCCATTGACTCTGGTTGCACTATAGCTATAAGCTTCGGTGGCAAACGGGCCATTCCGTACTCTTTGTTCGTTGAATGGGTGGGATATCGCCGAAGTTAAGCAACAGTGGTGGGACTACTTAAATTTTCTCTCTTGTGGTCAATAACTACATGGGAGATTCGAACACATTAACGATATCTCGGTTGGGTTTACCAGTATGCTGCTTGTCGCTTCAGTTGGGTTTGGAATTCGCACTCGAAAGGGCGAGATAAGATCAGACCTATGCCATGCGCCGCTTTGCATAAAGGGGCCTTTGACTAGACAAAGGAGCAGGTGCCGCCACGAGCTCGAGGACATGGCGATGGCTTATAAGCTGTTGGCCTCTGCACCATAGCTCCCCCACGTCTCTCCACTGTACATATTGCATCTCTCCATACAAGTGAAGGTTTTACTCATATCATCGACGCATTTCTCCGCAACCTGTCGACATATCCTTGCACGACCTGGGACACAAACAATGAGTCTTTTCTCGAAGGTGATTGCCCGCCCTACTTCGCTCAAGCTTGAGGACCAGTCGATGCCATTTTCCCCGGATGGGCCCAGCTTCGCCACGATGCAACCAGGGCAAGGTATCTGGGACTTCAATTCGGGTCCTATGTTATATCGTATCGTGAGTGAATACTCCACGCAAATCCCGTTGAAACGCTCACCGAGTAATCCAGTCTGGTGGAAGACCTATCAGAACCGACATCTTTGGGACTCCCCTCTTATGGAAGGACCCAGTAGTTTACGCCCCACGAGCCTTCATCGACCCATCCGGTCAACCACAGAAGGCCGCTCAGTATCTATCTCCTAGCCCCCCTCTCCTGATGCGTGAGGATGATTCAACCGAGTCGTCGAACACGCAGTCGTCCTCCTCATCCTCCGAGCTTTCCTCTCCACCAACAACAGCTACCTCAACAATCGCCGTGCTCGGTTCAGCGGGAATGGATCGTAACTTTGAGGATGACTATGACCGTCCTGAAGCAAACCCTAACTTTGTCCGATACTTCCTACGACGGAGCAGGTCACTTCGTCGCCAGGCACGTATGCGGGATGGCGACTTCAGGGACACCGACGAAGAGCTGGACTACAGTGTAACAACGGAAGGAATACATGCTGTTGTCACTATTCCTGTCGATGCCACCGCGGTACACGCTGCTGAAGCCGTTGAAGCGAATACCAACACAGCTCCGATGGTCCTACAGTGCTCCGTCCACGGCGACTTCGCTGACGACGAGCCTAGAGTTTATACACGCACGGGTATGCAGCCTTCACGCCTAAGCCAACGTGTAACACCTCCGCCGCCCATCAACACGCAGAAGCAGACCCTGCGCAACGGAGCTCGCTATGAGGCATCATATGCGTCGCGGTACGAGATACAGGGCGAGGATATCGAGGAAGAGCCACACTCGGGCGATACTGAATCCGGATTTGAGGCGGACGATGAGGGTGGTATCGCTGTTGGGGAGACCGTTGGGGAATTCGCGCATGCGCAGATAGGCCCAGTTCGGGAGCTCACTCAGCAAAAGCAAGAGCTCTCGACTAGCGTCACGCCGCCCGGCAAGAAGTCATATGCAGCAGTTCTTGCGTCCCCTCCTCAAGCTAGCAAGCAGGCGTCCCGTGTGACTGTGTCGTCACTTCGACCGGCTGTCAAGCATTCCGACACCAATAAGGCCTTCGGATGGCAGCCATTCGTGGAACTCCTGGATGTGTAGTCGATGCTACCGCAATGAAGTGAACATGGTGGGCCAGAATTGAGAGGCTACGGGGATGAACCGCTTGAGTTGATTTGGTGGACTAGACTCACCGTGTAGAACAAATGTTGTATCATAATTCGTTTCCTCAACGTCAACTCCCATGTACTAAAACCAATGAACGATCACAGTGGTCTGTTTCGGTATGGTGTTCTCACGATGGCGCGCAACATTGCCTGGTATCCGTGAAGTCTCTGCGAGCAGTGAGTGCGCACATCATAATATCTTGCGGCTATCGCACTTCGTTCGCTTCAAGACCGAGCTAATACCTGAGAGTTACAAGAGGGAAGCCAGTCATGGTCTAGTCATAGATGATTGGAGCAGTTCAAGTGTCGTCGTCTTACTGTGACTGGAAAGTAAGGGACAATTCACCAATCCTCTTTAGCGCCCGACATCTCGGAAGCACTTCGTTACCCATCCCAGACAACCTTCTAACTGTACCTCCACCACCATCTTCGTCCATCCACTATGGCGGCAAACAACAAATCCAACAAGCTCGCCTTCTTGTCTATGCCTGCACCGGCTTCCTATGTTGCCGGACTTGGACGAGGGTCAGTTCTAATTATCGTATCTCATGGTCGCATTCTCATGACGTCCCATTCAGTGCTTCTGGTTTCACGACCCGTTCTGATATTGGTCCTGCTCGCGAAGGCCCATCTGCAGAGACCATAGCGTGCGTAGTATGCCTTCAAACTTTCAAGGGCAATGCTGACTTGTACTCACTGACAGGGAGGCCCAGGCAAGACGGGGCGAAGAGCCGGATATTGACCCCGAGCAGTTCCAGGACCCGGACAATGAATACGGACTCTTCGCTGGGACAACTTATGAGGCGGATGACGAAGAGGCGGATAATATTTACGAGCAAGTAGATAAGAATATGGACGCCAGGAGGCGTGCACGAAGGTATGTGTTTTGATTCTACCACCAGAGGATAGGCCACGGCATCGGAGGGCTCTTTGTTTCCTGGCAGTCTGGCTATGGAAAGTCACCTTTGTTGGTCGAGATTGCGGCAATACGTTGTGCACGGAGACACCACCCAGTCACAGTCGTCACTTCTTCGCCGCATCCTCCAGGTGCAGTTTTTACAGGGAGCGTCTGACTGATTCTCTGGTTTGTGCAGGGAAGCCCGCGAGAACGAGGAGCTAGCGAAGCACCGTGCAGAACGCCCAAAGATCCAGCAGCAATTTGCAGACCTCAAGCGTGGTTTGGCCGTGGTCACGGACGAAGAATGGGAAAGCATTCCTGAGGTGGGCAATCTTACGAGGAAAAAGCGTAAAAGGGACGAGAGGTCATTCGTTGTATCCGACAGCGTCATTGTCGGAGACAGGGCCAGAACCGAGTATGAGACCTCGTTGGACGCCCGCCAACAATCGGTGCGTTTCCCTGTTCTACGTTCAATCGCAACGATTGATCTCACTTATCACTGCACGCTCCAGACTGGTGGTTTCGAGACGCCCGCAGATAATGGCACTCTCACAAACTTTGCGGAAATGTCTCAAGCCCGTGACAAGATCCTTTCGCTCAAGCTTGACCAGGTATCCGGCACTGCTACTTCGGGCTTGCAGACGTCTATCGATCCCAAAGGTTATCTCACTTCGCTTGATAGCGTTGTGCTCAAAACAGATGCTGAGATCGGTGACATCAAGCGCGCTCGTATGTTGTTCGATTCGCTAGTCAAGTCTAATCCCAAGCACGCTCCGGGATGGATTGCTGCAGCCCGTCTGGAGGAACACGCAGGCCGCATGGTCGCCGCACGGAAACTCATCAAGCAAGGCTGCGAGCAATGTCCGAAGAACGAGGACGTCTGGTTGGAGGCTGCTCGTTTGCACGTTAGTCTTAGGGTCTCGATATCATCCACAGGTGAAGCTGACTTTGTCGCCACAGAACAACGACGACGCGAAGGTCATCCTCGCAAGTGCAGTGCAACACGTTGGACAAAGTGTCAAAATCTGGATGGCCGCTGCCGATTTGGAACATGATGTGAAGGCCAAGAAGCGCGTCCTTCGGAAGGGTAGGCTGACCCGGCACATGCACTATGGACGTTCACTCACTGTGTTACACAGCTCTTGAACACATTCCGAACTCCGTGCGTCTATGGAAAGAGACTGTCAACCTTGAATCGTCTGCCGTCGATGCACGTATCCTGCTCTCGCGTGCGGTAGAGGTCATTCCGCAGTCAGTGGAGCTTTGGCTCGCACTTGCGCACCTCGAGACACCAGATAAGGCGAAGGCCGTTCTCAACAAGGCCCGTAAGGCAATACCAACCAGCCACGAAATTTGGATTGCTGCCGGTCGACTACTGGAGCAGGAGGCGTACGCCACGGAGAAATCTGAAGAGCAGCGCGAAAAGGAACTTGCTGTGGTGGACAAGACCATTGAAGCGGGCGTGCGTGAGCTTCGTCGCCATCAGGTGCTATTGACACGCGAGCAGTGGCTGAAAGAGGCGGAACGCTGCGAGAACGAGGGTGCTATCCGGACGTGCGAGGCTATCATTAAAGCCACGATCGCCATGGACATCGAGGAGGAGGACCGTTTGGACACTTGGACAAGCGACGCCGAAGCCGCAGAGGCAAAGGGTAATATAGGGGCTGCCCGAGCAATTCTGGCATATGCCCTCAGGGTGTTCCCTGACAAGAAGGGCTTGTGGCGGAAGGCAGCAGATCTTGAGAAAGCTCGTGGGACGAGGTACGTCTTCTCCATGATCAATGATCTCATAACAAAAGACTCATGATCACGTTTCTAGGGAATCTCTTAACGCTATCCTCGAACGTGCCGTGCATCATTGTCCGCAGGCCGAAGTCTTGTGGCTCATGTGGGCGAAAGAGAAGTGGTTAGCTGGCGACGTGCCTGCCGCTCGCGAGGTCCTCGAGCGGGCATTCGTAGCCAATTCCGAGAGTGAGCAGATCTGGTTGGCTGCGACTAAGCTGGAAGCGGAGAATGGTGAACTCGGTGTCGCGCGAGAGCTGCTCGTCCGTGCACGTACTGTTGCCGATACTGAGAGAGTATGTTATCGTCTGATGATTCAGCTGATTCTCTCACTCACGCCCGACCTCTAGATTTGGATGAAGTCCGCCGTGTTCGAACGCCAGCAAGGGCAACTATCCAACGCATTGGAGACGCTTGCGACCGCGATCAAGAAGTACCCCAAGTTTGCGAAGCTGTACATGATCCAAGGGCAGATCCATCAACAGCAGGGAGACCTTGCGGCTGCACGTACATCATACGCTGCGGGAATTAAAGCATGTCCCAAGGATATCAATCTTTGGATCCTCGCCAGCCGTCTTGAGGAAGCCGACAAGAAGAGCATCAAGGCGCGCGCACTTCTGGACAAGGCGCGATTGGCAAATCCCGGGAATGATGTCTTATGGGCGGAAGCTGTTGGGGTTGAGGAACGCAGCGGAGGCACTGCTCAGGCGAAGACGGTACTTGCTCGAGGTACGGCGATTATTGTTTCCGGTCTATTAGAAGACTTTTACTGATCTCCCATTGTCCTCGTGTCTCCGCCTTCCAGGGCTGCAGGAGTGCCCGACATCAGGTTTGCTGTGGTCTATGGCCATATGGGCTGAACCCCGCCCAACACGCAAAGCGCGCTCAGCTGATGCGCTCCGGAAAGCCGGGAACGACCCTTGGGTGCTGTGCAGCGTCGCTCGTCTCTTCTGGGCGGAGCGTAAGATTGAGAAAGCACGGGACTGGTTTGGGCGCGCTGTCGCAGCGAGTGAACAGCCGAACGACACTTGGGGTGATATCTGGGCTTGGTGGCTCAAGTTCGAGCGGCAGCACGGTACGAAGGTGTGTGAGGGCTCCCATATCAGTGGTTGGCTGTATGTCGCTGACAGATGGCTCGCTCCCGTTTATAGGACCAGCAGGAGGGGGTGATCAACAAGGCCATCAGTGTTGAGCCTCGGTATGGCCCCACGTGGCAGCCAATTGCGAAGGATATTGTGAACACACGCAAAGGCACTAAAGAGATCCTGGAGCTCGTGGCGAACGCATTACATTAGGTGGTCTGTTTGAGTGTGTACGATATTCGAAGTGTATTGATGTTATGCTTGTTGATCAGAGGTCTCCGCGTCACTGTCAAACTTGTTAGTTCCGCTGAAGTAGACAGAGGACTTGTTGGGTTCCTGTAGGGTCTTGGCAGCCACGTTTTCTATGTTGTTAGGCTGTAGGCTGTACTTACAAGGCGAGCGCCGAGCATGCCCGGTGTCGCTCTGCCAGTGATCACGCAATTACTTGAGCTTGACATTCATCTCACGATGTTGCCGATGAGCCTGGCCAGAGCTGTACAAAACGTGACAAGCTCAGCCTTCCATCGTCCTACAGGGAGAAATCACCCACATGTTCATTGACAGTGAATACACATCAAGCTTGTGATCACGTGCGACGGGCCTGGACAGGGCAGCTGTGAGAGATGTTTCACCATTTTCGCGACATTCTTGAATCGTTGACACGCATCCTTGGCGTGCCGAGGCAGCATAGCACAGTCAATATTGTAATGCGATACCAGTGCTGCGCGCGAACGCAGGAGGATGTGTGCGTTGGGCCATCCAATGAGTAAGTGGTTACCTAATTGATGTGTTGCAACCCCCTGATAGTACTGTACCGCCCTAGTCTCCCCTAGGCAGACAATGAGGACCTATTGACAAGAGGGAGGGACGGTCCTTCAAAGTCTGCTAGCAAACGCGCCCCTCGAAACCGTAGGGTGGCATATCTGCTGAGTTTGAACGTGCCGAAAGATCCGGGTATCCATATCCAGTACACAAGATATATGTGGACTAGCGCAAATCCAAGCGCGTAGGATACTTGAGCGTCCGAGTTCCTGTATCTATGAACCACCAACTCCATGTCTTCGAGCTGTAGTACAACTCCCCGCCGCTGGGCCCATGAAGACATTCCGGAGCCGCCTTTGTCATGCTTCTCTCAGTTCTCCGCCGCTCCATCATCCCCCCGTGCTTCTACACACATCTTCAAATCTCAATATGCTGCAACTACTTCACAATCTGTCCACAACTTGAATGTTTCTGACCCGGCGGTCAATATGGCACTATGTTCCGCTGTTCCCTCATCAAGGACCACCCGATACACTCCTATCCAAGGCTTGGCAGATACCGTCTAGTTGGTAGTCATGAGGGTCGTATCCGAGTTGTCTGGAGATGATCTGCCGACAAAGAGCACGACCTTCAGGAGAAGAGAACACATAGAAAGGTGGTTCGGGTGTATCATAGGTAGTCTGTAGCATTACAGGCACATAGTGTAGTGAAAACGAAGATATATTAGAGGTGGCGACAGCACGATGCGTCGTCGCCTCGAACGTGTATAGATCTTGACACGTCGTCGGAGATCAAAACTCTGCTGACAAACTCAGATAGCAGACGCGATAATGATGGGAGCAACAGTAGCTCCGGGAGGGAGGAGCTCTGTTGCAATGATTATGTAGAGTACCGCCCAGTCGGCAAACAAACGAGCGTTGGTAGGCGTTGGTGAGGTGGCGGCAATACTTATACTCGATGGACGACGTTCTGGAGATGTTGACCTCCTTGTCCAAGTCGCGCTCCAGTTGAAGGAAAGGCTGCACAGTCTAGGTTTATCCTCTCCTCGGTGTCTGGCATACTTTCTGCTCCTGCTCTGCGCAGGTCGCCGTTACTTGTTGCCTTCATGATGTACACGTCTAGCTGGTGTGCCTACGTCCTCGCGCTCGCTGTTCTTCCCTATCTCGTCTCCAGCAATCCCGTCCCTGGTTCCATATCTGCGCCGACGCTATCGAGTCACCGTAACTCGACCAAGCCCCAGAAAGGCAGTATTGTGCTCCCGTTCAAGCGCAGCACCATCGCCGCTCCGAAGCTCTCGAGCAGCAAGAAAAACACGAAGCCGAAAAAGGGCGGCTTCAAACTTCCGTTCCTGAGACAACGCAGAATTGTCGAAAGACAGGATGCCACGGAGAGGAAAGTCGTCGGTGGAAATGTCGGCCTTGGCGACAATGCAGATCTGTGAGTCCGCAGGGTTTGCCATTTTGTGTGAGAATGTGCACCCAACGCCCAAGTAGCTTTTACACTGTTGCAGTGACGGTCGGCCAGACCACGACCGCTCTCAACATTGGTGAGTAATACCTACTTCGATCGGGTCAACCCAAAGGAACTTACCTCCCGGCCTCTCATCATGGGCAGACACCGGATCCAGCGACCTCTGGGTCATGTCCAAGAATTGCCAGACACCACAATGTCAGAGATCTACCTCAGAGGCATATGACGACAGTACCTTCAACCCTTCGGGCGGTTCCGTCAATCTGCGTTTCGGTGACTCCTTCACCGGTACACACGCAGCTGGTCCCGTCGGTCGGGACACTGTTACTCTCGCCGCGCTGACCCTTCCAAACCAAACGCTCGCAGCGGTGGACGACACGGACAACTCAGCTGTCTCTAATGGGGGCGCCGGTATCATGGGTCTCGGCTTCTTTACCCAGAGGTGAGTTCTCAAGTACTACCTGTAGCATCTTCCCCGTTGACATGCTATCCCGAAGTTTTGTACAAGCTGCTGCTATCAACGCCCAGGTATGTCTGCTAGTTGCACCAAGACTATTCACAACATCTGACAGAAGTTAGTTCAACAACCCTCCTGGCACAGATGTTTTCGTGGAGCAGACTCCCAGCGACGGCCCAATCGTCTCTCGCCTGATCTTGGCTGACATGATTGACGATCCCCTCTTCGCGGTGCGTTCGCGTGTGATCAGTATCGCCTTCAGTCTCATATTCATCTGTACTATAGATCACCCTTCAACGCAACATGATTGATGTTTCCGGCCGCGGCCAGATCACTATTGGTCAACTACCAGACGACATAGATGAGGATGCTATTACCTGGGTCCCAGTCCGGCTCTACTCACCAGCGGAAGATGGACTCTCTCCTCCTACCTTTGCCCCGAACGAAATTTACCCCTTGTATGTATATCAAAATCTACCTCCTTGTTTCTTGTGATTCACCTCACATCTAGGCGTTGGGAGGTCGAGCTCGAAGGCGTCTTCCTCGATGGTCAGCGGTTGCCAGATTCTACGCAACCGGGTGCTGGTGTCAACAGCACTATAGTTTCTGCATTGATTGACACGGTATGCCCCTACATACCAACCGCCTGTTCTTCCGCTCATGACCCCCAATCCAGGGCAACTCTCTCATTCGTGGTCCCGTTGACGTTGTCAGCAACATTCTCAGCCAAGTCTCACCGGCCTTTGCCGCGGATAACAACGTCGCGCCCACGTTACCCTGCGAAGACGGTCATACGCTCGCGTTCCAGTTCGGCGGCAAGCAGTTCTCCGTGGACCCGCGCGATTTCATCTCTCAGAACAGCCCAAGAGACGCGACCACGTGCATAGCTAACAACGTCGTGAGCACGGACGGCCCTGTCTTGGGTAGTTTGTTCAGCTGGAATCTTGGCGACCCCTTCTTCAAGAGCAACCTCGTTGTCTTTTACTATGGCAATATCACACACCCGTCTGTCGATCCCCCGCGTATCGGCTTCTTGTCCCTTGTACCCGAAGATGCAGATCAGCTCCTCGACGAGGCCGTCGACGAAGCGCAGAAAGCGGGCGGAGTATTCGAATGTGAGTGTTATATCTGCACCAGTATTGGTGGTCAGACGCATAATCCTTTTACTGACTGCTGTATCTTCGTTGCAGCGAGACTGGACTTGGCACCCACCGCGAGCAGCCTTTTGTTCGAGGACGCATCTTCCACATCATTACCTACATCACCTCCTTCCACATCATTACCTACATCACCTCCTTCCTCGTCCGAAACACCCAACGCCGCCGCGCTGTCGTTCGGCCTTCCCGTGGTCGGCGGTGGGCCGTGGTCTTCTCTGATCTTCCTGACGCTTTCCCTGTTCTCCTCACTCTGCATACTGTGAACGGTTGTCTGGTTGTCAGCTATTCGGACTGGTTTAAACTATCTATCATGGAGTTATTTTATTCTGCACTGATATCGGCATAGTATACCGGCATAGATACGCATCATGGACATGGGATACTCATGAACAATCGTGCCACGTACTGTTTGCTACATGTATGTATGCCACTAGTGAGTATGGTGAATCGTAGCTAGAGACTCTTCGTGGGCTGCGAATTCAGCGAGTTGAAATGCCCAGCCAGGTTCATATTAGACGCCAAACACTTACCCAGGGTGTAGGTTCAATGGTCTCCCATAGGCAGACAGTACATATGATCTATGGATGGGAGGTAGGACGATCATGAGAACAGTGCAGGTGTGTGTAGAGGGCAGGACTGATGGTGGCATACTGACTAGATCGGAAGGATTCTCCTAGCGCATCGATTTCAGTTACATCTGCGGACTCGATGATTATGCGAGTAAGTCTTGAGACTACAGCAGGATGCACTACGCTCAACTGGTGAAGGCAGGAGAACACGATACGCCCAGGGACACTACTAGGTACTAGTACTATTCAAGCATATATCCACGTACGTCCACCCTCCTTCGAGCCCAAATTGACCTACAGCAGCGATGGTACGCGTACGTCATCCTTTCGCAGGAGGATAAGTCATTTAGGAGGCTTTGAGCTCTGCGCTCCACCCAGGGCCAACCTAATCAGTGTCTCACGCACGCTCTTCATGGCCTCCCCCTCAGTGACTTCGAAACACTAAAATTCTTCGAGCTTCCTATGTGAGTCCACCGACACGCCATTCCTTGTTTCGGGGCTCGTTAACGTTCTCGGGCGTAGGGCCTGGTAGTACACCATCCAGAACGCCCCGAAGGACATCGCGATATCACTCTTAACCGCCTCACATCGCCTCTCCTGCACGCTCATCTTGGACCTCGTAGAAAAGCGACTCACAGGCCCATTGTCCTTCGACTCGCCTCCAGATAGCACCGTTCACCCTCCGCAACAGTACCGTGACGCGCTCGACATGCTCCCCCGGGCCCGCAAGTTCGCACTACCCGCCCCCATCAAGCGTGTGCTCAACGAGCTCCTCGCGGACAGCTCCTTCTTGGACGCAAGTTGGCAGCGCTGATCGCGATGCAAGTCATCCAGAGGTCGACATCTCCGACGGGGATCTGGTGCGCCTCCTCCAAGCCCGCGCCTTGTTGCAGGAGAAAAATGGCGCATTCACGTCCGAACTCCTCCAAACCCGGCCCTAGGATGCGGCGCCCCCAGCGCAGGATGCCCCTGGCCGAGTTCTGAGACACGTCGCGCCGCGTGGGTCTCCGAGTTCGCGGAATATGCGATGGCAGAAATGGGGGACCCATTCCGCGTGATTGACGCGCTGAACGAACGAATTAGGAGTCTGAAAGGGATGTGGTGGCGAAGCGTGTATTGTGGATCCGCTGCGTAGATGGGAAGGAGTGAGGTTTGGATGGTGCAAGGACCTCGATGCTGTGCTGACCATCCAGTGACGGGACCATTAATGTCAAGTGGCCAGAGTGCTACTAATAGTAACCTCGTCCACTTGCCCCTCGTAAATAGGATGATTCCCAGCAACCGTATCAGGATTATTCACACTGATCGTGCTAGGTTGGTGAGCATCCTGTAACCCCCAAACGCAGAAGGACTGGCCTCTTCCGTGCAACAATTGCAATTCCCAACAAATGTTCTGAGAGCATTGAACAGCAAAGTGTGCTCTCATACGAGTCACAGATCATTAACAATTAGTCAGGGGACACGGAAACGGCTACATTATATACTATCTACTCAGACACACAGATTGATCAATGCGCTAGGACGCGAGCACCCCCACCTTCCCCTTCCCCTTCGTCTAGCAAGAGGACGCACACACCCGATAGAACGAAGATGATGATGCTGGCGTAGACGGGGAACGAGTGGTCGATCATGAGCAGTGAGCCGCCGAGCATTGGAGCGATCATGCCACCACTGTGAACATGGACACGTTAAACAATAGGATGGAAGGCAGTATGATAAACCAGATAGACGGAGACTTACACCCGGGACAATGCAGATGCAATGCCACACGCAGTCCCGCGGACTGTGACAATAAGTCAGTACATCACAACCAGCAGTCTGACGAGAAGAAAGACCACGCACCCTTGGTACCGAAGATCTCTGGGGTCCATCCATACAGCACCGCCCACATGGCCTGAAAGGCAATGAATCAACGAATACAAAAGCGGAGGAATGGACGGTTCGAACCCACCGTGGCACTCAAACTGATCCCGACAGTACTAGCGCGCACAGCCCATGGGTGCTCGACGATGACAAACACCCAACAGAACAGTGCAGTGACAAATGTGCTCCCCGCGAGGGACCACCGTCGTCCTAGTCGGGATTCGATAAGCCATGCACCCAGCTAGATGTTGTTTCAGAACAGGAGCGCGATATTCATAAGTTATTCTGAGCACTCACGATCGCTCCTGGGCATCCGCCAATCGAATATATCACCACATCCCATAGACTATCCTCAAGTGACTTTGGCGCTCCCCCGGGGTCGCGCGTTGACGATCGCGTCTCGAGCAGCTTCGGGAGATATACGTTGAACACAGTATATGCTGAAAGCCTCCATTGATATCGAACAAACGACCACTAGGAGCATAGAAGATTGTACGCACCAAGCGACATCCCACACCATATTGCCCACACGAGCACGGTTGTGCGCAACCACTCAGGTGAAAGCACCATAGCAACCCGATCGATCCACGCCAGCGCCGATCGGCGCATCCACCTCGGCAACATCCTACAGATGGGCCCACTCTTGCTCTCTATGTACGACGACGCGGTCGATAAACGGCGAGAATGTCTAAAGCTACTTCGCCCTCCACTTGAAGAGAGTCTTGGTCTAGGGGACGGACGGACATCTTCCACGGCATGTCCATCTTCGCTACGAGGCGTGAGTGGACGACGCGGCTCTGCGGCATTCGCAGGTGCACTGGGGGGAAGAGGGGCGCCGAAAGAGTGTGAGGCCAGGGGAACATCGGGTTGGCCAATCGAGCTGTAGTGCATTGTGCTTGGAGGAGTGCTGTTATCTTGTTCAACGACATTGGTATCCTTCGGCGTCGGATCGCGATTCAGTCCCGTACTTGAATCAGCTTGAGTCAAAGGTGGTCGTACGGTGTCCTCAATGTCTTCCAGATCCAGAGAGAGCTCCGAGCCATTAAACTTAGAGATCATCTGCAATGACTCAATGGCCTCTTGCGGACGACCTGCATGCACGAGGTATCTGGGGGATTCATGCAGTCTAAAGAAGACGATGCGGGCGATGAACATAGTCAAAGTCTGTGCAGTCATAAGTTGAACCGTTGAATAGAAACACACGACGATAAGACGTACAACGAGCCCCAAGGCTATCAGGAGGTACTTCCAGCCCATGTTCTGGGAGGCGACGTCGCATGGTACGGGCGATGGGGGACAGGAGTTCTTTGGAATCACCAGCAGCCCGATCACAGCAGATAGGACTGAACCAAAGGAGAAGAAGACGGACAATGCAGTTACAAGGTATTGTTTGCCATTTGGCATATGCTCAAGCAGAAGGGTACCATCGGTCGGCATAGATCCCTGTGATTGCCGTCAGTATCACTACGGACTAACCTCATCATGTGCATACTCCAACCGCGCTTCCCAGAAAGAAGAGAGCGAGACAAAGCCAAGCGAAGGTGCTAGCTAGGGATGCGAAGATTCCGAATAAGGAGGTTAGGAAGAGTGTTGCGTTGAATGCGGTAGTGCGACCCATGAGGTCAGAACCTATCATTGCGGGCTCAATCAGGTAATCCCGGAAGCATTGAATTTGAGCGTACATGTTCCCCATCCAACTGCCCCGAACATCATGCCTGCAAACATAGACGACGAGAGCGTGCCGATGTAGCTATCGCGGACTACAGCGTTGGAGGGGTATTGACTAATTAGCAATGTGCGATGAGAACGCCGCCAGACACCAGAGTAGCGAGGTACTCCGATAGACTATGGTACGCCGAAGGTGAATGTATACGGAGCGCCGTGAGTGTACTCACCAGAGAAGTGCTGTTGCACTCTGGGAAGAATGATGGCTACTGCTTGAATCCACATCTGCTTGATTGGTCAAATAGGCGGTCCTGAGTAGCCGTGTCCACGTACGTTATCCGCCAGCCATCCTGAGGCGTGTCTCAATATGGAGGGATGAGCCTGGAGAGGTAGACTTACCAAACCCACAAAGACACAAGAGAGTCCATTGATAACTCCCTTGAGTAGAGATCGTTGAGGTTTGTCAATCATGAGGACACAGAAGCTGACTCACCCATGCCAATGCGGTCTATCGTCCTGTCGAGCGGTGTCCTCCCATCCAAGTCATCGGGCGCTTCAAAGCCCAAGCCCTCGATATCCACGTCCTCTCCACCCTCATCGTAGGACTCCGACAGCGAGACGTAGCTCATGCGAGAAGATGACCAGAGGCCGGAAACGCGTGGGTTGACGGAAGCCATTGTTATCCATGGATTGCTGAGTCAAGTAATCGTGCCAGAATGCCCGGTATGGCAAAAACCGGGAATGACCGTGTGAGGGAGCTAGATTAGGCAAACAGAAAACCGGGCAATGTCGGGCACATAAACGTTGTGGGGCTATAGGAGAACAGAGGATGCTCACAAAGTTCAGTTCGGGTACATCGACGTTTGTGGGTAAAACAAGCCTCAGCCTATAAGACACCATCGCTTGCACTGCCACCCTCCTAGATGTCACATGACTGACCTGCTCCTTTCCCCCCGGACCCCCTCCGTTGACTCACTTAACAGGCTTGGAAGCTTTGAAGCCTTAGTGAGTCTCTCAAAGTAGCGCTACTCACTATGTGGTCCTCGCCTTCCCTAGTGATGTACTGACTACTTTCGAGAATGCTCCCTCTTCCAACTCATGACACCTCGAAAACTGCTCTCGTCTGCTCAATTGACTTGGCGTATCCACACGGGGAATAGCTGGGAATAGTCGTACTATCGGACCCACATCATACCTCTGTATTCTCCAGGGCAAGCACTTTCACATGCTCGAAGCAGTCGACAGTGATTTTGACCTCATTGAATAGCTCTTTGAGTTTCCGTCGCGACTGGTATGTCAAGCTCTTACTTGGTCTTTGTTCACTCAGGTCGTACCTCGAGGGTGACCGTGTCTCATTGGGAACCTCCGTTCCGCAATTTGTCAACTAGTACTGCGAGCCCCACTTGAACAGCAGCCCACGGGTATCGTCATGACTGAGACTGTCAGCTTCCTGCGCCCTCCCTCAGTCATGACGAACATTACAGAGGCTTGTTGATCGACATCATCCTTCCACCAGTGCGGAGCCCATCTCCAGCACTGTCAAGGAGTATAATACTGAGATCGTCACTGCGACTATGACTGGGACTCAGGACAATACCGTCGCCGTTCCCATCTTTACCGACAACCGGTTCAACATGACCATTTGCTCGTTGGTGCATGTGCACAGGCTCACCGATGTCAGTATTCGTTCAGGACTGCTTGCAGTTCAATAGACCGACATGGCTCGATACACGTGCTTCTTGTTATAATGTACGTTTTCGATGCCTCTACACAACAGAGTATTGCTCAGCCACTCAAGCTTCGATGCGAGGAATGGACGCTACTGATGCATAGTTGAGCGATTTCCCGCCTGCCCACACCACCGGACCGGGCAGATGAAACACTTGGAACGGACTCCTATACACGCCTTGAATCACTGTGCCTTGACTTGCGTCAGTACTATAGCTACACTGTCGCCAACTAGTCTAATCCCTCCGCACTACGGCCAACGCGGAGCATTACAAGCAAGCCGACATACCTCGGAGATCATCTGCACCGTCCGTCAATGAACCACAATTGACAAGTATGGAACATCCGGATACTCAATGATTCGTCCGAGTCCGAGTCGGATATGCTCGGGTGACAGCTCGCGTGGAAGGCGAGGATGCAATGTTCGATCGCACAGTGGACACAATGGACAAACAAAAGAGTATGTATTGACATTTGTTACCAGTCAACTGGGATGTCAAGCATTCCCAACTCGGAGAACATGAAGCACCGTCGAATTCTGGTAAGTTCGATGGATTTAGTTAGATGATACCAGCAATTCTCGTGTTCCATTGATGGATTAGATTGGGCACAGTACACCCTCTCTATGTGGCCTTCGCTAATGTCATCAATAGTTTTTTCTATGGGCACTGGCGGGGAACCTTGATACGGCCTCAAACCAAATGACCAAGTGGGGCTCGGCCCGATTCCACTGTCGCATTTAGGGCGTACATTCCGCCCTTCAGGTTGTGACAGGTATGCATATACCACTTGGAATCAATCCTTGAGAAGTGGTTTGTCTTGTCAACAGAAGATGCAGTTTGGTCTCCGCAAACTTATATAACGGAACAAACCTGCTGCTGCTGAGGTGTTCAGAGTACCTCTGTCAGAGTTTCAGCACAAGAGTCAGCATGAAGTCTATCCTCGCCACCATCATCATCGCTGCAGTCTTCATCCAGGCGGGTGCTCTTCCGGCTCCGACTACGGTGGTTTCCGACCCCACCTCTAAGGTCCACGAGGTACGCCTCACCTGGACACAATTGCATTTAGGATACTGATCATGATTGTTCCACCCCCATATTAGATGCGCGCTGCTGAAGTCTGTGGCTTCCCAGTGGTCCCGCTCTACCGCACTGCCAGCGACAGCCTGAACGACCGCATCTTCACTACAGATGCGAGCGAAATCGAGGCTGCGCTCGCCAGCAAGCAGTACGTCCGCGAGGCTGTCATTGCGGCTGTCTACAGCAACACAACGGGCCCCAACGTCCCGAACGCGATCCCACTCTACAAGCTCCACAGTGTGGGGAAGACCGATCACTTCATCACGACGTCATGGGTGGAGGTTGAGAATGCTGTGAACAACAACGGGTACTCGTACCAGGGCATCACGGCGTACGTCTACCCGAGTGCGCAGGCGGGATGCGGAGCGGTCCCGTTGTACAGGCAGTACAACCCGAAGCTCGAGGACCATCAATACTCGACGACGAAGCCTGCGGCTAATGCTAGCACCGTCAACGGGTACTTTTATGAAGGCATCACGGGTTACGTTTTCCCTCCCCAGTGATGATCTGTGGAATAGGTTTGTGGTCTCCTTCTGTTGATCCAACAAAGACTGACCCTCATTCTGCAGCGAACAATAGCATGTACGGTGCCCTGTTTGCGCACGTCTTCTACCCTAGAGCCCTCCTTCGCTGTCAATGCTATATCATTAGCATTAAGAGTGGACCGATATTCAGCTGTAATCATGAACTTGGGAAAGTGTCAGTACTGTGCCACTCTTGAGAAAGAACCAGTTATTGAGTTATGAGGGATAGCATATCACATTAGATCTGGAATCCCCTACGTAACAAAATCTTACAGATCGGTGCATCCATCAGAGAGCTGTGGTACCCAGAGGAGTGGCTTTGGTCAATGTTTGTGAAAGTGCAAACGCTGGAGCGCGAGTCGGCTAAGACGAACGGTATCAATGTCCGGCCTACTATGGAGATACAGGTAAGCACTGCGTTGAGGAAAGGTACCTACGGCGGTAAGTCATGTATCCTGTTTGTTCTCGTTCGTCGTGACTGGATCATGGCTTCAATGTAGACCCAGGTGAGTAGCTAGCTCACCGTTCTGAAATGAGGAGCTGGTGCTTGAACACTCGCTCTTCTGTAGCTCTTAGTCGTGATCCACACCTTGAGGAGAGTGATGATCGGTACCTATAGTGCTTGTTTTTAGAAACTTTTTGTTGTGTCTGTATTATGGCAGAAGATAGCTCCACGATGGGCTATCTTGTAACAGGGATGTTCGAGAACTGCAAATCACATACAGTATGACGGCGAGAACGGATTGAACGTCACACTATCACCAACATGGTTGTGGTCAGTATGCAAATGTGACGCACTTCTCTGAGACGATGTGCAGGACAAGCTGATGGTTCAGACGCTTTCCCAGAGATCACGGACGAATGCAACAATTACCCGATACGGGGAAGTCGCCCATATTGAGAAACACGATGTGGTGTAAACTGAACAAAAGCGCCTTCGTGTGAACAGGAACAGAGAAAGAAGGAATCCTGATCTGCGGCTGAAGTGCTAGATGTGCGGTCGACAGGCAGCAAATTGACTGGTGGACTGTCTAGCATCTCCACCCCAACGACGTCCAACCTAGAAATGCTGGCGATCGGTGCATGAGTACATCATGGAGAAAACTGTCGCATTGCGAGGTCAACATCAGTCACATCAAGATGACCGAGCAAGACAAACAATAGCTCACTGTTCTTTACGTGCACATTCTTCCCTCGCTGCCTGCAATGCTTTCTTCCCCAGTACCTGGGCAATAATGTCTATCTCCCTGTCCAGAGGTACAGCCACTTGCATCTTCCTCTTGACGTCCTTGCCATGCTTCTTTGCCCATCGCCTCTCCTGGATGCGCACGTCTACAAAGTCGTGAATGAGTTTCTCAACCCTCAACCAGACCTCATGTCTCTCCATCTCCTCAAGCTCCATCTCATTGTCCTCGTCCTCGTCCTCATCCTTGTCGTCTGTGTTGTTATTGTTGTGGCTCCAGCTAGTCTCGATGAACTCAAGGTCGGGGAAGAGGTCCGAGAGGAATCCGGCGAGAGCAATCGGATCACGGACCTTCGACCGTCCGACGCTGAGTCGATGCACGCGTGATGGGGGAATTCCAAACTCAGCAAGTAGGCCCAAAATTCCAGATGCAAGCTGTGACAAGTCCGTGTTTAGCGGAAGGCCTAAGACCTCCAGGCTCCTGCACCAATGCACAAGATATGCTAGCATCGAAAGCGAAATGGAGGAGGGTGGGTCATCCGGGGAGTCCCTGCGATGCACAAGATACGCTAGCATTGAAAGCAAAATGGAGGAGGGCGGGTCATCCGGGGAGTCCCTGCCAACCCCAAGCAACAATGTAGCGATTTTGGGCCAGGCTACGGCAATGGCACGCACAACCGGGTCGTCAACAACGATTGGGCAGTCCCACAGATTTACGGTGGTGAGTTCGTGCAGACCGAAGAGAGGATGGAGTGTTTCTGCAGGAAGGACGTCTTGGACAGGCGCACCACCACCCTTCCCGCATGAAACCTTAAGGAGGAGCTTCTGCAGGTGCACCTGCCGCTGGGACAACATGACATAGCGAACAGG
Organism: Lignosus rhinocerotis TM02; assembly: GCA_000743315.1. Classification (NCBI taxonomy): domain Eukaryota; kingdom Fungi; phylum Basidiomycota; class Agaricomycetes; order Polyporales; family Polyporaceae; genus Lignosus; species Lignosus rhinocerus. The sequence continues at coordinate 42,217 of KN049972.1, forward strand.
CTATGGGTGCTTTTGGACGTAATAGGCTTGCTATGCGAGCAAACAGGCTATGGGTGCTTTCAGACGTAATAGGCTTGCTATGCGTGATTTCAAGCGCAGTGAGATCTTGGGAGGCTATGGCACCCAGGAAGGCATGTGCTATGTCCGCATTGTCCGTGCTGACCTTCAACCTCCGCAGAGCGCAGAAAGCATCTGCATGCAGGTCTTGTAATATATCGGTGGCTTGGGTCAGTTCCAGTGTTGCCTCGAGCGTGTTCAGTGTGGGGAAACGGGAGAGGGTTGCTATTGTTGATGGGAGCATCGGCATTTTGCCGGACGAGAAGGCCGTGAGGGAGCGATTACCGAGGAGTGCGGTGCTCACGAGATCCCGGAGCTCGAGTGTGCACGGTAATAGCTCGAGTGTGAGGTCTTGGAGAAGTGGACAAAATCGTCGCAGCTTCGTGACGAGCTCTTCAGAGTCCTTTACATGATCTGACGGAGCGCCTTCTGGTTGGACATTCACTCGGTATGTGAGCTTGGTGAGCGAAGAAGTGATGAACCGAAGTGAAGAGGCTATATGGCTGGAGGGGATGGTAAGGGTTAGTTCTCGAACATTTGGAAGCAAGACGGGAGTAGGACATGAGGACTCGAGCGTAGGCAACACGTCAAGGTCCACTTCTATTCCCCATAATCGCGGACAGTACACCCCAATGATCACACTATGTCGATTGATAAGGGACATTACTCGAGGAGCGTAGGTGAGGAGCCGATTATAGTTGCTAGGGACCAAAGGGCGGGAGAAACTCTACAACCTCATGATTGCACGGCATTTAGAGATTAGGGTATAATCACTTACGAGCACTCCCGGAGAGTAACCAGATTCGGAGCTCTGGGGCTGTGACATTGTCCATGCGTCACGGGAAATTGTGTAAACAAGAGGTGCGAGAGAGGGCAAATCCCGCCACAACCGATTGAGGGCTGCTTCGGAGAGTGTACGACATATCCACGTCAAAGCGATAAGAGTCGACCGATCCCCGTAGCTGTGCGACTTGGGAGTGTCGTAGAAATTCTGGAAATAGGAGACAATGTGTGTTAACAGTTCGGGCGACAAGGACTGTAATTTGCTCCTTGAGGTCACGGTCGTCGATTCCATTGACACGATGGTCTGAGTCGTTGATGCGATGTGTATGGCGTGGAGATTGGATGAATGTTGGTGGCGATGGCAGTGCTGGTATTGGTAGAAAGAGGGATCATGACCAAGTACTATGCGAGCCGTAAGTACAACTAGTAAATGTTATAGAAATGTTACTACAGTCATATTCATCAAGCCCAGTGAAAACGCACCCTATTGAGGGCTATTGAGAGATAACCGGATCTATTAAGAGCATAGTGGGGCACTGTCGGAGTTTCTCCGGCACAGCCACTTTCCATTTACGGCTGGGCGCCCTCTAATCCAAACTCAAACGTCCTCTTGCTGTCATCTACCTCTGGCAGCTCCCCCTGCAATCGACTTCTCGTCAACTTGATTCTAAATGCAATTAATCTTTACTCGGGCTTTCTCTGTGGGCGTCAACAAGTCTTTGGAGAGATACCTCCACCACATGATCATGTGATGCAACACTTGTGACGACATGTCTACTCCGGAGTCCTGCCACAGTGCCACTTTCCTCCCTCTCGCATCTTCTCTCTTTACCACCACCACCACTATGACCAACCTCCCCATCTTTCTGAACATGGCCTCACAGTGGTATTGAATTGTGAGTACCTTTCTTTACTTACTCTGCACAACCCTTTCCATTAATCCTGTAGGCCATTTCCCCATCCACATATACCTGCATATATGCACTGACTTCGATGTTTCAAACAGGTACACTGCTCATGCACTCATGGCGCCTATAGGAATACGCGAGGGCGAGGGCGAAGGTGGGGGCGTGGGTGCAAGCAAGGGCGAGGGCAAGGACGTGGGCGAGGGCAAGGATGTGGGCGAGGGCAAGGGCGTGGGCGAGGGTGTGTGTGCGGGCGAGGGCGTGTGCGCGGGCAAGGGCAAGGGCAAGGGTGTGGGCGCGGGTGACGAGGGTAAGGGCGTGGACGCGGGTGACAAGGGTAAGGGCGCGGGCGCAGGTGACAAGGGCGCGGGTGCAGGTGACAAAGGTGAGGGCGACGCAAGGGCGCGGGTGTGTGTGTATTGTAGTCAATACTGGTATATTCGTATTCATTGCCTGCCATTGAATTGTTCTGTATGCTACATTATGGACCCCGAGGGATTGTAACTGGATCGTAGTGCTGCAAATAGACGTGAGATACTGTGAATAGACCAACAAATATCTGAGCAGATCTGCACATAAAATCCATGACTTTTTTGTGCTCAGATCTATTGGTATCTATAGTCAGCCATTTCCAGTAGATTTACATACACGAATATATGCGAATGGGCCCCAATGGGGTGGGTTTTCTCTGGGCATCAAGGCCCATACACGGTCACATGCCTCATAGCCATAATCGCGAACATTGATTAGAAGACTGCGAGCTGTAGAGTGATCTCTCTGAGTTCAGACGCCGTTCGTCAACGTTTCAACACTTCACTTCACACGTTCATCTTACATACAGGCGTCTGCTTTGCATACTGACCACCTTCAACACTCTGTCTACCTTAGCGTATGTCGACGATCCATCGGTTCCCTCCTGAAGTTCTTCAAGAAGTCTGTAACTGGCTCATCCATCAGCACATCCCTTCAGATACGCAGGATTCATACCCATCAGGAGTCATCGCCGTTGCAGCACTTGCCAGAACTTCTCAGATCTTTCATGAACATGCTCTCAATGCACTTTGGCGAACAATCCCAAATGTGGCTCTGCTATTCTGCACCCTGCCCCATGATAGCTATAAGAGGAGACGAGTCAAAGATCATCTAAAATGGACCGTGTTCGTGAGTAGCCAATGTTCTCTACTTAACACGTTCCAAATCATGTCAACTTTGCTAGGATTTCGTCTACCCTCTAGAAAGTATGGACTTCCACCGCTTCAGATCCTATGCAGCTCGGGTCAAGGCGCTCAAAAGAGACATCGCTTGCGCTCACCTTCCCCCACGCGTGCGTCGATATGTCATTCACCCTAGGGGACTTCGCGCATTAGAAGCGTTCTCGGAGGCTCGTAAATGGCTCATACTTCCCAACCTGCGCGAGCTTGAGTACTATCTAGGACCCATGCCATACACCGTTCTGCGGGCCCTCCCTTGCCTCTGCAACCCTCGCCTTCGATGCTTCAACATTAAGACGTACGACTCTCCTCACAATATCCCAGAATACGACGTATACCCTCGCGCCGCTGACCGTCAAGAGTTTGAGGAACACATCACCGTAATGCTTGCACGCGTGCAGCGAATCTGTCCGGAGCTCCGTGAATTCGGAATGGGTACGAACCCCAGTAGCGTCGCGATTGTCAACTCTGTCATGGATGCGTGCCGCAGCTTCAACCACTTGACGGTCTTCAACTGTGGGGAGACCACACTCCCTCTCACTTTCAAAGCTCTCACACATCTCGCCCTCTTGCCTAGTCTGGAGACGCTCAAGTTCGCGTCGGATCGCACTTCCTGGTCGTTCGATGACTTCTGGTGGCTTGACCACAAGCCGAAAGCGAAGATTTTTCCCGCCTTGCGCGACCTCGGGATGATCACTCTGAACGTCGACCTTCCAATGAAGGTCCTCCCTTACGTCTACTCCCGCCACATCAAACGCGTCGAAATCAAAGTAATCCACGACGTCCCCCGCAAACAGATCAGGCCGCTCTTCATCAGCATTGCGGAATTGAAGGGGTATAAGACGCTTGAGCACGTCTACGTCCTACTCGACGTGATCCGTAGCGATGGTAACAAGGCCTTGCCGCCTGACCCGATCTGCGGCAAGACGCTCCTCCCGCTGCTCACTCTCCCCCATATTTCACAGCTCCAGCTCTACCTCCTGTGCCCATGGGACGTTGACAACATCATCCTGCAAAAGATGGCACGCTGCTGGCCCGACCTCATCCTGCTCGAGCTCGGCATCGACCGTCCATGGCCGCATGTCCCACTCGCACGCACACCTCACGCGACGTTCATCGGTCTCATGTGGCTCGCGCGCGCGTGCACGCGGCTCGAGACGCTTGGACTCGAGTGGAGCCCGGACATCGACGAGGCGTACCTGTATCGCCCGCTCGTCGTGCCTCACATCTTCACGGGCCCGAGCCCATTGCAGCGCATGCGCGTCGGGTACTCGGCCGTCGCGGAGGGTGCAGAGCTCGCGGCGGCAGGGCTGCTGTCGGATCTCTTCCCGCAACTGCGCGAGATCGAGAACGGGTGGCTCGCGCTGCAGGATGCGGAGGACGCGAAGGTCATTGCGGAGCGCGAGAGGGTGGAAAGGGAGGGCGGGGTTTTCGTGCCGGACCTGGAGAGGGAGGAGCGGGGGAGGAGGTACGAGAAGCTTGCGTACTTGTGGCACATGACGGAGCTCGCGGTGCCCGAGTACGCGTTAATTCGGGAGCAGGAGCGGACTTGGAACGATGAGAAGACACGCCTTTGTGTCAGCTAGGCTTGATTTTTGAATAGTACTATACATGCTGTTCTGCCTCAAATGTCAGGCGCCGGGTCGCCATAAACCCACGATGACTCGTTCATACGCCCCTATCATGGTGCATAATGGATTGGATCAGGTGTATATATGTCTGGGCATACGATACAACATTTACAATAAATTGTGGTAGTACTATACACTCTGTACGAGGGCAACCACACGCAAGCTACTGCAGTGAAGCGAACCACAGGGATCTACAAGTGCATATTGATACCTATGAACTCCATCATCGATCAATCTAAAAGCGGTAGAACTAAAAACGACTCTAGGGCACGAATGCGACTGAGCGGAACACAACTGACACTGTCGGAATAGGTCGGGTGATATATCGACACCAGTGGGCGTTCTAAAACCTCATGTAATGAGCTTGTATGAGGTCGTGAAGCACACCTCCACGGGTCCCTGTTTCCGTGACGAGGTGAGCATCTCATCGATCCTTCTCCTTACCTGCACCGGTGACATTGAGGTCCCAAATGGGATCGTGAGCTTTTTATCTTTAGAGGGAGAAGAGGGCCCAAATACGAGGCGAAACCGCACGCTAGCGGATGCGGGACCACCGCTGCCTGGCAATATTGCGATGCGACTCTGGTGAAGGGTTCCCCATGTGTACCGTGACACACATAGTATCATGAGATGCGATGGTAGCCTCAGTGACGTCGCATCGGCATCGTGTGTGCTTCAGCGCATCAGAACGTCAGAACGTGGACTTGATGAGGTCAAGGAATACATACCACTCAGATAGAACGGTCATATTCCAAGCTTTCTTCCTTTGTGCACATGAAGATGGTGGCTCGAGCCCGGAGAACCTTGAAGGTTATCGGGCCATTCCCATCACCTCTCGGCGCAGCTGTGGAGTCATGTGATACATCACACGCGCAAAATGGCAAGCATACTAGCCTTGACATCGACACGCCATGTTCGGCGGAATGAACCATGAGCATGGCACAACTGCTGCGCACCCGTCACTGTGCTGAAGATTTTCAACCACTCTACACAACTGCCGCAGAACTACGAAGTCTAGGCTGCATATTGGACTCGCCTTGAAGGGGCGTGACCGTCTAGAACAGCACAGAACCTTCATGCTCCGTTGCTGGCCGTAGTATCCTGTACGGCCAAGGGAGCCAAGAGAAATCCGCGAAGGAGACATGGAACCTAAACGCGTCGTCGGGCGTCTGAATCTCCGCACTGGTCAAACACGCTTCCCGAAAAGGCTTATGGGTGTACCAGCCTCTTGCGGGACCGCGCAGCAGAGCACGACGACTACTCCTGGATGGCTTGAGGCTAGACCAAATAGGCACACATCGAGGCACCGTGCGACTTCGCGAAGCAGCAGATACAGCCTGAACGATCTGTGATCACTAGAGATTGACGGGGAATAGGTTATGTCCGCGGACGAGTGGCAATAACAGCGCTGTGGCTTCTGTGGGCGACGATGATGCCGTTGAAATATCTAATATGAGTTCACGATCAACATGTCGGCACCCGAGTACGACACTGTAGGACACTGTGTGAGCAGAATACTGCGTCAGCGTCATTGTCGGATCTTGTGGCGCAAGAAACCCCGCGACTCGAATTATTCGTCAAAACAGAAGCGGGTAGCAGGTCCTTGTGGCCTCCACCATACCGGAGAGACGTGCGCTATGATTGCAAAGCACATACTCGGTGCCATTCGGCACGCTATCGCGTTCCTGGGATATCCTCGTGTTGAAAGGACGGCAGTAAGACATCTAGCACGATTTCGAGTGGCACGAACCTCAATACCAACCCTGACGATTGCAATGCTCGCGTAACTCCTTGAGGTGAGGGTGTCTCGACCGAGCATATTGAGAGGCTTATCTGTCTGCCACAACCACGATTCATCTTCCGTTGCCGGGCCATTACATAGAGACTTCGAGAGATAAGGAGTGCAAAAATTCTCTTTTTTCAGCGCCCTCGTGGTGACGAAAGCGAGATGAATTACGGCATCAAGCCGTGCGGTGAACAGAAGGTGTTCAGTGTAGATATGCTTCGGAGCTCGTCTCGCAGCAGATCATGTAATGCATAGCGGGGTTCCCCCTGTCTGTGTGCATTGGCGATGTCGTTCGAGGAAAAGCAGATGTAGAGCAGGGACACTAGTAGGTATGACTTCGGGACCAAGCAAAGGTCGAGCCTACGTGCAGTTATGAGTAACGCGGGGCTAGATTTCGAAGGCTTGCAGACGTCAGGATGCGGGGTGATTCGTGAAACGCTCACAAGAACAGCGGATGACTAGCGGGTTCACCAAGCCCTTCCCACAATGTGGCACACACGGCGCTGGTGTCCAATCATGTCGCTCGTTGGGCGGGGCCCCGACCACGACATGGGGTTCGACTCGTACGCGTGTCTGGCTTGTGATCCAAAATACGGGGCGGCTGTCAGCTCGGTTCCCATGGGATGCGACTTCGCGCGCAACGGAGCGCTGCATACCACGATGGTCGATGAGCGCGATGATGGACAGTAATCTGGAGACTGCGGGGATCGTCGGTGGAGATTAGAGCGAGGTCATTGGCAGCAATGAGCGTGGATTCATGAAGTGGTTGAGAACAGAGCAGGAGGAAACGGAGCAGAGGCTAGCAGAGGCTGAGGCTGAGGCTGAGGCCTGAGGGATCGGGGATCTTGCTCGCTTTCCTCGTGGGTCGCTCCTTCCTGTCGCGTGATTGGAGGACCCTAGCTGGAACGCCGGAGCGCCTGCGCCTACCGTGCACTCAAACAACTTGTGCCGCACATAAAAACCCTTTCCCCGCGTCCGTCACTATCCGTCGCCGCACCCATTTTCCCCCTCCGTTCGTATTTGGCCGTTCTCGTCGTCAATTCGTCGTACATCCAGGCCTCTTCAGAACGCGGAGCGACACCATTGCAGTCTGGTCTCGGCGCCCGGAGTCCCGCACCTCGTCGATCAGCTGGGCATATCCGCGCCGCTCGGCATTGGGCTTATGTGCAACACCCAAGCTCTGCCTCTGTTATCATCTCCACTCACTCTCCCCATCATCTCTTCCGCGGCCACGACCACGACTGTTTACGACTGTTTCCACGAATTGGCCCCATCGCTCCTTGTCCCAAGCTGCTTGAACTAGGCAGTAGATTCACAACACAAAAGAATACCGGCAAGCTCTCGCTTCTTGTGCCTTAGCCCACCATGAGATTCCATCCAGTGAGTCCATTTTCATTCACTCACTTAGTCAACCACCATGCTCAATGGAATCTGTAGTTCGAAATATCCACTCCACACATCATTTACGCGGTGCTGGGCGGGTTTGTCGTCCTAGTGAGTCTTATATTGTCTTCGTCGGATTACATCGCCTCACCGGACAACACCCAGTTTGGCATGTTTTCGCTCTTCATTCGTGAGAAGGTACGTTATCCGATGCATTGATTACTCCTCCTCCGTTCTCAATTTCGCGTAGCTGTATGTCGGAGAGGCCATCTGGGCGTTTGTCTTCGGTGTGGTCATAGGTGAGTAGCGCCCCTGTCACCGATGCGGAACTCGAGTTCACTTTCTCAGGGCCATACGGTGCGGACATCTTCAATCCCAGAGCATGGGGCGGCAGCGACCCGCAAGTTACCAACACTATTACACTTGAAGTTACCCGAGTGGTTCTTGCCATCGGAGTGTTCGCAATTGGCGTCGAACTGCCCAAGGCATACATGCAAAGACATTGGAGGAGTCTACTCTTCTTGCTTGGTCCTGTCATGACCTGGGTATGTTTCGGTATCGTCTCAAAATGCTTGCGACCTTAACGTTCCCCTTCCCTAGGGGTGGTTCGTATGCGCGGGTCTTATATATGCGCTAATACCTGGTCTCAACTTCCTGTCTTCCCTGGTCGTCGCCGCGTGCCTCACCCCCACCGATCCTATCCTAGCGGCAGCGGTTGTTGGTGGGAAATATGCTGACAAGCATGTCCCCGCCCACTTGCGACATCTTCTTGCAGCAGAAAGCGGTTGCAACGACGGAGCAGCATTCCCGTTCCTCTTCATCGCAATCTACCTCATCACCGACTCATCAACAGGCAAAGCAATCTCCGACTGGTTCCTCCTCCTTTGGCTTTGTACGTCATATCCTGTGCTCATATCGCTTACATACGTGACAGCCTGAGCTAATTACCCGGCTTTGTCCCGTACGTAACCTGTAGACCAGGTCATCGTGGGCATCGTCTTCGGTGCGGCGTTGGGTTTCGGGTTCCGACACCTCATGAAGTTTTGCGAGCGCAATGACCTTATCGACAGGCAGTCCTACGTCGCGCAGTACGTCTCGCTTGCGATGCTCACCATCGGGGCAACGACGCTCCTTGGTTCTGACGACCTACTCGCCGCATTTTCTTGTGGCGCCGCGTTTGCTTGGGACGGTTTCTTCAACAAGCAGACGGAAGAGTCCGTGTTCTCATCCGTTATCGATCTACTCTTCAACATTGCTGCCTTCGTGTTCGTTGGTGCATGGATGCCATTTAGTGATTTTGCCAATGCGGAGCTCACCCTCTCCGTCTGGCGACTTCTGGTCGTCGCGATCCTCATCATGCTCCTGCGCCGTCTCCCGATCATCATAGCGCTCTACAAGTGGATCCCAGACATCAAGACCTTCCGCGAGGCTATTTTTAGCGGTCATTTCGGCCCAATGGGCATCGGTGAGTGCTTGTACGGGTTTCAAATTGAGAATACCATTGTACTAAAATGTCCGTATGTTCATTCAGGCGCGGTCTTCATTTGCACACTTGCGGCCGAACAGCTACCGCACCCGCACAGTCCGCCAGAAGGGCAGCAGCAACTCCTTGCTGCATCGATCCAGCCCATAGTCGCATTCATGGTACTCGTCTCCATCGCCATACACGGACTCTCCATCCCGTTCTTCACGTTCGGACGGCGGGTACACTCGATATCACGCACTTGGTCTAGGCACGACACGGCCGGGACGTTCGGGTCGCGCCGCCGGGTTATTCTACCTGAGTGGACAACGCAGATCCACCATGTTCAGCCTGGGGAGGAGATCGTCATAAACCGGGACGGCCACGAGGGGAGCCTCACCCCGGTGGAGGGCGGGTCATCTCAGGATGAGAAGCATGAGGATGAACTGAGGGAGAAGGGGGAGAAGGGAGCGGGCAACCCACCTGACGGCACGACGGTAACTGCGGAGTGGAAGGAAGGCCATCATAAGGTCATTGAGCGGCGCGACGGTCCAGGTTCTGAGGTAAGTATCGCGTGTCTGTCATTCATTCTCGTTGACAGTGGGAATTGGTCGAGAGTCACCGCTGATCCCTCTCGCTTACCGTATTTAGGTCCAAGTCGAGGTACAGCGGAACGCTTTTGGCCCGTCAGAGACGAAGACCAGCACGCTGACTGTCGCCGCGGACGCTGCGGGACGCGTTGTGAACGACATCCGCAACATCATGCGCCACACATCTCATGATCTTGAGCAGGTGCTGAGCGACGCTGAGAGCGGGGTTAAGCGTGAAGCCCACGAGGTTGAGGAGAAGACGAAGGAAACTGGAAGAACGGTTCGTGCGGCAATCAGCCCCTCCCGTACGAACCGCGAGCAGGAAGAGGAGGACGAGGGTTGGATGTCGGACAGGAGCACAGGGGAACCGTCAGGCAGCGGGGCAGCGGCAGGCAAAACGCGAGAAAAGTCGTCGAGATTCAAGATCACCAGACCCAAGATCGCTGTGACCCGCCCGTCAGCGGCCCCGGGCTCTCGCCAGCGGTCCTCAATCCGCCGCGGGTCTCTTGGCGAACGCCCCCAGACGATCCACCGGTCGCAGAGCGAAAACTTCGGCGCGCGGCGTGCGCCGATCAACAACCAGGACGACAGTGGGGACCGTGATGATCCCCCGTCGGGAGCGCAGACTCCGTCGGAAGAGACGCGAGGAAGGAGCTCCGCGATGCGCTCCTCCCGTATGCCTGGGTCCGGGACGCACACTCCGAACCCCATCCGCCCGACCCATAAGCGCATCGACTCCATTCGCTCGGGCGCGCCGAGCCGCGAGATGTCGCCTGCGCGTTCCGTGCGATTTGTGGGCGACGGGAAAGGCACGATGTCGCCGCGCCTGCTCTCGCCGACATCGTCACCGTACCCAGTGTCTTCCTCCCCGGGGACAAACGGGAATGGGGGTACGTCGCCGATGCAGCAGAGTTCCGAGTCGGAGAGCCCGGCTCAGAGCCAGAACCAGACGGAGACGGAGGGCCAGCTCGAGGATGACTCGCCGAGGAACCAGGTCCGGTTCAGTTTGCCTGCACCTGGGGACACGGCAAACCACGTGCATGGGAAAGCATAGAGACAAGTGGGAGTGTTCAGGGTGACAAAAGGTGTGTTATGGATTGCCTCCTGGTAGCGATGCGAGACGGGACTTCGGGAATCGGTGCGCCCCTGGTGGTGAGATGCTCGTGCTCGTGGTGTGCTTGGTTTGAAATAGATGGACGATGTACGGGTGCATCGCGGCTCTGTTCGCTGTGTAGAGTTATATCACGCTTACCATGTTTTAATGATCTCCGTTTACGCACTGCTACGACCTTGCTGTATTATCTAGCAGTCTTCTTTGCCTATTGTTTGTGGTCGCTGTCTACTAGTACCGTTACTCGTTTTACACCTCCTATGTCCTGCGTCACTGTGCATACGTCTCAAGTCTGCATACGTTATAACTACACGGTTCGGCATTATATCATCATGGAGTCATGTCTAGATGTCTGGCAATGTTTCTCAGCATCGTAATGCTATTGACAATTAATCTCAATGCATTGCCACGTCGGCGTTCGCACGTTCATATACCACATTTCGCCGAGTCTCATCTGGGTCCCAGCCCTCTTCCTTGGACTTCCATCCATGTATCTGTACATGCACTTCGCTGCTCCCGAGAGCCCCGAGATGATGCCCTTCCACTGTCTTGACCTGTCAACTTGTGACAGCACGCCGCACCGCCCTACGCCCGCTCTATGGTCCAAATGGGAGAATTCACCGTAACTTCGACGGACGGCGGCGTTTAGCAGTATACTCGAGATGCTTGAGATCAACCCCGAGCGCTGACACGAACGCACGCAACAGGCCCAAGCCGAACGCGAACATGGTCCCAAGGACGAGCGCTGCGCCCGACGCCTTGAAGATGGCGAACGCACGCGCGAGGCGCACAGCTAGGCGGTCCGGCTTGCGGTCGGCAGGTGCGATCTTGAAGGGAAGGTTGGGGTTGGAGTCGGGATCGCCGCTGTAGGTTGTTGGTCCAGATCCGGAGCCTGGATGGGGTTGGATGAGGGCGGCGGCCGCGCGGAGCCCGGAAGTAAAGCCGTCTTCGTGGAAACCGTATTTGGTCCATGCGCCAGCGTAGGAGATTCCGCGGGTGCGTTGGATGGCGGGGAGCTCCCGTTGGGCGCGGATTGCCTGCGGGTATTGGATCGTTAGTGGGCAAAGATATGAACGAAGATGGGGTAGGGTGCGTTGTACCTCGTCACTGAGGATTGGGTGGTCATATTTGTAGCGCCCAAATTCAAGTGCGGGTTCGGGGTCGAAGGGAGGGTTGAGTGTAACGAGGACGGGCCCGTGTGCGTCCATGGGGAGATGCTGGAGTTCATTCATCCAGTCTGTCTTTGGATGAGCGACACGAAAATCAAACAATACAATGCTCATATTGCCACATACATGTCCTATAGGGAGATATATATATGAGTATGCTTCCTATGAAGGAACAAAACAAGCCACTCACAACGAGACCTGATTCACATTTGGAAGATACTTCCCGGAATCGTCAGTAACTGACTTCGTGAGGTAATTCCAGCACGACCATGCCAGACGAGACTTGGGCATGAGCTGCAGCCATACCGGTGAATTCGTCAATAACCGTCCTAGAATAGATCAACTAGGTCAACGAGAACAGCACTGACCTGCTCGTCGCAGTGCAATACTGCTTCGTTTTTGTTCCATTTGAACGCCTCCAATAACCGAGCCTCTTCGGAGGTCATGCCACCGCCCGCATTGAGGATATCTACAATAGTGTCTGTGTGACATGCGAGGATAACATGATCGAATTCTAGCGTCTCTCCGGACGCCGTCGTCAACTCAACCGTATGCGTTTGCCCGAGCTTGTTCGTGACAGGAATTGACCTCAGAGCACGAATCGGGGTTGATAAGTGTAGTCTTGAAGCAGGCAGAGTAGAGAGAATCTTATTGACATATGTACGACTGAAGAGAGAAACCGTAAGCATTGTCGCCAACAATGCTTCTTGAAGTACACTGACCTGCCTCCACGAAGGGTCAGCCATTTTGGCTTCCCAGTAATCTGAAGTAGATGATGATTGTGCATGAATTGGATCTAGGCAGCGTAGCTCATCAGCTTGTGACATCATGAAGTGCTCGCAAACAGGGGCCTACCAGAGTCTTAGCCGGGAAGTCGAGAGCGCATTTGTCTGGAGGAGTACTCCAGATAGCAGCAGTCATAGGCTGTACATTGAACGTGTCAGTAGTAACAGATGAGAAGCATAATGTAACGCATACAATCAGGTAGTTGTCACGGAACGACTCCGAGTAATGGTTCTGCTGGAGGTAAGTCTCAATGGAGAGCTCTTCCTCTCCGAAACCCTCGCCCTCCATGTCTATAATCAATGCCTGTGCACTAGCATTGAATCTTATAACATCGTAGAGCAGACGCCACATCTCAAGGTCCAGTAGTCGCGACGGCTGGCAGAAGAGCGTCATCAAGTTGTTCCCGGCCCACTCGAAGACCCCCATGTCGCGAGAGACAGCGAACGTCATCTCTGTGGGTAGGATGCGGTCTGCCAAATCGGGGTACAGGTTCAGGAAGTTGAGGAAGTTGGGGTACGTGCACGGGTTGAAGACAATCTGAGAGGTAGTTTTTTATCAGCATAGCGGAGGCGTTCGGAGTAGGTGCAGGACTGACAAAACCACTGTGCGTTATGCGTTGATCATTAATGTTAGAATGAGTAATGGATCACAGCATAAAGAAATGATGTATGATATTGACTGACGTGTCCACATCCGCGCGCTCCTTCCCTGGACGAGCGAAGGTGACGGTATTGGCATGACCGCCCGGGCGGGAGTCTGCTTCGAACAGGTGGACTTCATGGTCCGAATATTCGTTGAGCACCTAGAGGCTACACGTCACAATCATTCTTATAAGCAAAGTCGTCCCGTTAGGACCTACCCATGTCGCGCCCAGGCCAGAGACTCCAGACCCGACGACGGCAATTTTCTTCATTGCAAGGGTGCCAGTGATCTGCGATCAACAGTCAGTGTACAGCGATACTAGTATTTATGGCGTCTCTCCCCGCCACGAACGGTTTCCTTGCCTTCGAGGCTCAAGCGAAAAATATAGTTCAGAATGTAAACGTTGGAGGAGGAGACGGATGGGCCAGTGCGCGAAACCTGATGGCCGTTGGCATAGAGAGCGCTGCGTTGGAAGCCCGACATCACCGCCGACTGCTGCTACACTCATGTGAACGATGCTGTCTATTTCTGGTCATTGCCGCCTCAGTCTTGTGAAACCTGAACAAGAGATGGGATCTCCAGCCTAGCAAACTCAGGCAGTTCTTTCTCAGTCTGGACGAATTACAGCATATCACACAGATGTACAAGGGCAGATTTACAGGACGTAGACCATACAAGAAACACTCAGAGTGCCTTGAACTCGGACTCGGTATGTCTGAGAATTCTCCAACTTTTATTCCTCACTATAAGCCGCGATTTTCTCCCTGAGATTCTCAACCCGTGGCTTAAACCGGGCAACGAACGGTTGAGGGTGCGAAAGTGCACCATCCTTGATCGCCATAGTGTCGATGGGATGTCTCGGGTCTTCCGTGATCTCGAACGCCCACAGCACAAGCGCTGTGTTGATGAAGACAGACCTGAGTATGAAAGTCAGCTCAGCACACATCCTTTTCATCCATGATGAGAACTGACCTATCTGCAAGGTGCTGACCGGGGCATATCCTGGAAACAGCCATAGTGTGAGTATGAGCCGTACTGAGTTGTGATAGCTTGAGGTTCGCACCTGCGTCCGAAGCCCCAATTGAAGAACTTCAAATCCTCGTGAAGTTGACCTTTCTCGTTTAACCAACGCGCCGGTTTGAAAACTTCAGGGTCAGGGAAGACGTCGGGATCTCGGGCAATGGCCCTGTAGATTGTGAATTGTTCTCTGTTAGCAGCCGCTCTCGCCCTCATCGATCCAGTTAGAGCTCACCAGTGACAGCCGATCACCTCGGTGCCAGCTGGGATGATGTAGTCCTTCTGAATGCACATGTTATTGATTTTACTGCGCCTAAATCTTATGTGTACGCACCCAGACGACGTCAGCCGTGGACTTATGCGAGATTCCTGGGACAATCCCGAGGTTGTATGAGCTATGTGAACTTGACATTGAACGTGAACCTCATCTTGTCATCACTGACCTGCTGGCACAACCGGTCGCCACCGGTATAGCTCTTCAACGTAGGCCCAGACCTCGGGAAGTTTATCTTGGTCTGCGAAGGTGGGGACTGCGGAAGGGGTTCGTCTATCAGTCAAATTCATGAGGGAATATACTTACTACGATCGCGCCCAATGACGGCATCCAACTGTGCTTGCACTTTCCGTTGCGCCTCTGGGTAACGCGCAGAAGCCATAATAAGGAATCCAAGGACGCCAGCAGTCTAGAGTGAACGTCTACATGTGAGTGTCACATTAGCAGATGGGAGAGCAGCAGATACCCACAGTATCAGATCCGGCACCGAACATGGATCCAGCGATGTAGGCTAGTTCGTTATCTGACAAGCCAGATTGCTCTTGGTGCTCCAGCAGGTATGTCACGAAGGATGGGTTTGCTTCGTTCCTAGCCTATACACTCTCTCAGCTTCAACTACTACCGGGAGAAGAGTGATTCAAGGGCTGCTCACCAGCTGCCGTGTCACTTCGCCGACTTGTCCCTGGTACAGCGCGAGCTCCTCTTGATGGTAGTGCTGGAGTTCAGAGGTGAACCCAGGGACATACTTCAAGAACGGGTAAGAGTCGACGAAGTATGCACCCGGACGAAGAGCGTTTCCAAGCCGCGCCGCCCCCTTGTTCATTTGTACCACTTCGGGATCCGAGTATGAAGTCGGGGTCGTCTTTCCGTATGTCACAGACATGATCGTGCTTGCGGCAAACCTGCAGAGTACCGAAGGGACTTGTCAGTGGGCACACACAGATGCCCTAGACTGAATAAAATTACGCACCGCCGTGCATGGTCCAGATGCCGGTCCGGATCATTGAGGATATCCAGGACAAAGTTCTGCGCATTATGCATTTGGATCGGTTCATACTTCACGGCGCTCTGTGGTTGAAGTGCCACATGCAGCGAGCTTCCCCCGGGCACGCCCCGATGGTTTCAGATCCCGCGAGTCCGCACCGAGAATGACATATCAGATCGGGGTCGAGAACAGGCGATGGTGCCGGTGGACAGGGCCAGGGACACGAAAAATAGAGAAGACAAAGTCAAAGATAGACGCGTGAATTCAATGATAAAGGTGCCCGTGAGAACGCACGGGAAGGACTGCGAACGCTCACCTTCTCAGCTTTCGCATACGATCGCCCGCACCCATGACGAGCACGCGCATGCCTCCTGAGATGATCTCTGACGCAGCGACGTAGCGCGGTCGGTCGGTGAGCTTGTGCGATTGCTTCACCATGATGTCTATGGCAGCCTGGTGATGAGGATGTTGCGGTCAGATGAGGTGTCATATGCAGTGGTACCGGTGAGCAAGCAAACCTGATGTCTCCCGATAATGACAACATGGCGTGCTCCATATCGAAGAGTGAATACGGGACCGTATGTGTCCGCAAGATCAGCGTAGTACCGGTACGCGCTAGTGATGAGACGTCAGCACCCACTGGCGATCAGCCACAACGAGGTTCACACGCACTAGGAGGTCGGAGGGATATTCCCCAATAACCAGTGCCCGGGTGGGCCAGGCGGGAGTTGACTTTTCGCCCCGCCCAATCTTCGCACAACGATATAGAGAACAGCCGCGAAGGCTCCGAGGATCAGTGACCCAACAGCAAGGTACTGTCCAGATATGCTGTTAGGCATGACAAATAGCGGATGAAGACAAGTGTCAGGCGAAGCACAATAGAGCGAGGCGGGAGAAGAATCGCCAAATATCCACCGTCACGGTACAGGTGAGGCCTTTTGTACCAGTTCATGGCAGCTCTGCCCATCTTGAGACCGGTTGGTCATTCAAGGTTGGAGGCGCGCATGACGCGGTAATAAGTTCTGTCCGAGAACAGGCTCCGCGAGGGCAGATGGCCGCATATATGGTGATTAGTGCTGTAAGAAGAAACTGGAGGCCCACCTTGAGTGTCATGATTTGGGTCATGAGAGCAGCGCAGGCGGCTGCGAGGGACTTTGGGTGCCTGTGGCTCCGATTGGAGCGTGAGATGGACTAGGAACGCTGCAAGACGAGGCATCTTGCAGGTCCACATCATCGAGAAGGTGTCATCGGAGGGAGTCGATACAGCGTCTGAGCTTCATAAGCAGCGGAATCGTTAACCATGCTACTACTATTGGAGAGTATTTCGACGCACGAGATGGGACGGGATGCCAGTGTGCTTCAATGTTTGTCCTGCTTTTTCGGTCGCGCTGCAAAAATCGTTCAGCTCACGAGTTGCACCATACTGTATGTTCTGACCTCGAATCGTGCATGGTTTCAGGTCGTTCTACCTCCGCTGTGTATTTGTTTTCCACGGCCAAGTCTTCCAATTGCCCATACTGCGTTGCTCGGTTCATTGCAGACAGCAGTGCTTACCATCGGCCCCCGTCTTTGCACTATCAGAACAGTCGCTCGGAACTTGAGGTACTGCGGGCTCGGTGCCACTGTGACCACTGACAGGTGGTGTATCAGCAGCTGACCTGGACGAAAGAATGTTATAGCACTAGTGACGCAGATGCCGGCATAGCAGGCATTTCTCTCTGCGCGGGCTGATCATCGATCGCACGAGCACAGAATGTCTTTCAAAAACCAAAAAACCAAAGGAAGGGGAAATCTAGCGAGTGTCACATCACGATCTACATATGTGTAGTACAAGCTTCAAGACACTCAGGAACATTGTTGTCTCACATGCCACAGTGACTAAGATTGATGTGTTGCTTGATTCTTGCCTCAGGTCGCTCACAACATCTTATGGCTATGGCAACTCGTACACAGTCAACCGGCAGCTAACCGCAAAGTACAGTGTCCATCGGGGCCCACACAATGACTTTCGAATTTCTTAAATCACATAAACTGACTATGAGAGCGCGATTCCATCATTGGGATATAGTTGGCGAGAATCTTGTGCTAATATAACAACCTTGTTCATACTAGGTGACACATGAGCTAGTAACCAGGTGCGAGCAGCTGCCGTGGTTAAGACCAAGTCTATCCGATGAAGCCAATTCTTCTCGACCATATCAGCAAACCATGCGGTTCAGTTAGTGATGGTGAACTTCGGAGAGATGTTGCCCGAATCCCCAAACACTGAAAACGGGAATTTAGCGTCGTGCATCGTACCGTTGACAACAGCAACGGTTCTCACAGGCGATGATGTAGTCGTCGCGGGACGCAACGGCCGGAACAGTCACGGTGGCAGCCCCGGCGGTTAAGGGGACATTCGCAGCGAGTGGGTGATCTGTTTTGCTCGTCAGTGAATACTTCGAACAATCGTCGAGACAGATGCACCCACCGACATCAAGATGTTCGTCGGAACTGCCGTCCTCGAGAAACCCGAGGAGAATCTGGCCGGACTGGTCTGCAGAGGGCGGGATGCCAGTGGTGTCCCAAGTGATTGTCTGCACGGAGCCAATGGCCCACACGTCACCGGCCTGAGGGGAGGTGATGGGTGCACTGATGATGTCCAGCACGGCCGCGGAGGCAGTGGTGGCGATAGCAGCAAGGGCGAAGAAGAATTTTGCGGTGAACATAGTGATTCGTGAGTAGCGTGGGGGCTTTGAATGGAGGATGAGCAGAGGATATCTGAGCTGCACACTGCGGAGTGAAGATGCCTATTAGGGCTTTTTATATGTTGCAGCTCGTCAATGAGGGGCCATTAATAATACCCGGAGTGATGGTCGGTGAAGGGGACAGCGCTCATAACCGGGTGTGGTAGAGTGAAGATGCTCGTGAGAAGCATCGTATTAAACCGATGCATTGCGCTTCAAGAGCCTTATGGCACAAGGACATGCTTCTGAGATGGCCGAGATGTTGCGACTTATGCCACACGCATAAATGGGCCAGCCCGGCAGGCGTCAGTCCGAGACGGACACATGTGTGTAGTGTGCGTCGATGCTCACACAAACGGGCCAGCCCGGCAGACATCAAGTCGAAGGCCCTCAGTATCCGATCCGTAGCAAAGTTACGTCACGTTCATAGTCTGAGAGCAAGCTGCTTCCGCTTTCAACGAGGCTAGATTGCTTTATAGTCGTGTACTCTGGTGGAAGACAAGATAGTCAGCAATGTAACAAGACATAATGAATTGATTGCCAGGAATCCCACGTTGTGTGAATTCACCGCGCGGGCATGAGCATGTGGTCATCCCATTTCTCATCGCTTCAAAAAAGGAAGAGGACGGCAAGACGGCGGAGTATGTTCCGAGTACGAGTGACGACATTTGTAATGGTTCAGGGAACTTGACTGGGACTTCAAGTTGTCTCAAAGACGCCAGTTCTATGGGCGTTAAATTGACGCGTCGAAACACGCACCACGTGCCTAGACGCGTCAACAAAAAACGCGTCAATAGAGCCAAACATCTCATTAAGCGCGAGGAAGCGCCAGAGACGCCTAGCCACCACACATCCCATCTTCACTCGTCGTTGTTGTCGTCGCCGACAGCGCTCGACACGCGTTGCTCGGCCTCCTTGCTTCGACAAAGTTGACAGAACTACGCGATGAATCTCCCTACACCTCCTAGCACCTCCCATAGAGACGAGAAGGAGAATCGGGCTCCTCGCTTTTCCCGCGTCTCCTGGTCAGACACGCTCGAGTATCACGCAATCACTGCTAGTCCTCCTCGTACTCTAGTCGCAAAAGCGAGTGCATCCAAGGCTGGCCCATCGCGGCCGATTCTCAAGAGGACCGCACATCCTACCCTACCCCCACTGGACGACAACGTCAAGGAATTAACCCCAGAACCCGAGGACCCTCTCGCAGATCTACACTATCTTGACCACCCTACTGCACAGATTATTGCTTTGGATGCGTCACTGCAAGAGCTAATCCAAGCATACACCAGTCTGACAGCGCGTTTGCGCAATTGCATCTTTAGTGTCGCCGATGTTGATGCGTCCTGGCCGCTTTTCCAGCCCATTAGGAGACACCGCATTGCCCTCGTCAAGTCAGTGGTGCGTGACATTCGTCAGGTATTTGTTAATCCCCTCGAAGGGTCGACATCTGTCATGGACTCCCCCACGTCACCACGGGAACCACCCTCAACCTCTTCGCTCCCCTCACCCCGTGAGAGCCCCAAGAAGAAGAAAAGAGGCATGTCTGAAGAGCAGGTGAAGCGTGCACGCGACCTCTGCGGGGTCTGCCACGCAGTTATGAGACTACTCAGCGTAGTCTTCACGTTACCGGCGCTCTACAACCTATTTGATGGTAAGTGTCGACCGCATATGGAGATGCCACGCTCACACTTTGCATAGAGGAGGAGCTTAGCTATATGTTGACTCAAGTTCTTTCTATTCCTCTCGCCTGCGAGCTTCCGACACCGAACGCACGAAAAACTTGCGCGTTAGCAATCTGGCTCATTCAAACCCAGCGCTTGCCCGTTGAAGTGCTCGAGCCTGCCAAGGACCGAATCGCATACGCATTGCGCCGCGGCATCGAGGGTGAACTAGGAAAAGAGGGAAAGAAGGGTTCCCAGACTGATGGTTTAAAGGTGTGTTCCGTGGTTATGGCAGTGTGTATATGCGCTGAAACTGTTGACAGGCCATCCACGACCTTGCATTGTACCAGCCCACGATTTTCGTGCCTGCTTTTGCTCCTTTACTTGGCGCTGTACTCTCAAACCTTCTGGCCCCGACTCTCGTTATCCGCAATCAAGCTTGTCACGCACTCGGTGGACTATCGCTTGCTGCCGCTTCTCTCCCTCCCAGCGAGGCGCATACGCACATGTCGACGACAGTGGCGTCCCGTCTTCTGAAGTTAGCAGATCCCAGTCCAACAACCCCTTCAAAGAGGCGGGTGGACGCCAGTCCTTCCAAGGATTCTATCCTCGTCCGCACCCTCCGGACGACCCTTCAGGCGACCGACCCCAAACATGCTGCGCAAGGTCCTGTATGGGCGTTCAGCGTAATCGCGCATATTGTAGTCCTTCTTGGTCCAACGGTTTACCTGCACTCTGAACTCACGCGGACTGTTGTCGCCCTGTTCTCCCTTGGTATGCGGCACCCCAAAAGCTCTGTACGAGGTCTCGGATGCCTAGCCTGGCGGTCAATGACCTGGGCATTCTTTCGTCCGCCGCATCTGAAGGTTACTATGGACACTGAGACCGATGACGACGAAGAATCGGCTACGGAAGACGACGTGGTTGCTGAGCGCAAGAAATACGAGGAGTCCCTTCGAGGAAACTTCAAGCTGCTCCCATCCGTTGTGGATATGGGCGCGGGTGTCTCAACTGTCGGCGCACTTCTTGGGCAAGAAGTCATGGACGATATCCAGGTGTTCGGCGCTTTGCGCGTGCTGCGTAACATGAGCCGCAAGGGCGGACAGACCTGCAAAGATGCGATGGACCTCGCGCGACATCTGCTAGGCGCTGCGACCGTAGCGTATCAGGTGTCAGAGCAGAACGAGTGGGATCACCGAAAACTCCTGGCACCGGACTTCTTCTCGGCGAACCCGGGCTTGCTGACTGCTGAGTGGAAGTCGCTATCATCGGCTGTGAAGCCGTTGCTCGAACAGTGCCCTCATATCACGGACATTCGGACATTGTCGTTGGAGGAAATCTCCGCTCATGGTATGTGGGACGAGTTTCTCGCAGTGTGGAAGGACGGCCTGTCGGTGTTACGGCTGTCTTGGGGAAACGAGGAGGTTCCGGTGCGTTCCGTGCTGCTCTGTATGTTGGGGATGATCGCTGATGGGGCGCAGAGCGAAGTCAGGGAGATCTGGTTCAATCTTCTCAAGTGCAATGCGGGACCTCTTCTGGGTGAGTAGCAAGTATTTGTATAGATGTCAGTGGACTGATTCTGGTATAGATAATGAGGACCACGACGGTCTATCCGAGCTAGGGGCTAACGCGCGTGACGTACTCGTTGGGATCCTTGATGACCCCAACCTCGATTTCACCTTGCGCAAGGAGGAGCTTGGTGATCAGATTCCTGCGTCTCCTATCAAACCAACAGGTGCACGGACGAAGTTCAAGGGGGCTGACGAGCCTTTGCATGAATCACGATGGAACTATGCTGTGAAACTGTTCCTCGTCCGCGACCTCTTCACAATTACGCGCGCAGTGTTTCCGGCGGAGATCTTTGCCGACATCGCGGAAGCAGTTCTCCGATACCTCAACGCTAACGAAGAGGCCCTTGTTGGTGACGTGCAATGTTCGGATGAAGTCCGCGAGCAATGGGCATGTCTCTGCGCCGAGGCAGCTTTCGCATGCGATACGTCGGTTTTACAGGCGTTCTGGGAGAACACGCTACGGAAAGGTGTACGGGAGTCAGAATGGGACGCGGACGTCCGAGCAGCTGTGTGGCAAGCATTCCTCGAGCGCTGGGCCAATGGAGATACGGAGTGCTCGCGCGGTTGGGAGAAGGCTGTCATCCTACTCTCTGCTCCTTTCATCGACTCCAACACTTGGGATATGACCAGCGAGGACATCGATGCTTGGGATGCCTTCCTGCGACGTGCCCTTGACAGCGCCCTCGATCATGGTATCGACGCAACTACCCTTGTCGACCAGATTGCGGGAGTTATCGCAACAAACCATAGCCCCTCCGCGACGTCTGCCGTGCGCGTCGCAGACTTGTTACTATCGAATGTCGAGATCACCGATGCGCGCCAGGTCCCCATGGAAGTCTTCGAGTTCGCCAACGACACACTTAATGCTGCTTACCCGCCAGCTCCAAGACACAAGATGGTGTGCATGTGGCTCATCCGGACGCTCACAAGGGTCATCGACGGTTGCCCGGTGGAACTATGCTTCTCGATGCTAGAGCTGCTTATGGACGGCATGCGTCAATGGGTCGCAGATGAATTTGAGGTTTGCAAAGAAGACGAGTATTCATCTGATGTAGGTGTCTATCATCGGTCATGTTGTGTTTTCCGGCTTATGATCGCGCCCAGATCCTGCCTTTGTATCAAACCGTGCTCCTTAGCATGCAGGCTCTGCCTCCCGATATGAAGGTACTCGAGACGCTTGGCCCATTCTTGGCAGCACCCTTCTGTGGAAGGAGGGATAAACATATTGGGACCGTGGACACCTTCGAGGAGTACTGGCAAGCCACTTTCGCTAAGCTTCCTGAGCCCCCACTTGGATACCCCGAGTCGGTTGTCCAGTGCCTGGACGCGGTTGCACAGGTCCAGCTCGAAGAGCAAGAGGATGAGGCGAAGGTAGAGGACATGACTGCTCTTCATGACAATGTTGAGAGCCCTGCCACCGAGTGGATCGCTCAAGCCCAGGACAAGGACGTGTCTGCAAACGTAGCGTCAGAGCAGAGCTATGAAAGCGAGGACGAAGAGTCCGTCGTCGTACCTTCGCCTGGCACGCTTGCTCGCATGTCGATACCGACGCTCAGACCGGCCATTTTCTCTCCAATCGCTTCTCCCGAATCCGTTAATACTACTCCTTCGACGCCAAAGACAAGTCCTCGTAGTTACACTCACCCGCAAACCACCCCATCGCTGCACCAAAAGTCTACTATAGAGGATCATGGATTCGAGGACCTTGCCTTCACGTCGCCGGCCTCTTCTGCCATGGACTCTTCCCCCACACGGGCACCAACCACCCCCAAGCGATCCCCGACCAAGTCTGTTTCCAGCAGGAACAAGGAGAACGCCTCTCCCCTGCCCCAACTCCCGACTGTCGCTGAGCGGTTGGCTATGCGATCGCCGCTGCTCCTGGAGTCGATTCTGGGCAAGCGTGCCCGCAATGAAGATGCTGAAGACCTCGCTACCCTGGGTGAGAAGGTCGTCAAGAAGGGTCGTCTCGGGGCTTCCCCTCTCGCACCTTCAGTTTTGACAAATGTTCAAGTGCATGTGGTCATGCTCGATAACCCGAAGCCGCATGAGGAATTCGCGCCTGTCGCAGAGCGCGAGCAGCGTACTGAGGATGACGACGCGTCCTCTGTTTCGTCAGAAATGGGGTCAGATAATGCACCGCAGGACACATCTCCCACACCAACTTCGCGCAAACGCAAGGGCGTGTTTATTGACGCTGTCGAGGTACCCTTCGTCAACACGGCGATCCGTGAAAAACATAGAGTCACCTTGGAGGCCGGTTCGTCAACTAATGTGTCTGGCGAAGCCGCATCCTCGGAAGCGCCTCAGCCAACTCTCCGGCGTACGCGCTCAGCTACGAGACTCCTTGGCAAGGAGGCAGAATTTCAGCGGCTTGACACTCCCAAGAGGCGTAAGATGGACCGAGCGAGGCAGTTGCGCGAGGAAGCTGCGTTGATATCTTCTCCGCTCCGCTCCCTCCGTGATGCTCCACTCTTTGGTAGTGGTAAGTACCTGCTTCTAGTTTGGTTGTCGTGTCCTATCTGCATCTCCCATCTGCTCACCGAGTGTTATCGAACCTGTCCAACAGATGACTCCATCATGATCGCTTCACCGCACCAGGACCACGACCTGCCACCGTCGGATGATGATCCGCTCATTGGACAAGTGACGCCTCATCGCCTTGTCTCCCCGGCCCTGCGCCGCGTCCAGCACATCATCTTCGACTCAGACCCTCCTAGCGACGACTCGATCATGTCGAACAGCCCCACTAGCGAACGTGTCACGCGGAAGATCGCCAGACTGGCCAGTGAAAACCTCACGAAGCCTAAGTCGCTGACGATCCACCCGCGCTCATCGAGCGTCTCGTCATTTTCTGAGCTTGGAAGTGACCTATAATCGTAATTCTGTTCGCTGCGCTGCAGACCAGTATTCATGCTTCTGCAATCATGTACGAACACCTGAAGCTCTGTTGTGCGAGAAGATCTTCTTCGGTCCTATGAGCCGCCCACATTGCATCGATTTTCTATGTTCCGCACCCACTTCGCTGTTGATAGCTTTGTTGCCAGCAATGGACCCCAACTGCATTATCTGTTTCACACTGTAGAATAGGCAAGTATCATTGACAGTACCTTGATATGTTAGTTAGCAGTGCATACAGTACACCATCTGATCATCTCCGTTCAATGGATCATCATGGCCATCCGCCCCGGCGGTACATCGTCGGTCAGCAGGGTGCTGCCTGCGCTCATGTGCTGCTTGGGGTTGCGACCGGGCAACAGTTCGCGGGTTTCAGAAGGTGATCGTCGTCACGAACGCGGTGAGTGTGCATTAATAGTTAAAAGTATGGGACTGTATGCTCGTGAACTCTAACCGTGGCACAGCCACTGCTACCCGATCTAAAATCAGAATAATGCTCCACTCCCGGGACAGTCAGAGTGCGCTTTCCGACTTCCAATTATGCTGCATCCTGATGACCTCTCAAATGGCATGGGGAAATTTAGAAAGGTATAAGGGAGATACATGAACTTGATTTTGGTAAGCGTTGAGAGGGATATGCACCATTTGGAGCTTTCAGCGAGAACACTCATCCGAAAAGCGGTCGGCATCTACAGTGTCATATGAAACGACGACGTCGCATGTATTACTTAGCGGCACGCTTCCTTCCGTGTAGCGCTAGAAGCGCAAGCACGATCAATCTCCAGGCAAGCCGACGCGCAAGCTGGGCGCGAGCATAAAAGAACCCCCTTGGGGAGAGTGGATGGGGCCCTCAAGATCTGTCTGTACCCGTTTCACGACCCGCCCTTCTCTTCTCATCGCGTCTTGCCCATCGGCCCCATCCTTCGTTTGTCCCAACACTCACCGTTTCTTTCCAACGATACCTACCAGTCGGCGGTCGCCATGTTCGTCTCCACCAAGCTCATTGCTGCCTTCTCCGTCCTCGCTGCCGCCGCCGCGTCGGTGTGCGCCGCGCCCGCACCAGTCTTTGACCCCTCGGCCGAGAAGATCGATATCGTCTTCAGGCCTCCCATCACCGCCCCCACCGCCGGGGACGTCTGGACAGTCGGCTCCGTGCAGACCATCACGTGGGAGACGAATAACATCCCCGAAGAGGCCCGCTCAGAGACCGGCTTGCTCCTCCTCGGCCACATCGAGGAGGGCTCCGTTAGCGAGCACCTCGACATCGGTACGTGTCTTCTTTTGCAGCGGTGCGGGTTGGAAAGTCGTGCGCTCAACGTATATTGGATGCAGAACGCCCTCTTGCGTCGAACTTCCCTATCACTGCTGGTGCCGTTAACATTACGGTGCCCGACGTAGACGATCGCGACGATTATATAGTTGTCTGTGAGTGTTGCTTGGTATTCCTCTGTCTCACGTATAGGTGGCTGAGAATGTCGTTCTACCAGTATTTGGCGACTCCGGAAACGCGTCTCCGACGTTCACCATCCGCAGTGCTGCTTGACCTACAGTATTGTTGGTCACTCTGTAGAACGTATTGAGAGGAGGGCGTATACGGACATTTTGCATGGGATCTAGTCTAGCACCCCAGATCATGGACTATAATAGAACACTCGTTCGAATCTCACTGCAAAAAATGGGCTGCGGATATTGTGCCTTGTCTTGTCAAGATGCCGCATACACTTTCCGCATGAATGGCAAAGTCGAAGTGACTTAGTTGTGGACAGGCAATGAAAAATGACAACAGTGGGATTCGAACCCACGCCCTTTCGGACCAGATCCTGATTCTGTCGCCTTAGACCGCGCGGCCATATTGCCTTGTGCGGTGACAGTTCTGCCGTGTATCGACTGTTTTTACTACTATTAATAGCAGGCCGTAGTATGACCTCACGCTTCAATCCCTGCGCGCTCGCATGACACTGCCGAGGAGGATATAAATACTCATACTGCAGACGCACGCCTCCACTTTTGAACTCCTTACAGCCCATCCCTTTCGCAACCCCTCTGAATATCTCATTTCCCCGCCGTGATGGAGGCACCTAAGCCCGCTGTGACCACCTCTACCCAGCCTCAGGCTGTCCAGATGAGTACGTGTCTTTCCACTTGGCCATCTTGTGATCGCCCTAAAGCTACCAATAGACTCGATGAACCCCCCTACCCGTCAAACCAACCAGGCACAGGAATGTCAACACAAGCGCGGACTGGCTGAACGTCTGCGCGGCGGCGGTGCTGGAAGGGTGTGTGCAGCTCCTCTCCCCACTGTGGCTTAGCGTTGCTCACATTGGGGGTTATCAGGATTGCTTCCTAGCATTGATAGAGTGCTTCATCTGTTTCGGTACGTCCTCGTCGCGAGCCTAGCGCTATCCATGTTCGAGCTGACTCCATGTCTTCTCAACTATAGAATGCTGCAAGGTGAGTAGAGCGGGGTCAAATCGTTGCTTACTTGTCTCACGCATGTGCGACCCTGCAGGACTGCTGCGAGTGCTGCGCAGACATTATATGTACGTTCTTCCCGTCTTCAGTCACTCCCACAGCCCCCAACGTTGTGCCATTCCAGGTTGCCCGTGCGAGATGTGCTGCTGAACGTGTAAGCGACCACACGCCGGGTTATGCTCTATGGACGTATTCCGAGCGAACGGCTAGGCGTGGTTGCAATCCTGTTGTATTGTAGCAGCCGGAATAAGCATGTACTATCGGAGGAAGCAGAATGGACATGACGTACGAGATGTGCAACATCCCATCAGGAGTACTTCTGCTCCTATGGAGTGATCAAAGGTCGTAGGACGGTGGGGCATGAACGCACGATACGCACAAAAATAGAACAACAATCCGGATAGAGCCACTCCGCCACCGCTCTCGGGCGAACAGGTACGACCGCATCAGGAAATTGGACACGCTATGATAGAGAATGGTAACATGTTACTTATTGAGCTAGACAATGATAAATGCCCATAGAAGGCTATGCAATATGGTATAACCCTATAGACTTAAGTCGTGCCCGTAATCATTCGGTAGTTGGTCATCTATTGCTACGTACTAAGTTAGAGGGTGATATGAGGACATATCTCTAGCCCACCTTTGGTAGAAGGCTCGCGTACTACGGTGTGCAAATCAAATCCGAATAACGAGATAACGTTAGTGCGGGCGCTTAGTGGAGCATCGATGAATCTATATGTGCCGTTCACGTGGGCGGAACGTGTCCTTTGTTGGGTGAGTATGTACTGCAGCCGCAGAACGCAGAAATGGGCACGTTTAGTTTCCGTTCATCATCTCGGAAAATGATACTTGCCTTGCCCCGCTCTCCGTGCCCCTGTACCCTAGGCAGAGTTCACACAAGGACGAATCGCATCGTGCGTCTCCAAGATGGTCGAACAAACAATGCCTCTGACAGAGAAGCCGGGGTGTCTCCAGGAAAGAGGCCGGGATGCGGAGCCGCGGACAGATACTGGGTTGAGCGGCGTTTCGGTGAGCATCAGGATCCAATATCCAGGAGGAACTGTAGGGTTGGGCGTATCATGATGAATGGCGTTAGGCACGTGCATCATGCGCAAAAAAGAGGGCTGCTATTGGCGGTGATGACGGCTGCACGGAAAGACCCAGAGCATACGCAGCAACTGTAAGGGCAAATAGAATCATTGAATAGATAACGCAAGGTTTGACCAGATAGATGCGCAACACTACTGAGCATGCATTTCTCAATGCTTTGTGACGGTCGGAGCAGCAGCACTGGTCGAAGTCTGACACACAGACGATATATACTCGCGCAAGAAACACGGCCAGCCGTGACTCGATCACCGTGTCAGCATATATACCTCGCTCTGGCAGACCGTATCCCTTGGCGAGGCTACCGCATCTACTTACTCTGAATGGAGCGCAGTGCTCGCCATCTACTGCGCACAAACCCTCCGTCGCCACACTCTCTATAAGCTTGAAATCTCTGATGAATCATGTTGTCTTCCTAGGAGACTGTCTGGACCATATGGCCCACTGGATCGGTCACAGCGAGATCAAACTGCATCCGATAAGAGATCTCGTGGGTGCGGGAGAAGTGCGTCACAAAGGGCAACTCACTCACATACTACAACCCACCGACTGTATCAGTGTATCAACGAGCAATCCGTTGGAACAGAAGGACTTCATACCTCCTGCATATTATGAGATTGCACGCTAGGAAGGACCAAACTTAAAAGATGCAGTGCAAGTCAGTCTCTTGCAGTAGCAGCCAGAGTCTAGGCATGAAGGAGATGTTGGGTGTTAGTGACTTCAGTGTTGGCACGTATACTGTGTTCTATGAGGATAGGTTGTTGTCCTAGAATTATGCTATTACAAACGGGCATGACACGGTGGTCATCGCCACTGATGGATGCTTGGATGCCAAGATGGGTATGTTCAAGTTCAAGCGCGGTCACATGCTTGACGTGTTCAAGTCCCTGAAGGCTCAAACCTCCCCTCTCCATCCAATTGTACTTGGAGTCTTCGCAGTGAGCAGAAGTCATACTCACTCTATAGCAACAAAAGACTGGACATACACCAGCAGATGATTTCTGTAAGGTCGCAGAGGGAGCGTACGGATACTTATAGCACAAGGAACGTGACCTGGACATACATGCGTGGTATCTAACAGCCCGAGTTGAACAAGACTGTAACAGTCAAATGCAATCTTAGTGATATAATAAGCGCAGCAAGCTAGAATTTGGTGTATCCGTTCAGCACTTCACACCACAGCGCACACAACGTTTTTCAACATCGGTGCTGCAAGAACAGTGGAAAATTAGTATCTGAAGCAGAGGGAGGGAAGCGCGGTCTTGACACGTACAAGAGACAGATGAGCCCGCAAGGGAAGAGCAAGACAGCGCAGATGATACCGCAGACACCGTACTTCTTTGACGGATCGTGGTTGCCAAGTACACACTGTTCCATGACTACAGTCCAGAATGGTTAGAAAGGGAATGAACAGTAAGAAGACATCGCATAATGCCTGACTGTGCCAGAGCAATGTCAGCGAGTTGAGATAGTCACTACTCACGTTGTGCTCTATACTGCTCGCCGTTCATTGTGGTTGTGGGGGTGCTGATAGATCCTCTAGAAAAAGGAGACTCCGAGTCCGTGCAAGGAATACAGTGAAATCAAAGAGTGCTCAACCTAAGACGCGCCGATATGAGTAGGGAAGAGATAACTTGGAATATGGTATGGGGACGACTCGCATCTCATTGGCATTTATATCCTTCGCGATCGTGGCGCTCATCGCCTTGCGAGACACTGGCAGGTGCCATCATCGTCGGTCGCATAGGTGACAACGGGGTTCACTGTCTTTCCCGAGATGCCAGCGTGATCATAATATGCACAGGAGGCAGCCCAATTGATTGGTAGTATCGCTGGGTGAAATTAGCACTCACCGTACGAGGGGTGAAATGGTGGTGTCTACTGTCACTTTGACTATGCAAGATCAACAAATTATCTAGCCTCGCAGCTCGCCTAGAAGCACCTATGAAGGGGTTTCTAAGCGAGGGAAGGCGTGGCATGCAATCTTATGCCACAGATTCTTGCAACCAGTCTTCCCGGACTCCCACTATGGAGAATCGGGTGGGGATGGACTCCCAAGTAGGTCTCAACGGGCCCAGAGCCCTCAGGGTAAATGCGTGCATTGTGGCGAGTTATGTATCCTTCACAGGGGAATGACGACTGGGAACGATGCCACGCCCTGGTTGAACACCAAGGCAACCGGTGTAGGAACTAGGAAGCTGACACACATTCGACGTGCATTCCAAGTTGCACTTCGGGCAACTTTCCGGCCTATTTTATCCCATGATCATAATATGGAGGCTGCATAGATGCTGGGTAGTAAGAGTTGATCGTGGCTAAGAGCATCCGTAATATATGCGCTCACTCTGTGTACGTCCGATGAAAGGCAGCATTCCTAGTGAGATGCTGATGGACCACTACAGCATCGACACAGCGCAGCTGTTGTGATTCCCGATGTCGGTGGCTATGGGAGAGAAAACCAGCGCGAAGCCTTTAACGAGTTAGCATCGAGAACAACAACATGTCAACAGATCTACCAAAACCATCTACAAGCACGGCTGCAATCGGGGGAAACGACAGTCTATCGTCCGTCCAGTGAGTGTGTTGCTCAACGTTCGGCGCAGCTGCATACGACAGCCTTGTTTTATCACGTACGAAAGTTATGCGTTGGCAAAGTACTACGATCATGTCCTTCTCCCAAGGTTCGATGGGGTGCCGATTTCGGAAAATTGATGCGAATGTCATGGGCGGCACGAGCACCTCGGACAGATACGAAATCCCCGTGCCATAGCGACCAGTAGTTGCTGTTCCACCGGCAGAGGAAGATGCACCGAAATAGCTGACTTTCACGGTACGACCTTCGTTAACTGACAAGTAAAACAGGTCCATAGCTACCAACGTAAATTTGAGAAAGTTCGCATGGCCGGAGCTTACCATAATCAGTAGCACCGAGGGAAGCGTGAACTCTGCGCGGCTAAATTGAGGCCTCAATCTGCCGCTATCCACGTTCTATGCGCCAGTGATATGCCCACGACGTCAACGCTCAAAGCCACTCAATCAATGCAGTAGCACTAGGTACAGTACCGCGTCCCGCTCGCGAAGTCGGGGCATGTACAAGCGACGACTTACATGACGCGGTTGGAAAACGTTCTCCAACGGATACAATAAGGATCATGATGATTCCAGGATTAACCAGAACAAAGCAGATGATATGAACTTGAGCAGTAGATTACATAGTATCCCACAAACTGAGTCACCTGGGTCGATCATCCAATATACGGTGGCAAGTGTGAAGGCGACTACATTACCTCACGGCCCCTTAGTCGAGCCGGCTCCCGCAACGGGCGCAACGCTTCTCTGTGTCCGAACTTTTGATGGACAGCCAGTCACTGAGTCAGTGATCCAGTCTTACACACTCGCTGAACGCACTCACAAGAGACAAATAAGACCGCAAGGGAAGCAGAGGATTGCAATGATGATCCCCGCGATGCCGTACTTCGTCGTCACGTCGTGGTTTCCAGCGGCGCACATAGCGAACACTGAGTGCCAGATGCAAAATGGGGGGGAGGGGGCATCGCCGGCGGTGGACAAGGCAGCGAGTGGAACGAACAACAAAGAGCGCAAGGTTAGCCAGCCGTCTTCCGGAGTGGTACATACAGACTGTCAAAGAGAACGCGAAACGAGGCTTACGTTGCTGTTGGTACTGCTGCCCTGCGTTCATCGTCATCATGGGAGTCTGGGTGGACTGTGGGTACCCAGACATGCCCCCCACGGTTCCAGTCTGCGGATTGGGCCCACTTGGGAAGTACGTGTGGGCCGGTTGGCTCTGCTGGGGAGAGGGTGCTCCCAGCGGAGTTCCATACGACCCTTGCGGTGGGTACGACTGTGCTGGAGGAGGATGCGCTGGGGGTGTATACGACATCTGCCCTCGCGGTTGCTGGGGAGGCGGCACGTACGCCGGGGGAGAGTGTTTCTCGTCGATCATTGTGGTTGTAGATGTAGGGAGAGAGATTGCGGAGCGTCAACAGGAGAGAAAAATGCTCAAAGGAAAGTGTGGGGTAGCAAGGGTGGAGATCTTGCCTGGGTCCACGTAGTCTGAGTAACACTGGGTGGCGGATGGGAGGAGAGTGCTGCCATCTTCGCCCCAGGACTGCCTTTCTTGAAGGAGGACGCTCGCGTACACGGCTGGGCTGTGTAACGATACAGCTGCCTGTCAGAAGTGTCAGTA
The DNA here is from genome assembly GCA_000743315.1 of Lignosus rhinocerotis TM02. NCBI lineage: Eukaryota > Fungi > Basidiomycota > Agaricomycetes > Polyporales > Polyporaceae > Lignosus > Lignosus rhinocerus. The sequence continues at coordinate 74,651 of KN049972.1, forward strand.
GGTGTCAGTCTAACCTTAACAAGTCACAGGTATCCGCATTACCAGAAGCCGTACAGGTCGGGTTGATCGAGGGCACCGATATCAAAGTCTTCCCCTGCAAATCCATAAGGTTTACCGTTCAATACATAGCCCCGCAATGAAGCCTACTGCGATCTGCCCAACACCCATGCATATATATCAAAATTATCAAGTGAACTCCGGGTCTTGTAGGTACCACTGCAATCCCCCATCGACCGTATCGCAATGCAAAATCACTCGGGCCCGGGCCCTGGTGATGTGGAGGTGAGTTGGAAGGATTGAGCTGAGCTATGGGGCACTATTGAGTAAGGTTCCACTGGGCCCTATACGGTAGTCACATTCGGCGCTATAAGATAAGTTTGAGGCGCTCAGATTGGCACATGGACATGATTAGTGACACAACGGACCAGGAGGAACGTACCATCAGCATTGTACCGACAATGCTTGCAGGCGATGAAGGAGGGAAGAATCAAAGACCCGGAGGTATATTATCTGGTTCTACAGCAAGGATTTGTCAGCGAACATCCCAAAATGAGACGGTCCTCGGCTGCAGACGACGGTCGAGGAGAGCTCGAGAGCAAGTGCCAAGCATGGAGAAGTTCCCATTAGTATCTAACGAAAGTTTGTAAAGACAAAAGTTCAGCCACACGTCGCATGAGAACGTAGAAGAAGAATTATCAAAGCTAAGCGCAGCTGCGTTGTAGGAGGGCGAGAGGACGAGGGTGTAGTTCACGGGAGAACTATGCACTGTTGTGCTCGTGTAGCTCAAAGGGGTGGGTAAAGATACAACAACAGGAGGTCGCGCCAGAATGGAGAACGACACATATTACGTATGATTGGCAGCTTGAAGAAGTCTGACAATCGAGCTCATGAGAATAGTAATGGGCCGTGTAACGAGACATGGCCTACAATCTAATGATACATTCCGATGAGATTCGATGTCGTCGACAGCAGGGCTCACACCATTCACCATGCTTCCGCGTAGTAGTGGTTCTGACAGGGTGTGCATGAGCGCTCATACATATGTTGTCAGAAAACCTGAGGATATGACATACCGGAGACAGTGGACTTTTTGGGGTTGACTTGCTTGGGGAAATGGGTGACTCCCCTTGCTGGGCCTCGGGATCAAGCTGGATCGTTCGCTGAGTGATATTTCCAACCATGAGGAAGGTGGGAACAGTAGTCGTCTCTGCATCTGTGCCACGACCTCGGCTGACTCGTCTCGTGTTGAGTCTACACAAATGTGAAATGTCAAGCATCGCGAAGACAAAGAGATAGTGCTTACGCAGCCAGAAAAGAATTGGCATAGACTAGGCACGAGAGTAAGTTGTCCATCAGTAATAGGAAAGACTACCTGATAACATACTCTTGCTAAGGACAAAATACATAGCGATGAAGATAAAGTTGTCTGGCATGAAGTTGTACTGCGTTTTCGATATAAATTAACCATACTCAATACTATCCAGGGCAAGACAGCTTACCAGTAGCAACGTTGTGAAGCTGATCACACTATGTAACGGGCAAGAAAGGTCAGCACTGCATAAGTCAAAGATTGAGATGCGCTTACCTTGTCAATGCTCCTGTACTGATCGCGTAGATGATCAACGAGTTCACGACAGAATCATCTCTATTGGAGGCTTTAAGTGATATGTAGAAGCGTCATGAGGTAGAAGGGGGCAGACTTCTTGTGTCCTGTGCGAAGGTTCCGGAGGAAGAAGCACAATGCTAGGGCAATGAGGAAGTCCGTTGCCATGCCCAGGGCGAGTGACAAAGTGCCTATGACCTTCATGCTAGAGATTTCCGCAAGACTCTTCAAGTGGAAGCTAGACGAGGGTGGGTGGGAAAGATCAGTGATAAGAACGACGAGTCAATGGTGAATGCGCACCTTTGATATGTGTATACTGAATGACACCGGCATCATATCGTGAGATATCTGAAACAGCACGATTGATAGGGACTCACCAGACGCGACTGCCAGCTCGGCGAATGTGAGCGCCAGCTGTACGAACCTTCAGTCATGTCGATCAAAGCACGAAACACGGGTTACTATAACGCCTGTCACAGGGATGTTGTGTTTGCTGACTGTATCGCCCGGTCAGTACACAAGCACAACAGACGGTGACCGAGTCACTCACATCGCCACACACGGACAGCGTAGAGACTATGTTCAAGATAAGCACTAATACGGACGCTCTTGCCGTCAGCGACTCACACTTTGACAATTGTCCCAGTTACCACCTAGAACGCCTAATCAATACAGATATCAATCCCGGCCTCAATGCACTCACACCCAGTGTTATTTGAAGCTAGTGATTAATTGAGGAAGACATTGACAAAGAACAGAGCGTAGGACACTCACGATGAGGGACCATACTGGAGGAGCCACCAGTATTGTAGGAACGCCCCAGTTGCTGTGAGTACGAGTACAAGTGAATAAAGGTTAAGCGGCATCGCGTACAAGGACATACGTGACTAGATATGTGTATACTGCATGTGCGATCAGGACTTGGTCGGCGAATTCTATCAACCTGAAATCCGCTCGGTGTCAATGCATCAATCAGCTTGGTCGGCGAATTCAATCAACCTAACATCCACTCGGTGTCAATGCATCAATCAGCAGGGAAGGGCTCGAAAATGCTTACCATAGGCCAGCAACCTGGCAATCAACGCATATAACCATAAGAAACACATGTACCAACCCCAATGCACGGAAGTCGCGACATACCAACACCTTGTAAAAAGGTTTGTCAAGAGGGAAGCGCTTGAAGTAAGAGTACATCTGGGTACTGAGGATACCCAAACACCTATTACGATCAAGCATGAAAATGAGGAACCGTCCAAGCAGCATCTGCTGATTCGTGTGCGCAGTTAAGACGTACAGACTGGAGGCTGCAAACCCTGCGAAAGCAGCGCCAAAAGTGTTGTCTGTGTTGGGCATTGTGCAGGAACCGGGCGGTACCGACCAGATGAGAAGACAAGCCTACCAGAGACGAGACAAGAGGAGGCCGAAACGAGTGAGGGTAGTTAAAAAGAGTGTGGGTGCTTCAAAATTTGAGAGTTTGAGAGCTATAGACAGTCGTGGGCAGCTTAGGAACCGGGGTGATGGAAGGAGGAAAAGAGGCCTGGAGGAGAGGAGCGCTCGGTTGAATGTCATGCATGTGGGCACGGTGATGGGCCGGCCTCCACCAGTGCTGTGCGGTGTCTCCCAGCGATTGCATCGGGGTAGCTCTAGGTGAGCAAAGTTACGCAAGGCTGAACCAAAAGCATCCTTGGGCGGCATATCTCTTCTTCCGAGCCACTTGCCTTATTCGGACATATATTTGCACCTAGCATAAGATCTCCAGATACCAAACCTCCGAAATCGAAATCGAGGCGACTCTCCTCACATGGCGCATCTACCGTTCTCCATCATTATCTGGCCTACAGTTCGCCTGACATTGCACAGTGAAGAGACGTACCATTCAGCGTCCGCTCACGGTCTTCGTGATTCTGATAAGCATGAGATTTCGTCTTACGCAAGTTCGCGCTCTTCCATCTCCACGCGAAACGTTCGGAGGTTCATAACGTTCATCTGCCGGACCCTAGTCTCTGCCCCCGTCGGGCTCTGCACCCGTCGGGCCGTCTCCGTTTCCTCTCTCCGTCCGCCCTTGTTCCCATTCTCCTGGGCCCGTCTCCCCCATCCTCGGTCATCAGCCCCGCATTCGGATGGTCTAAATAGATTCCCCTACGTCCCTGGCAGCCATGGCACGCCATATGTTCGTGGAGCCGTTCGTCGCGTTGGCATCTGACATTGGTTGAGAGAATCTTCCGAGCCTCGCAATCGACAAGAGCAATGCACTACTGGCAATGTCCGATTGTGGATGACGTGTCACCCCTGTGAGCACATGGGCAGGTGTGAGCAAACGATGTGGGCCGCCGCTCGTGATACCGCGCCTCGCTCGCTCGTGGCGGTGGCGTCCACTCATGGATCCGGAGCGAAATGCGCCCTCATCCTCGCGGAACGTCTCCACGCCGCGCGCGACGAGCTGCTTGATAAATGCTTTCATCGCGATGGCAAGCGCGGCGGACGGACCCAGTTCCATCTCAACGGTCGCACGCGTTTCCGTGAGCAGAGCGCCGACCGCGGAAGCTGTAGTCATGGTATGCGGGAAGAGCGCTGCGTGCGACGCGTCCCATTCTCGACCTTGATGTTCGTGTGGGATGTCGGCATTGGTGGGAGTTTGGGCGGTATGCGTTTGAAGGCTACGCGAAATCGGAAGACCCGTCATGCGCAGTATGGTGATGACAAGTTGCGGGTCCGCGACAGCTACCAGATCCGCGGAATGCACTGAGACAGGACCCAAAGAGGGAAGACTTGACCGTGGTGTGAAGATCGCTGAATGAAATCCACACGGCACCGAGCCTAACCTACCCGGACCGGGACCGTAGCTCACCAGCGCGTCGACATTGATGACAGGCGGCCGCGTGAACTCCTCATCCTCTTCGCAGAAGACATGGCACAACGACCCTGTCACCCGGAAAGCAGAGGTGAGCGATGGCGCTATAATTGTTGACGGCTGTTTGATATCCAGGGCCTTTATGTCTTCAGCGGGCGTCGGATGATACGCGCGCAGCAGTCCACATGTGCGACAATAATGGGTGCAGCGCGGATCCTCCGATTGTTGCGGCCCTCGCGATGACTTTGTGTACTTTTGTGGCCGTTCAGCTTCGAGAGATGTGGGCGAATCTGATCGGAGAAGCAAGCCTTCGTCCTCTAGCCAGTGGAATACGTCCACAGTGGTCAGGGGAAGAGCCTCTACATCTTGAGATTGGGCTGTAAGCTTTGCGTATGCATCACGAAGTGCCCTTGCTCGACCCATCTGGAGAAGGTCGTGAGCGAAAGGCATGATCACAACCGTATATGAGGGCTGACAGACCTCAATGGCTTTACGTCGGCCATAATGCAGGTTTCGGAAGTGAGCGGGGGTAGACACGAGCGTGTACGGTACGCGTGCAGAGAAGCGACCTCTCATATCTGGGCAAACATGTTCAGACACCCGGTCAGTCAATACGAGGTCAGTACTCACCCTTCAGGGTCATCGGGTATTGTGGCAACAATGACCTCAACTTCACTGCATAGTCTATCGCACATACTATTCACTACTGCTCAGTATGCCCTATGACCGTACGTACCGGAGTCTGATTCATCTTCTTCCACTAAAGGATTCTCATCCGCCTCGGCAACATGATCTTGTTCGTCATCCCAGGAAGGCTCTTTGACGTCACGAACGGGGAGCAGATCTGTATGTCTATCCAGCTCGACATCGAAGACTTGTTCATCCCCAAGAACGGCACTGAGGCGTTGCATTGCGTCGAGCTATTGGAACATCAGACATGTCAACATTCATTTGGAACAAGACTGAGGCTCGAACTTGACCCACCTCCACCCAATGCTCAATCTCCGTGGGAGGGTTCATCGAGCCAGCCCATGTAAACGTTAACCGGGCCAGGAAGGGCCGATCAGTCGTGCTGGTGACTACAAACGGAGGCTCATAGATGACAATAGGCTCTGTGAGAGTAGATGGTAGCGGATCCGTGACGGAAGTGATGGTGAGTGTACTGAGGACTGTGGATATAGGGAGGGACTGCGCGATATGTCAATGTAAAGTGCCGAGAGGGCAAATCGGGCAGTTACACGTACGTATGACGGCGAAGTTACTGCGAGACGCCAACGGTGCGTATGGTCGGGTCTCCCGTGCGGCCGACGATCTGCGTAGGTCAATTCAGGACATAGACACGGGATGCGGGGAAGAGATACATACTAGGCGGTATGAAAAGACTGTAATCCGTAACCTGGACACGCACGGGAATATGGAACCTTGTCCCAGACTGCATCTGCAACCTTGGGTATTTCTCTTTCGTCGCGCCATCATCAGGGTGGGAGACCTGATGGTTCCTCTGCACATTGTTCACCGGCACATCGGTGAGCGGGACTAGCTCATCCAACTCCTTGCGCGCGATGTTGCGATGAGCGTAGGGTTTCCTCCATGCATTCGTGGTATGTAAGCCCGAGCCGCCAGACATGTCTTCTATGTCAACCTCGCAATTCTCCTCCGCGCGAATGTTAATGCACCGCTTCTTGGGAGCCCTTCCGAGGAACGGTGCGAGTGCAGGTGTATCGATGTGGTAGCCTAGGGTCCGTGTAACATGTGGGCCCGGCTCGGCGGCTTCAGATTGTGACAAATTGTCGACAGCGGCTTCGCGCGGAGTAGGGGGCAATTGGTCCATCGTCTCCGCCTTGGTTGAAAGGGCTGGCGGCTTGCTCGGAAGTGGCAAAAGCTTCATATCAACTCCTGCGCCCACTGCAATCTCGAACAGACGTCTGAGGCTCGGTAAGCTGATGCCCTTGAGTTCAATCCCATTCGCAATGACCTGTTCCTGCTCTTCTTGGGGAACCAGCACGGCGCAGCTCTGTACGCATTCATCGTGACTTCCATACTCCAACTGGTGACGTAGACGGCAATGGTTGAGTAAGCCCTGCAAATTCGAGAAATCCGAGCGTGAGCACACGGAGCAAGCGAGCTTAACGATTTCAGGCGGGCTGGTCGTTGCATTTCGGAGAAAGAGCAGACGCTTGCGCGGAGTTGGCGGGGCTCGAACAAGTCCGCCAGTGCGGGTAGAGCGTCCAGAAGTCCTGGTAGATTGGATGGAGTCTGGGTGCGAAGAGGCCGAGGGGGCAGGAATGACAGGCTGGGGTTGTGAGTGCCCTGAAACTATTCTGCTCTCTCGGTTGAATATGAGATTGCATGGTTCTTCTATGGCTTCCAGAGCATCCAAGGAAGCCGCGCGGAAGCTATCGGAATCTACTGACAATCGACAATCGAGGGTGACTGAGAGATGTGATGAGGGAAAGATACTTACTATGACTGCCTTTCTTGAGGAGGGATTGTTGTAGCAACTGAGCCCAAGCCAGACGAGATTGAATAGTTTCCGCTATGCGCTGCCGCATTGATATTTCAAGGTCGATCTCCTCCAGAGCTATCTGTTGACATGTAGGAGAACAATCTGCAGACGAATGCGTACAAAAACCACCTCTGAAGCTCTGAGTTCACGTACCTGATTTTCTTCGTCTCTTCCTCGGCCTCTCGCCGTCTAAGGTAACTTTTTCACCATATAGATCCTCCGGTCCAGAGGACAGGCGCATATCATCGTCTTATGCTGGGACAGCTGAATAATTTTCACCCACTGAGCGCTTGAGAATTGCTGAGATTGCGGCAAACGGAACTCGCTGATTATATGCGTGAGGTATAGCTACCGTTGCCGTTGTGAAAATGAGCCCGCAGCTCAAGGAAAAGGCCTTTGGTAATGGATCAACTTGAAGGAAGACAAAAGGGCAATCACAAACAAGTACTCCAGTCGGACGACGGCGAGTAGGACAGGCGTCTATGAGCGGGGTATGGCGTGACAGACGCGTTACGTCACGTAGATGCGACGCGTCCACTGAGTCACTATGCTCAGCCACGCCGACTCCCCATCTCTTCTGCTGCCTAGCTACTTCCTCTGGGTCTCATTGCCTGGCCTCAGTCGCTTTTGTGTCGTGTGTTGTACCTCAAATACCGTCTGAACGAGGCGATCTTGTAGAACACAACGATGGGTATCAAGGGTCTTACTGCACTCCTGGCAGAGCACGCCCCAAGGGCATTTCAGGTCTGTTCAGACTAGCTTGACACCTGTTAGACGGATATCCTGACAAGTATCCGTAGGAACATGAAATCAAAACTATGTTTGGACGCAAAGTTGCAATCGACGCATCCATGTCAATATACCAGTTTTTGATTGCTGTGCGTCAGAAGGATGGGGAGTTGTTGACGAACGATGCTGGCGAGACGACGAGGTGTGTATCGTTGCGCTCTCATAGCCGTGCTTGAAGTAGTAATGGTCTTTGTCAAGTCATCTCATGGGTTTCTTCTACCGCACCATACGCATGGTTGAGAATGGTATCAAGCCTGCCTATGTGTTTGATGGCAAGCCGCCAGAATTGAAAGCGGGTGTGGTGAGTGGATGTCACGTCTCCACCCCTTGCGGATCATGTATCAAACAGGTTTGTAGTTGTCCAAACGGTTTGAGCGGAGAGAGGAAGCAAAAGAGGAGGGTGAGGAGGCGAAGGAGACAGGTAAGTCACTTCGCCTTTGATCACATGGAGCAAGAACAGCGCACAGAACAATCTACGCAGGTACCGCGGAAGACATGGACCGTTTCTCTCGCCGCACAGTCAAGGTCACGCGAGAACATAATGAAGAGTGCCGCAAGCTTCTCGGTCTCATGGGCATCCCATTCGTCGTGGTACGCACCTCCCAATCCTTGGTACATTGCCCCTCGTCGACAAAATACTCGTCTAGGCTCCATCGGAAGCTGAGGCACAGTGTGCGGAACTGGCTCGCGGGGGAAAAGTATACGCAGCGGGGTCTGAGGACATGGACACACTGACCTTTGGGGCGCCCATCCTCTACCGCCACCTCACATTCTCCGAGGCACGCAAGACGCCCATCAGCGAAATAAACCTCGAAAAGGCCTTGGAAGGCCTGGAGATGGATATGCCACAATTCATCGACCTCTGTATCCTGCTCGGGTGTGACTACCTCGAGCCTATCAAGGGCGTTGGTCCGAAGTCTGCGCTGAAGCTCATCCGGGAGCACGGGACTCTCGGGGGAGTCTTGAGTCATTTGAAGGAGAAGTGGGTGTCCATGACTCCCCGGCAGTCCGGTTTTCTGTGTAGCTCACGATGTTTGTCACAGAGTCGCGGAAAAGGAGGAAGCGGCAGAAGAGGGCAAGAAGAAGAAAGGCGGCATTCAGATACCAGAAGAATGGCCTTGGGAGGCTGCCCAAGAGCTCTTCAAGAAGCCAGACGTCACCCCGGCCGACGAGCTGGACTTGGAGTGGAACAGCCCAGATATCGAGGGGCTGGTGGATTTCCTTGTAAAGGATAAAGGGTTCAAGTGCGTTGTATTCTCTCTGGCCACTCTCCTGAACTTCAACGTGCTTGATAGCGAGGAGCGTGTAAGGAAAGGTGGTGAGAAGCTTGCAAAGTTCTTAAACGCGAAGCAGCAAGGTCGACTAGATGGATTCTTCGCCGTCAAGCCCAAGACCTCCCCAGCAAAGAAGGATAAGACAGACGAGAAGGGCAAGGGCAAGGGCACGAAGCGGAAGGTACGTCTCTCCCACTTGTGAATGACACGTTCTGAGGATCGTGTAGGCGGATGACAAAGACAAGAAGGACGCGAGAAGCAGCAAGAAGTCGAAGAAAAAGTAGAGGCTGCCCAAGTTTGAAGTTTTGGGTCATGGCCATCTCATTCTCGTCTTCGTATTGCTTTCATACTCGCGGATCTACCATCTCCTCATAACATACTGTTTACTTTCGTCTTGTGTATAGATCGTTTGTTGTATCAGTAGCGCAGTCCATAATCTCAGAAGTCAGGGTGCATGGCCTGGACTACTTCTTCGTATTCATCTTCGCCAACGCCTTCTTGCTCCTCACTCTTTTCTTCGGTTTCTCCTTCCCCTTCGACGGCGCACCCTTGTCGCTCGGCCGCCTCCTCACCCGATCTCTGTCAACCCTCGCCTTGACCCCCTTCTCCGCGAGCGCCGTCGCGCGCTTCTTTGCGAGTCGACGTGCAACGCGGTCGGGATCCATAGCTTTCGCTTTCTTGCGCTCCTCCTTGGGCAGGTGCGCAAGTTTTGCACCGAGCGCGGGGTTGCCCTTCGGCGCGTGCTTGGTTGCCGGGACGAGGCGGGGAACAGCAGCAGGTCGTAGGTTGTCGTGCTGTGTACTAGAATGGGTGTGGGGAGACTTGGAGGAGGTAGGCTGGCGGGTGGCGTTGGATGCGCGTAGCTTGGGCCCTCCAGGAAGCGTCTTGCAGCGCTGCACGCGCAGTTTGCGTCTCGCAAACTTCAGCTTGGACTGGTCGAGGGCGAGGATCTCGTCGACACATTCGCGATCCTGTGCAGGGGTGTGAGGCGCCACTACTTGATCATATGCATCGAGGAGCGGGTTACTCACAACAAATTGGACATATGCGAAGCCCTTTCCGAGCTGCGTGTCTCTGTCGCGGATGATGCGTACACGCTTGACCCATGTCCTTGGCTGGTTGGCGTCCTTCGCGCTCTCGTTCTCGTCTACCTCGTCCTCGCTCTCCTCGTCTTCGTCCTCATCCTCTTCTTCCCCCTTCTTCTCGCCAGGCTTGCCCCTCTCCTCGCACACCAAACTCTCAAAGAACGCCCTCAGATCCTCCTCCTTGCTCGTGAACTCCAAATTGCCAACAAACACCGTCGCCTTCGGGTCGCCCGCCATCGCACGCTCCACCCCCACGACACTCTCGCCCTCCTCCGCGCCAGCCCCTGCGCCTTTTTTCACCACATCAATCCTAAGCGTCCGGCCCAAGAACACGCTCCCGTCGCCCTTCTCCGCGCAGATCCGCGCAGCCTCGTATGGATCCATCACGGCGGCGGGCGGGGGGACGTTCGCCGGGCGTGCCGCGAGAGACTGTGCAGAGGGCGGATGGGCAAAGACGACGTACGCGTTCACGGCGTCGACCTGGTCGTGGATCTCGTGCTTGATAAACGCGACGCGCTTCTTCTCTTTTGGGGTGAGGAAGCGTTTCGGCGGAGCCGCTTCTGCATCGTCTTTGTCTTGCCCTCGCCAGGACGCAGCACGCTCGCGGTCGTGGTCGCGGGACTTGGATTTGGGCGGGGGCTTGCCATCCTCGCCGGAAGGAAGCTCGGATGTGGGCTTCTTAAACGCGATAGAGCGGAAGCGTACGGATTCGATCTTCGCAGAAAGGACGAAGGAGAGGATGTGCCGTTTGAGCTGTTTCTGGGAAGGCTATAGTGACACGAGTGAGAGGTATAACTTTGAAGGATAGGACCTATGTCATGCTCGAGACGTACCCGCGACTTCGTGACCTCTATTGCTACGTTCCCCACAAATACCGTCCTCGTGTCTCTTTGCGCTGGGGTCTCCTCTGAAGGAACATACTTGGCTTTCCCATGCCGTGATTGGGTTTTTTTCTTTCCGCTCTTCATTGAAGATTCGTGGACCATCTTCGAAGGTTCACCCTCGTCGTCCGAGTCGCTGGGGCTTGGGTCTGACTTGTCTTCTTCATCTTCTACGTCTCCTTCGTCGTCTTCGTCCTCACCCTCTTCGTCGCTGCCACTTGGTTCGTCTTCTGGTAGTCGTGTCTGTTGTGACATCTTCGCAGCTGCCTTCGAGGATGAGAGAATGGCATCTAGCGCAAATCTTCAATCACAGAATATCATCGTAGCAAGAATCGCCGTACCTCCGGCCCCAGATTTCGAACGTTTTGCTTTCACGTTGGGCGGATCCTCTGCCGCCTTGCGTTTCTTCTCGACTGTAGGGTGTGCCGGTGTATTTGATGCAGTAGCGGCAGACGTAGATGGCCGAGGTGGGGGAACCTGCCCAACACGTTCCGAGTCCAATGAGGCCACATTTGAGAAGCACTTCAGCAGACTTACGCTGGGGGCGGTCGAGTGGAACAATTCGTCCAATCCCTTGTCTATCGCTTTGGACTTGCCCTTGCTGGCACCAGGTAGCAAGAAGGAGGTTAGACTCATAGCAGTGAATGATGCGTTCAAACTAATGCCTCAAGTAGTACAGTAGGGGTGAACCCATTGGCTGAGTCCGACCTATGGAGTCCGACTCAGATGAAATCCTCTCGCACTAGCGCCTTAATTTCTCAGCGCCTATATGTCACTTAGGAGAACCATGAGGCTACCAAACGGTTCACTCTATAGTAATAGGTTGTTTGTACTCCGTCTCATACTGAGGGAATTAATCTGTGTATTCGACCGTCACCGAAGAAAACATGGTAGGGTAATGCTAGTAGTGAAGGTATCAGAGAAGGGTGGCTCGCTTAGGTAAAACAGTATTAACACCTTCACTGGTATTCTATCTTTATCGAATTAGAACTTTGTGCGCGATTACTTCAAGATACGGAAGTATCTAAAGTATATTTCTGTGGCAAATCTTGACACACATGAACTAGTTCACTTGAACCACCACACAAGCTCCTGTGAGGGTGCTAATGAGTATCACAAATGTTATAGACCATTCTCGCAATACTCATTGAGTTCCCCCAGTGTAGTGTATTATGACACTTGGTTGAGTTACGAAGATCCTTTTTCAAAGCCTCAGACATAGGGCATGCGAGACGCAAGCCGTCCGTCTCCGACGAGTTCGTTGCGTGGATCCCAACGGCCCCTATGATTACTCCTATACCGTAAAGCATGTCCTTGGTTGGACTGCGGACACTCGAATCTCGAGTTGAACAGAGTGTATTATTGCAAGATCCGATAGCGAAGCGCGCGACGAGTACGCAGTATAGAGGTGCACTATTTCGAGCCTTAGCCCTGCGCCGCGAGAGTTACCATACTGCAGCATGAAATGGAGTGGCCGCTGTAATTCAGACGGGTATGGTAAGTAGTGAATAGAGCGCGACGGCCGTTGTCTTCACTTCAGGCTATGCATCCGGATTCACGCGTAGGATCTACGATAGCATGAGGTTAGCTTGCACGAGTGCACCATTCATGACAGGCTAATGTCGGATGCATTTCGGGCGGGCTCGCAAGCTAAGTTGATTCAAGCTTACACCAATCATTCCCGTGCTAACCGCGCATGCACAGGTTCATCATATGCCCCTCGCCAATTGCAAGAATGTACATGGCACTCCTTTCGACTGGTCAGACAGTAGCTCTTCCTTGGCTCGACATGGCATGGCCTCTGTAGCAGCGGACGGTCGCATTGGTGAGTCGACCTAACAGACGATTGGGTATGAGGAAGAAACATACTCAATTACTCACCGGATGATCTCGGGCAACGGTCCTTCCACCACCCAAGTCGCATGCCGAATCCCCGACAACTTCACAGAGCATTTCACATCGCCGCGGCTGTTCTCGAACAATCGCCGTGAACGCGTTCTAACATCCTGGACATGCTTCCACCGCACCCTCCCGCAGTAGTACCACCTCCAATGATCCACTCAGGGCCTGTCCTGGAACACTGCCAGCACTGGATTCATGCGAGGGAGTGAAGACTGCACAGCAATCGATAGTGACGTGGTGTCAAGATTCAGCCACTAGATCTGCATGTGCGTGTGTTGACGCGTAGACGCCCATACCCCGCACGGCTAGGTGTCGCCTCCGTGTGTGGTCCTATATAATCCCCGTCCACGTCCACTTGCTCCTCTAGCGAACCGTCTCACTGCTTTCTGTTCCCCAAGCTCTGAGTTGTGCTCTACTGTTGCGCTCACTCAACCAACCAGCTATCTAAAGCCTCGTTCACGACCATGTTCAAGTTTGTCATGCAGTTCGCCCTCTTCTCTTTCCTCCTCTCCTTCCTCGCTGTGGTGCACGCCCTCCCGGTCGTGGTGCGCGATGTGTTCGTCCCGCCTGTGACGAGCCCCAACGTCGGTACCGTATGGACTATTGGGTCGCAGCAAACCGTTGCCTGGTGAGTTGTGCGGACATCATCTTCAATCCTGTGGTAGCTCATGGGTCGTGGCTTAGGGACACTACGAACCCTCCAGAGCAGATCACCAATCCTAACGGGCGGGTTGTCCTCGCCAAGGGTGGTCACTTGGACTTCGGTATGTAGTGTCTGCTGTTGTTATCATCTATCTTAGCTCAACTGCCGTTGTAGAGCATCCCTTAGCTCAGGACTTCCCCATAATGGCCGGCTCTGTTGAGGTCACCGTACCTGATGTCGAGCCCGCCGACGACTACACCATTGTTTGTGAGTAGTTCTCATCTCGCTCGCTGCGTGAACGAGTGTATCCACCAGTCACTAGTGTTCGGAGATTCGGGCAACAACAGCGGCGAGTTCTCCATCGTCCCGGTATCCACTGACGCATAAACGAGGGGCAACCCTCACATCCTCCTTGTCCATTCAATCCCCACTCTTCGATTTTCATGACTGTACATGTCCTTGACGTCGTACCACGTTCCATCACGTCTTACGATACGCCCTTTCGATAATGGACATCTCATTCGGACTCTGTAGGACTTTCTTCACGTTTACGCATCCTCGGACTCTTTCATTTGTATGCGCCACTAATGGATACTGACGAAGTAGGGTTTTGTCGAGTACGTAGCGCATAACAGATTCTGTAACATCACAATCAAGTTCTATTCCCAAATTACGCGAGTGTTTCGACTGTCCGCGTGAGCAATTTGAGTACTAGCTGGTGATAACAATGGAAGGCCTCTTAGTTCGACCCATCGTGTAACACAATGCCGCATATCGCCTTGAAGGATCCCACGGAATTCAACGAAGGTTCTCAGTGAGTGGAGTGATAGATCGGAAAGTATTCTAGACAATACCGACATGCGGAAACACCGCTGCAAGGGTGATGATAGGGGGCGATAGTACGCGAGAACTGTACGGCAAGGCATGGAAATTATGGAACGGGTGGCTCCGCCGAAGTTATGAATACAAGGGTGATAACGGCACGCCCACCTCCTGTTAGCCGCGTTGGCGAATGAGTTTGCACAGGACCAGGTGCTGAAGCGCTGAAGCCTGATGTCTGGGAAGAGAAGGTGAGTGAAATGAGAGGTTGAATGGGATGTGAAGTGGGGGAAAAAGTACGGAGTCTCAGCAAGGAAAAAGGGTCGTCACGCCCGCCCCGATTGTTTTCGAGACAGGTTGGGCTCATTAAATCATTCGTTTTATGAAAATCATCGAATTCGAAGGCAGAGAGATCGGGAATAGGGACGATTGACTCACCTCTTTCTCGTATAAAGACCGACCGACCGACCGATGGAGTGCGGGTGTACGTCGCTGTCACTGTCAGCTGAGAAGACATAAATACCATGCGGCCGACGTGCTTCAGCTTCGTTTGTATCCGTCCATACGCCGCGAGAGTGTATGCGATAACTTGATGAATCCAGAACAGGGATATCACCTGGAAGGGTGACCGGCGACCGGTGAAGCTTGAGACGGCATCCAAGGTTGGATAAGGTTGGATGAACCAAGACGATCTAGACACTGCCATATACACTCCTTGGGAGTCTTCGTAAGAATCCTTTATATCCGAGAGTGTCGCAGACGCACGATAGCTGTCGGATGACCGCGATCCTGGGCGTTGTGTGTCACCATGAAGTCCTCGCGACCATGTTCTCAGAGTCGGAGAACACGCTACTAGAGATATCAGCTAAACGACAGGTCGGACGTGGCAACTTTGAACAAGAGCACATCGATGGTTGTGATGAAGAGTTGAAGCCATGCGTTGGTCTTGAAAAATGCACCTCAGGCGTCTAGAGAAACGCGGACACGTGAGTGAATCAGGGTACGCGACTGTTTCCACGGTTGAAGCGGGTACGACGTGCCTGGTCTACAGCTGCTAAGCGGCGCTCAGTCGACTTTGACGTCCTCCCGCTGGACACGCCCAAGAGCCTGAGGACAGGAAACAACATTCAACCACAAAGATGTCGGCAAACAGCAAACTCGCCCGCCCCGTTCCCTTTACGCCCAAACGACACACTGGCCTCTCGATTGCCACCGGATCCGAGGACGACCAATCTCGTCTGCCTCGCTCGGCTACCCCAAGCCTCCTCAATTCTAGCAAGAAGTACAAAGCGCCGCTCTCTAGCGAGAGTCGCACACGTCTGACCAAACCCTTCGGATCTGTACCCCCCACACCGTCGCGCAGCAAGAGTCGGGATGGCACTCGCCCAAAAACGCCGGTCTCTCCGCGCAAGGGCACGGAGAGCCCTCTCCTTGTCCCACATGTGAGCGAGATGGACGTGAGCAGGGTTGACCCGGAGGAAGCTCTTGTGGACTTTGAGACCGTCGACGGCGATGTGTCCTTGGAGATTGACGAAGCTATGTTGCGATCAGAGTACGGAAAGGAGGACAAGGTGCTTGTTTCCATCAGGTGAGTATATGCTTGGAAGATATGCTGGGCCAGACTATGAATGGTGTGTACAGGATACGACCCTCCGAGAACCCCTCCGCGTGGGAGCTCATGACGGCCGCACAACCAAAGGCCATCAAGCTCCAGCAGCAACACGTGAAGTCTGCTGCAACTGCACCTCAAGACTTCCGCTTTGATGAGATCCTGACTGGATCAGAGAACAAGCCGGTATATAACGCTGTTGCTAGAAGCCATGTCTGCGCGGCGATGGATGGCTACAACGCTGTCATTTTCGCGTATGGTCAGACAGCCAGTGGTAAGACCTTCACCCTTGTACGTCACGATTCACGTTTTCTTGGAGCTATTGCCTAAATGCTCCTCTCCTACAGTCCGGTGATGAAGATCAGCCCGGTATAATCCCGCGTGCTATGAAAGATGTTTTCGCATACATCAAGCGAACCCCAACACGCGAATACCTCTTGCGTTGCTCCTACCTCGAGATCTACAACGAGAATATCCACGATCTCCTCGCTCCTCCTTCCTCCTCCGTCTCCCAACCGGTCCAGATACAAGGCACCGGTGCCAATGTCGTCCTCACCCCTCTCCGAGAGGAAGTCGTGACAAGCCTGAAAGGCGTGCACGAAGTGTTGAAGAGAGGCGAGGGTAACAGACGAACTGCGAGCACAGACTGGAATGAACGCAGCAGTCGAAGTCATAGTGTGTTCCGGCTCGTTATCGAAAGCAGGGAAAGAGGTAGCGGAGACGATGTCCCGAGTGGGAGAACAACACCTGGATTCAGGCCGCCCACACCTGGCGGTCCGAGATTGCAGGCACGAGGCGGTAGAAGTGTTCAGACATCCGTCCTGGTAAGACATACTGTTGAACCTGACTGCGTACATTGCCATGCTGATTGTTTTCTTACTGAAGAGCTTGATTGATCTGGCTGGCTCCGAAAAAGCTACGTCCGACAAGGAACGAACAAGAGAAGGCAAGTACATTAACACTAGGTCAGCCATCATACATTCTCGTCATTTTTGCTCTGTGATAAGTTCACTCATTGCACTTGCAGCTTACTCACCCTTGGGTCGGTTATTTCGACTCTCGCAGAGAACTCCGCGAAGAGCAAGACGTGAGTGTTGAAACGACTACCGAACCATTCAACTATACTAATAGCATGAAAGTGACCACGTCCCCTTCCGTAACTCCAAGCTAACCCGCATGCTCCAGCCCTCCCTCTCCGGCAACGCACGCATCTCCGTCATCTGCACCATCAACCCAGACACGTCCGCCATCGCCGAATCCACCAGCACCCTCCTCTTTGCGCAACGCATTAAGAAAGTGCACCTACACGCGGAGAAGAAGGAGATCGTCGACACCGATGCGCTCCTCGAGCGGTACCGCAAGGAGATCGAGGAACTTAAGAAGCGCCTTTCTGAGAAGGAGAAAGACGCCCCTGTCAAGTCGCGCCGACTGTCCGCGCGCGAGCAGCTTGACGAGAGTCTGGCGATGGACAACCTGAACGCGCGCATTAGACAGCTGACGAAGCTGATTCTGACGAGTCAGACTGTGGACGAGAATAAGGGCGACGAGTCGCGCCCTGCGAGCCCCGCTAAGGTCGACTTTGACATGTCTCCGTATCAGGTCAGTTTGCAATTGCACTTGCACAATTGCGCGCATGCGTGTAGGGATTGCTGATGGTTGATCTGACAGCTGCAACAAGAACTACTCGCGGCGCGTCGACACATCGACACACAGGCGACACAGATTCTTTCGCTCGAGGCTGCACTCCTCGCACGGCCGCAGCTCCCGCCTGATGCCCCCGAGAGCGAGAAGGATAAGTTGCTGACAGAGCAGGCGAAGACAATTCGGGAGCTCGAGATCGTCGTGAAGGGGTACGAGGAGAACCTGGGAGAGCCGCTGCGCGCAGTACGGGAAGACGTTGAGAAGGAGTGGGCTGGGAAACTCGAGAACGAGGTGCGCGTGAGGGAGGAGAAGGAGGCGTGGGCGGAGGAACTCGTCAAGCAGCTCGACAAGGAGCGCAAGGTGGGTGTCACAGTTTCAGCGAATACCGATGACAATACCTCCGCTGACTGGGATCCGTGCGACAGATGCGCATGAAGCTTGAGGAGGAGCGCCAGGCTCTCGCAGCATTCGTGAAGAAGTTTGACTCGCTCGGGCTTGGGGGCCCTGTCTTCCCCGTGTCGAAGCTCAACCCTCCGATGCCCACTCCGGGAGGGGCGGCAGCGCTCTTCGCACAGCGACAAACGACCAAAAAGGTTGAGCCTATCATGCCTCCCGTTACGGAGTCCGAGTCGCCGCTCAGACTGGCCAGTGAGCACTCGCACCCTAGCCTGCTCGAGGAAGAGTGGGACGGGGTCGAGGATGTCAGCATCGAGCTAGAAGCTACGGGCGCTTCCCCGACCAAGAGCGGACTCGGGGCGCGGAAGGGGTCGCAGAGCCCTGTGCGAGAGATCCTCGGCGAGAAGGAGAATCTTCCGGTATAGACAATGTTATGTATGACATGACTATCAGCTATCGGACGTGCTTTGTTGCTGTTGCTAAGGTCAGTCCATCCAGATCCCAATCATAGTGCTTGAGGGAAAGCTGATGGAGCAGTGGCAGATTATATTGCTTATGACGATGGATTCAATGCGCAGTGCGCCCATGTACTACGTATACCCTCATGACAACTTCCCCCTCTGTACACGACTGAATACGATGACTGCGGACAAGGCTCTTTTCACACCTTCATCATTTTACCCCCACTGCGTTGCAACTGTGCTGCGCACACAGCACTCAACTGCAACTCCTGGCGTCCAAGATGCGTTAGGGAGATTCGGAGGTGCGTGTCCAACGCATCATACACATCATTTCCTCCCTTGGCTCCTGCAGTTTCAGCGTTATTCGCTGGTCCGCACCCTCGACCAGCCGGAAACCGCGATTTTGGTAGAACTGCCTCGCCCGTTCGTTTTTCTCAAACACGCGCACCCACAGCCCGCGCTCGCTCCACTCCCTCTGTATCGCCTCCATTAGTTGGCTCCCGTATCCCCGACCCCCAAGCCCGACTTTGACGAAGAACATGTCGAGCTCGTCTGCATCGTCATCCGGGCCCCCATCCGGTTTGATGTTCGCGTATCCGACGATCTCGCCCGTGTGCAGCTCGAGGACATACGTTTTGTGCGATCGTGGGGGAAAGAGCCGTTGCAGGAGGTGTGGGACGATTGTGTCGAGCGCGTAACTCGGGTCGGTGGAGAATGTGACCCCGGGGAGGCTCATTTCGAGGGAATTAACGAAAAGCGGGGCGAGCTGCTCCATGTCAGACTCGCACGCGGGGCGGACGATAGGGGACATGATGATCATCGGTGATTATGTCCTTCTGGTTGATCTGAGTGAGTCTGAAATTCATAAATGCGCACACAAGTCTCACCTATGGGCTATTTGTATATCGCTTAGGGTATGTAGGTAGGGAGCTGCCTCCTTCACCCGGGACTGACCTGTCTTTATACCATGTGAGGAGCGACGTACGCATCCCCGAGTACCGCAGGTACTACGGTCGGGCCTTGACTCGTGCGCAGCTGTGGACTGCGCATGCGGCAGCACACGCTCTCGGTGAGTTCTCCGAGGATGTCAGACATGGCGGTTTGCATTCAGGACACCGATTGGGTGGACGTACGCAGCTCATGCGCAGTCGTACAGACTGGGATATCCTAATATTGCGTTAGCGCTCAATACAGTGTTGCCTCCTGATGCAGACATCAACAGTCCCTTACTCTGTTGAACCTCCCGCATGAACCTTGCTCACAATTGCAGGTGTCGTCTCGTACTCACTCCAGGTGGACTCATCAATATCCTCATCCCGCGATTGTGTGAACCACAAGAACGTAGCAATGACGCCTTCATACACGATGCCTGTCTCCAACTCATATGGTCAGTTAGCTTCTCCTTCCACTCAGTCCGACGCAATCTTGTACAGTCTCTTTCAAATCACAGTTCCATGTTCAGCTTCCGCCTCAGGCGAACTACAGTTTCGCGTCCGACCCTGCATCGACTCGCTCGTACATCCTGAACGTATCCATGAATCTTCCCCACCGCCCACTATCCCAGCTCATCACATCCTGCCATTCCTTGCTATCCTCTCCGTAAATTGCCCTGATCCACATCAGGAACGCAGCCACGCTGACATCCGCATAGCACACCCTATCTCCTCCGAAGAGCAGCCTCCCTTCTCCACCCTCCAAAGAACCGGTGCCCTGCCACCCTGCCACCGTGTGGTACCCGTTCTTCACTGCCTCCCAATGCTTCGCGCGTGTCTCGCTCCCTGGAGGAGCGATCTCCTCGAGCCGCTTGCCAAACCGCTTCTCGCGCGTCGCCCGGAAGTACGGTTGGCTGGCGGGGTTCAGCGCGTCGTGCACCGCAGGGACCATGATCGCCAGCAGGTCAGCGGTCAGAGTCGCTCGAGTGAGAGCGTATTGGAAGGCCGCATGCAGTGCGTCCGTCTCCGTTGGGATCAGCGTGTACGTGTTTGAGTAAGTCTTGTCGAGATAGCGCGCGATGGCGGCTGATTCCGAAACGGCAGTGTTGGTATTTGGGTCGAAGATGACTGGAAGGGTGTAAAGGGAGGACCCGTCGCGACGTTTCTCCCCCGCAGGTGCGCCGATCTTCTGGCAGAGCGCAACGATATCTGGGTATTCCACCCAGACGGTCTTGTACGGAATCTGCTTGATGTTCAGGCAGTACCTATGCGAATGGAAAGCTGCAGTTGGACAGTGAACAGGGGCGTGTTCGATAACTGACCTTGTCTTCCATGTGTTTGGAGACCATGCTTTCCCCCTGACCTTGCAGGCTACGTCGTAGAACACGATCGGCTCAGGCATCTCAGACAGTGACGGCAGTACAGTAGCAGTCTTTCGAATGAGGGAGTACACATTCAGCACCCAGTGTAACCTGACACTATAATTATGACTAATGCCACATTGACTATTTTGGCATAGGACGCGTACTGACCCCGAAATTCTCGGAGGGAACCATACTTCAGACCTAGTAGGACACAGCATTCTAAACTTGGGCATACGACCCAACATCGACCGCGTCGTACTTTTGAAACGCTTCCATGAACCTCGCCCACCGCCCTCCTTCCCAGCTCAACACATCTCGCCATTCCTCGCTGTCCTGTCCAAAGACGACCTGGGGCCACTTCAAGAATCCCGCCACAATGACATCCGCGTACAACACGCTATCTCCCCCGAAAAGCAGTCTCCCATCCCCAACCTGGTCTAGCCATTTCACAACGACGGAAAGCCCGCTCTTCACCTTGTCCCAGTGCTTCGCACCGTTCTCGCTGCGCATTGAGAGAGGCTCATCCACCCTTATCCCGAACCACTTCTCACGCGTCTCCAGGAAGTACGACTGGCTCGCAGGATTGAGCACTTGGTATGACGCAGGCATCAGCAGGGCCGCCAAGTCTTCCAACACGAGAGCTGCGACGGCATGCTGGAAGCCTGGGTGTATCGCGACCGTCTCCTTCGGGATCAGCTGATGCGTCGACGGGTATGTTTTGTCGAGGTACCGCACGATGGCGGCTGAGTCACCGATGGTCGCCTTCGTGTTCGGGTCGTAGATGGCCGGGAGGGTATAGAGAGGGCCGCTGCCATCAGGGCGTTGCATTCGCGAGGGGACGCCGAGGTTCTTACAGAGCAGCTCGATGTCAGGGTATTCCACCCAGACGGTCCTGTAGGGGATGCCCTTGATGTTCAAGGCATATCTAGAGGAGAGGGTGTTCTCTGACAGTAAGCTTGCAGCTGACCATAGATTTCACTAGTGTACAAACCTCGCTTTCCAGGTATTGGGAGACCACGCTTGGCAGTCACGTTCGGACGAGACGATGCTGCGAGGAATATCGTAAAATACGATGGGCTCCGACATGTTGGTAGAATGCCAGGATAGGTGCTGGTCGTCCAACCTTCCACTGACTGTACTTTATACTCATTCACCTTCATAGCCATTTGAAATCTGGGAGAATGGGGATTCGTGATCAGAAGCTGACAAATGCCGGGCGAGACGGAGACCGATGTCGGGCGTATACTCTACTGACGGAACTGCTGTGGCAATTACACGGTATCATGTTACGGTTGGCCATCGACTTCCCGCTTATTGAGTTTAATGATGTGGAGTCTTTCAGGTACTGGGATCATCACATTGACACAAGCGACAGCAGTTTGGGAGATCGGATATGGTGGAACCGAGGCGCGCGCAACTGTAGCGCTGCCATGAACTTAGAAGTAGTAGACGTACTATGGTACCTTTGTGCACGGTCACACAGTGGACATGCGATGGGACTAACCCGATCCTATAATAAATTAGGCTTACCTTAGACCAAGCCGTCAAGTTGATGCCGCACCAAGTACCGTGTGCGGGATAAACTTGGTGTGTGTGCGAACGACGGAAGGCAAGTACTTGTCTCTTTCCAAATGTATTCCAATAAGTACTGGGCTCCCAAGTTGTGGGAGGAGATGCATGTTGAAGAACCTAATCTAGCGAGTCACATCGAACAAGAACAGGAGCATGGCGAAGGTGAACATATTCTGCTTCCAGGATGGGAGTAGCAATGGTTCCACACTCAGACACAAGCAACTGCACGGGCATCCGATCAGTTAGCATGATTTGACAATATAAACGTCTGCAAACGACCCTCCATCCCTGCTCTGCCTCTTCCACATCAGTGAATTTTCTTCCGCAGACGCACCATGCAGTTGGGCCAAAAGAAACGAAGTCGAACGACTAGAAGTTGTTTACACGTGGATTGCACACGAGTGATAATGTTCTGCTGACAGAACTGACGTTTAGTAGCAGAATTGTGAGCATTACCCTGTCATTCCGTCACGCTGCGGTTAGCTTCTCTGCATGATTTGCGATGTAGTAGAGCGCTTCCACGGACCGGAGAAATCATGGGAAGCTTGATATGGTCATAAACGATTAGGCCGAGAGACGGTACAACTCAGGGCTCTGAGATGCATGAAAAGAGCCACTCTCTGGCTACGCCGAGCTGTGTGTGAGTGGGCACGCACTTTGCCTGGTAGACAAGGAGGTCCATGCGTTATCTTCTGGCCCGTATACTTGTGGGGGAAGTCTGATAGTACGGCGGGCGCACCTGGACAAGGTGGAATATTGTTATAGCTAACAGTGTACGAAGCACTGCAGGTGCAACTTGGAAGCCATTATGCTATATACATGATGTTCGTTCCACCCATGTACCTGGTGCTAGCTCCAGCCGGGGCGGCTTCAAGATCAATCGGCCGGCGGGAGCTGATGCATGCAGAGTCGAATCACTAGGCAAGCGGAACGATTGGGCGGTAGTTAGTATATGTTATTAGGCCAAGAGCCCACAGCAACCAAGACACAGCTATTACGAGTCAGTTTCACTACAATGGTCCATCGGTGCCAACTGCCGTCTGGTCCCAATGTGCCCTCTGAGAGACACATGCGCGGAGTCGTTTAGTATACGTATGGGATGATACGCCATGGCACAAGCTGCTTGTACTTCTCCCAGTCCTTGCCGTATCTAGTAGAGTGTTAGCCTTGGTGTGATGGTGCAGAAGCCATGGGTCGCACTTTTTCTCGCACGCCTCAGCATCACGTCGCTCACGGTGGATGAGGAGGACAGCAAAGTAGATCACGTAGAAGTAGGTGATCGGCGTGTTGAACCCAGTAGGAAGGGACCATGCTAACGCCATGATGATGTCGCCCCTGAGGGATTAGTCAGTGTCTGGGTTACATGGTACACACGGAACGACGACATTCACATATAGTTCGGGTGCCTGCTACGACCCCACCAACCGGAGGTGAGAAGCTTCCTGCCGCTCTCGGTGGTCATGTACGTCAAATCTAGGCGGAGGTAAGTCACGTTGACATAATGAGATACATATCAATAGGAGATTCTGACTCTTCGGATTGCGGCCATTCCTGAAGTCGTTCTTCTCCCCATTCGCGGCACGGAAGATGTAGTACCCGAGGAGGTTCACGGCCAAGATAACAGTCGTGTAGATTGGACCGAGTTCGATCTGATTGAAGACGAGGTAGCGTGCCTGGAGGGAGTATACGAAGGGAACCCAAGCAAGGTCGCCGACTGCAAGCATGAAGCCGAAACCATCCGTGGTGATGTCCATGGTGGTCAAGATCGCGGGCTACAGGGATCGTCGTTAGGATCAGATCGTCGAAGTATGCAGAATACACACCTCATTGTACAGCGCATCAACAACGTACCAGCCCTGGAATGCGAGGACGAGCCACATCGAATCGGTGATCTTACTGATTCCACCACGACGAACAGCCTGTTCACACGCCATGCCGACGTCGATGAGGGCCCAAAGTATAAGTCCTGGGCGAAGCTCATTGAACGATTTCAAGTCAAAGGAACCAATAGATGGGTTCAGTTCGCGACCAATGTAGAACTAGAAACGATGGGGTCAGTACCCACGCGACTGAGTACGAAAGCTTAGGGAAGCATACGTCGTAGATGGGGTTGCCGCTGTTACCACCGAGTGCGAGAAGGGCACCCGGACGGAAAGATGCGAGGTAGCATCCCAGTGCTTGGACAACAGACATAAGGATAGACGCGGTAACCAGGCCGACCCATTTCTCGTAGATGAATGTCAGGGGTTGTGGTCCGTCGCGGTAGATGATACCGACAGTGATTCCGAATGCCAGCAGCATTGTAGTGAAGGCTTCAATATATGTCAGGTAACTGCGCGCCGGAGATAGATAGCGAGCGTACGTACCGTTTATCTTGTACTTCTTCTTGAGACCGTTTCGCATGGGAATGCCCTCCACCCAGTCTCCAGGGAGAATGAACCAAGCGGATACAATGAATGCGTACCACACGAGGTATGCAAGCATGGCCTGGGTATCCCAGAGACCCTTCCACCATGTCAGGTCGGTGAGCGAGTCAATGATAACAGCGGTGTCAATAGGAGGGGGGCAACCACCAGTTTGTTCCGAACAACCGAAATACAGAGCGTAGGTCATTGTGGGGACGCCGATGGTAATGGCGAGCGCGCCGGGGGAGCCAAGAAACTCATAGTGCGTCGTGCGGGGGTTGAGGTCCGACGCGACCTTGACTAGGGAGGAGGACATGGTGGTCGTTGGAGGAGGACGTGAGAGCGCGACTGGCCATCGCGCGGGTGTCACGACTGACGAGTGACGGACGACGCGTCGATCAAGCGCGTGAGAGTGGCCTGATGAGGCGTTTCCGATTTAATTATGCCGCATCTAAGACCTTGAAGCGGGCATAACCTTAGCCGAAATTGAGGGTCACAAATCAGGATGTGACAAGGGCGTGACAGCCAGCAAGAGGGAGGGCGGCGGAGGGCGGGCGCGTTGCTTGGAACGAGCATGAACTGATGGGGTTCTTCTCTGCGAGGCGTGCTGAAGACGTTAAGACAGGCGTGCAGCTGGATGACGGCTCCGTCGTGCGGGTCATCCGCTCCAGATTCGTGCGTCCATTTCCTCCTTTTACCCATCACCCCATCCCGGACTCAATATCTTAACCGTCCTCGTCCCCGCCAGTACGGCAAGACAAAGGGCAAAGAGCGCGAGCTAGATTCCCCCTCATCCCACTCTCCTTACACCTCCCCATCCCTCGCCGCCTCCACCGCCTCTTTCGCCACCAAGCCCGCCGACAAGCGCTCCATTGCAGGCTCGATCCGTGGGTCCCGGAAGAGTACCTCCACTTCCAGGAATTGGCCCGGCTCTTCCGCAAGTTCCCCCAGGCGCAACGGCAATGCCAGCGATATGGCTTCTACACGCACCTCCACAGATCTCATAACGTCAGTACGCCTTGGCCTGTGCCATTCCAGCGCCCTAACCGAACCCTGCAGGGTCACACTCGCTCAACGACTCAACGAACTTGCCACGGCCAACTCGGAGGGTTTGCTCAGGTGAGTACTTCTTCATCTTATCTGGCCTTGTCGGATAAAGGTGGAGAAGAAGATGTTCCTGGGCGAAGGGACTGGGTACCACGAATTACTGCATTGCTTCCTCTGCCCCGGCCATTATCGTCTCTCGCCTTGCCATTACACAGCTCGGCGCTGCAATCATGGCGGGAGAACAAGAGCGCGCGGCGTTTCCGGTGCATATTTCGGGCAGTAGCGCAAGCATACACATCTTAGCGTCTGCGTTTATATGATAGCATGGCATACAGATTCATTCTCATCTTCGCCAACGTGGGTCTTCTCCCGTTCATTGATGCATTCCCTCCACAGTGACGATGAATATCGTCTTCTCCGTCAAAATCTCTTCGAACGATTTGCCAGCGGCTCGGCCGTGCCATCTGAGGCCTCCTTAGTTCCCATGTCGAGGCCCACGCAGTCCACCGCTGACTCACGAAGTGAGCACTCATTGTACTCTATCCCACGTTCATACTGAGTAATATCAACAAAGATTCCACGTACAACGGACATCATTCCTCAAACTTCCATGGACAGAGTACCTCCGTCCGCACTCCTTCCATCTCGTCCAAGAAATCTTTTTCCTCTACCGTGACTGGTCTACTTCGCCGGGCAACCAGCCGTCGCGTCGTCTCCATGCCTGCCGAGCCCCATGGCAGCGAGACGATAAGTATCTACTCCATGTCCTCTACTCCTGCAGAGCGTGTCACTCTGCCTCGGAGACTGTCGAAGCAAAATAGCGACATCTCACTTCGAACCGACGCGTCTGTCTCTCGTTTATCGCAAACGTTCAACCGCAGGACTGTGATTGGCAACCACACCTTCAGCGCGACAGATCCTGGAAGTTCCTTCAGCAATTCTCGCCCACGAACACGCTCCGGTAGTCGATCCGCTCCTCCCCCTTCCTCATTTCCTAGCTCGTCGAAGGCCGTCGAGTCCACATATACCCACATCAGCATGAACGATATCCCAGGTGATGATCAGGTCGAGTCCGTGCAGGATATCCGACACCAAATAGAACTGGTAGAAGCGGAGGGCCGACGGCTGCTGGACGCGTTCAACGGCCTGGAGCTCTCCACACTGACCCGGAGGCAGAGGAAACCTCCGGTGATACCCCCTCTTCCCTCGCATGGGTCCCTCAATGATGAAAACTGGCCGAGCGGTACATTGCGTCCTGGAAAGGACACCGACGCGCTCTCCTTCAAATCCAGTGGCTCCGCGCGGACAGCCAGATCATTAAAACGCTCCCCTTCCATAGGGGCGAAGTTGCGGAACGCCACCTCGGGGACAACGTTATCTGCCCAGCAACCATCTGTCAACCGCAAGCCGTCCTTGTCCTCTGTATCCTCACGCGGACGGACAGGACCCTCTTTACCCGCGCTCGCCGGCCACCTTGGGCTCGCGAGCAGCTCGAGCGTTAACCTCGCCCGCAGTACTGGGCATCTGCCCCTCGAGACTGTGGAAGAGACAGAGGGCAGGCCTCCCAAACACACCTCCAGTCGCAACGGGAGTACGCGACGGGAGTCAAGGTGGGCAGAGACGAGCATCGGAAGCATCAGCGCTCCCATCTCGCCGTCTGCCCGCTCAGAGGTGGGCTCTGTCAATTCTGGCAAGCGGAGCGTGGCGGGACAGCTCGACGACGACGAGCTGGTAAGCATGGAGACGGAGCTGGCGGACATACGCCGGCGCCGCGCAGAGGTCACCGCGCGGTATGAGGGGCGGTTGGAGTATCTGCGCGCGCGGTTAAAGGGGGCAGAGCTGCGGGAGAAGATCATGCGGAAGTAGTGTGGGCCCCGGTCGGAGCAGTTGTCTTGACGAGGGCCCATGTGATGGTGGCAGAGGTGTGTTCCGTGTTGTAAATCACTCTCAGTTCGCTCTGGTGCTGCTGCTGCTGTTGCTGCCGCTGTTGCATAATTGCTTGATCCCATGTCGCACGTATCATACTGAGATTCCCGGCGCAGAGAAAAGGTGCTGTCCTTTCATTTACCTTTACGAGTCCGTTCACGTCGATACCAGCCGACCTACGTGTTATACCTCCACTAGTGGGATGTAATCTACCTAGCATATAGCATACTCTAATCGTCGCTCGTTTACGCACGCCATCCATCATATACTTGCAGCAACAGGCCTCATGCGACTTGCAAGCCTCTCTAATTGGACGAGTCGATAAAGTTGAGTACTTCACCGGCCCCTCAGTGGGTACTAATACACCATAGCTTCCATGCGTTACGCGTCGTAGTACTATGCATTTGATCTCTGCGGTACGCAACCATGCTGGCAGAGCCCATGTTACCTGACGACGTTCCAAGCAAAGCAGGGGGGAACACATGGCCGCCCATTGCGTGGAAGACCAGGTGAGTATTGCAGGGTCCATCCAGCAACACTGTGACATACGCTGATACGCTCAGCATAGGGTCTTAGGGCTTGAGCTTGATTACCTGACGGTCTGGAGGAGATGGGAGATCAGTCGCACCACTCCAAAGATCGCTCGACTGCCTGAGTAACTACGGACCGGAATGGTGTCCCGTTGACAGATATATACACGCTACGAGGTGGGACAATGCAGGAATAGTGTCCCGTTGACAGATCTAGACACGCTACGAGGTGGGACAATCATGAGAAGGCCGAGGGATGTTCGTTGGAGTGAAAAACACTGACAGAATAATTGTCAAGGTAGTTAACTGCGTCGTAAAGGGATGTTCGTTGGAGTGGAAAACACTGACAGAATAATTGCCAAGGTAGTTAACTGCGTCGTACGACGTACGGTCCCGGAGCTGAAGTATGATTCACTAGGGACGCCCTAAGTTAAACTTATGGTTGGTAGAACATGTACACTCACCCAGTGGTATAGGATTCGAAGATCTCTGATTTACTCAGTACTCATGATCATTGCCAATGATGACTCTAGTATGATCACAGGGCATGATTGGCTGACAGATCCGTCCGACGAGTCAGGTGCTGTGAGTGGGAGATGGGAGAGCAAGGATTCTTTTATATAGCTCCATGTGAACGAGGTGGACCGCTTGGCAGAGTGAACGTAGTGAATTAACAACGGATGACTATATAAGGGATCGTTATCTGACTCCACCTTCCCAACCTGCAACCTGTAGGCCTGACTCGGCAGACATCACGACATCATGTCCCAGCCCATTGTGTTCTATGACATACCTGGCAACGCAGCCAAAGACGCGGCGTGGTCACCGAACACTTGGAAGACCAGGTAGGTTTGTCTGAGGCACATTGCTACGCACTTTGAGCGTGGCAGTCTAAATCTATGTTCTAGGTACTGCTTGAACATCAAACAGATCCCTTATCAGACCGTCTGGGTCGAGTATCCCGACATCGCAGCTCTCTGCAAGAAGATCGGAGCCACACCCACGTCCACGAAATCGGACGGTACACCACAGTACACCCTCCCGACGATCTACGATCCAAACACCAACACTGCGGTCTCCGAATCGGCCGCCATCGCGCGGTACCTCGACAAGACGTATCCTTCGGCCGTCCCAGTTATCCCAAAGGGCACGGACGCGTTCCATGAGGCGTTCACATACGCGTTCC
Source organism: Lignosus rhinocerotis TM02 (assembly GCA_000743315.1). NCBI lineage: Eukaryota > Fungi > Basidiomycota > Agaricomycetes > Polyporales > Polyporaceae > Lignosus > Lignosus rhinocerus. Next base: position 104,073 of record KN049972.1, read on the forward strand.
AAGGCGTGTTCATAACGCCCCTGCTGCAGATATGCTTGCTCCCGACGTGCCAGCAGTTGAACCCGAAGAGCGAGGCGTACTTCCGCCGCACGCGCGAGGCGGCGTACGGGATGAAAATGGAGGAGTTCGCACCTGCAGGCAGCGAGAAGCGGGCGATGCACTGGAAGAGCGTGGAGGGCGGATTGCATTTGTTCAAGGCTTGGCTCGGGGCGGACGGGACCGAGAAGCAATTCTTCATGGGCGACAAGATCTCGTATGCGGATATCACAATCGCGTCGTTCTTGGAGTGGCTCAAGCGGGTCTGCGGGGAGGACAGTCAAGAGTGGAAGGATGTGATGGGGTGGGACGGAGGATTCTGGACGAAGTTCATGAATGAGTTGGGGCAGTATAGCAGGGTTGATGCTGGGAGTCAATTTCAGGCTTGAAACGGATCTCGTCCACCTAAACAGACCTAGACCTACCCGAGCTGTGATAAAGAACAGATCATTTGCGCATGCCAGCGGTAATATAGAACTGGCTGCGTGTCGTGTGCACTTGCATATCCATCGGTGTCAGAAGCTCAAGCTCCAAGCTACAAATTACGACTTCGACCTTCGCTCGTACACGCGTAAGTACTGAAGCCAGTCAGTATCCGCAAGTAGTACCTTGTGGCGGAGCGGAGACGCCCTCAAGAAGCGGTAGTAGACCCCAGTCGTATTGCGCAGCTGGTCAACGAGCGCAGTGCTAGGGCAAGGGAGAAGCAACCTTTGTAGTTTTCGTGAACGCTTGGGAAGCATGCATCGCACCGCGGTGCCACAGTGAGTAATTCTCGCGTGTATTGGGTCTGCTAGATCTTGCGTCAGAACAACGCAGATTATTATTGTAGCTGCTCAGTCATTACTCCTCCGACACGCAGGATAGCCCCCGGACGTTTCAGGATGCTTCGGGCTGATCGCTACACTTGGGTTTTGGAGTCTGAGAATGGATAATGATGATCATGGGAGCTGGCAGAAGGACTGGTGGAGGTAGAGTTCTGTAACTGAGAGGACCATATGGAGGCAGGAGCCGAGCATGCCGACTGTGTTAGAGTGACGTCTAGCGCGACACGAAAAGGCGCTTGGCCAGGGCTGCCAGGCTAATACTCCGAATCGCAGTTAACCAGTTCTCCCGTCTGCAGGCTCAGATTCCTCCTTCTCTACCCTCTCCCCCCGCCATGGCCAGCGGTGCTCACTATTCCGAACCAGAGCAGGACGACCCAGACCTGATTAACCCAAGCACCACCCCAGCTCCTACCACGGGCACACGGGGTCCGCTCTACCGCACCGTGAGCCACAGTTCTCAGTGGTCTATCCCCGAAACACCCTCGCATCACCTCCAGGGCACCTCTTACTTCACACAGCGCCCCTCATCACCTACCACCCGCCGCGTGTCTTCCGCCAACAGGAACGTCTCCACCAGCTCTTCCAGACACAGAGGTGCTAGGAGCACCAGCATCACCAGTTCACATGCGACTACTAGGGGATACGGGGACGAGGGCGACACGCTGAGCGAGGAGAACGAAGAGAGCTTGGGGTCAGGGGATGATAACGAAGATTCATCTGGGAACGACACTCCTCAACAAGGCGATGGCCGCAGCCGTCGCACAGCCGATGATGACGATGACGACGACGACGAGCGAGAAGAGGACCCGATTACGCTCAAGGACCGCCAGTCGCTCATCAATGTCGAGCACCCCTTTGGTCTGCCGATATGGAAGCCAGCGTTGTACAAGAAGCAGCGTTCGGTGACCAAGTACGCCGACCAAGCCCTCCATTCCGTTCCAAGTGCCCAGGCAGAGCGTCATCTCCTTCCGGGAAATATCTTCTGGCTCATCGCGTTCGGCTGGTGGCTTGCCGTGACGTGCTTTGTCGTCTCAGGGATTCTATACCTCATTCCAAAGGGCGGACGCGTCTATTCGACGCTCGTGTTTGGTCTCGGGTGGTACATTGCGTGGCCGTTTGGCAAGTACGTCCAAGGTGACCTCGGTACCCCTCCCGACGACGAAGAGCAGGGCATCCCTCCCGACTCTGCACAATCGGAACATATCCCCGAAGAGAACGGTGCTGGATCGTCCTCCGCGCCGGTTACCCCTTCCGCACAGTCAACGATAACACCTCGCAGTGTTCCGCTTCAGGAGGCTAGTTCGGATTCTTGGATAGGTGTCCCTCCTACGGCCACTACCTCGTTGTTGGGAAACACAAACGGTCAAGCCCGTCCCTCTGTCCGTCCCGCGAAGTCATATGGTGCCACCACAAATCCATCTTCCTACTCGATCGGTTGCCCCGCCGAGAGCAAGTCTGAGGTTTGGTTGGGCAAAGCGATTTTCTGGCTCGCCTTGATCTCCATCATTGCACCTCTGATTCTACTGGTATCACTCATATGCTGGTTCTTCATCTTCACTATCCCAATGGCGAGACTCAACTGGGCTCTTATCAAACATCTCTTTGAGCACCCGACGTCCATCCGTTTCTGCGCTGCCCCTGTTGTTCCTGTCACCAATGACGGCGAAGAAGTGGCTGCTGGGGGTGCCGATGTCGATGCAACTCCCGTAGCGTTCAAGCACGCCAGGTTGTCTGCTGGTCAAGCTGCTCCGTCCGGGTCGCCGACATCCACCGTCCTTCTGTGCACGTACACGGCTTGGGGTTGGAAGTACTACAAATATACTGTTGGCGGTGTCAACATCATCTTCGTCAACCTTCTTCCATTCGTCTTGTTCGCGATTCTCGATGGCATCGTACTCTTGCCCCTGGTCGAGCGACGCGAGCACGACGGCGGGCATGTCCCCGCTTTCCTTGCTTTCATCACCTCCCGTGCTCTGATATTCGTCATGAGTTTGGCTAGTGTCATTCCGCTTTCGTACTTCATCGGAATGGCTGTTGCATCCATCTCTGCGCAATCTTCGATCGGTATGGGTGCGGTCATCAATGCCACCTTCGGTTCTATCATCGAAATCATCCTCTATGGCATCGCTCTCACCCAAAGCAAGGGCCATCTCGTCGAGGGATCTATTGTTGGTAGTTTGCTCGCGGGTGTGCTCCTTATGCCCGGGATGAGTATGGTCAGCGGCGCGCTGCGCAGGAAGGAGATGAAGTTCAACGCGAAGAGTGCGGGCGTGACCAGTATGCTGCTTATCATGGCATTCATCGGCACGATTGCACCGACCTTGTTTTATCAGACGTACGGCAGTGTGAGTGGCTTCTGCGTCACGCTCGTGGCCTCGGTACTGAATGTTGTTGCTGTAGTTTGAGCTCATTTGTGATGACTGTCCATCGCATGATATCTCATCCTTGACGAAACCTTGGATCTGCCAGCACTGTTACTACAAACATCCGGACCCAGTGGATGATCCTTTCTACCAGTCTACCGTCAAGAGCCTGATGTTTTTCTGTGCAGTCATCTTGGTCTTCGTGAGTCTCATGTGTCTTGCTCCGGTCATTTCACGCTAACGCTACGTTAAAGTCGTACCTGATCGGTCTATGGTTCTCCCTACGGACCCATGCGAGTCAGATCTGGCAGAACCCTCAACAGCTCCTGCACCCACTGGAGATCCATGGTCCGTCCAACCGCGTCTCTATCTACCATAAGTTCCTCCCTGGAGGTCAGAACAAAGACATCTTGAGCCACAAGCCGAGCATTATCACCACTCACACAGCTGGGAGTGCTTCTCCATCTCGTAGCGAAACTCCCGTTCCTCGTGCGCACGAGGCTACCTCTGTGGCGGAAGGCTCGACTCTGCAACCTACTATGCCATCGCCCCTCGCTCAACGTCGCATCTCGTATGCCAACCCGCCAGTTGTGACAACCCACGGCTACACGCCGATATTAGAAAGCGTTGACCATGCGATCAAGGACACCGGTATTCAACCTCTCCAGCTCCCGGGCAGCATCACGACCGATGAGTTCACACGTGCGGTCGCTGTGGCTACTGTCAGCGCGCTTCGGCATCAACAGCACTCGCGTTCCCCCGCCCGCCTACGCACATCTGGCGGGGATGTTGAGACTGACGGGCAAGGTGGAGGACATGGTGGCCATGATGCGCCTTCGTGGAGCCGGACTACTAGTGCGAGCGTGCTTTTGGCTTGCACTGCGTTGTATGCGATCATCGCAGGCACGTCCCTTCACATCTCGAGTCCAAGCTACTTGCTGACACGTGTATACAGAGATCCTGGTTGATGTCGTCGACGTTGTAATGGAAGGCTCGGGAATCGATGAGAAGTTCCTTGGAGTGACTCTCTTCGCGCTCGTTCCGAACACCACAGAGTTCATGAACGCCATCTCTTTCGCGATGAACGGCAACATTGCTCTCAGGTATGTACCTTGTCTCATACTATCTGTGCTCCTGAGCTCACGCGTTTTGTTGTACAGTATGGAGATTGGTTCTGCGTATGCTCTCCAGGTTTGTCTGCTCCAGATCCCAGCCATGGTCGCTTTCTCCGCATGGTATGCTCCCGAGAAGATGGGCTCTGTTGCTGAGACATTCACGTGAGTCCTCAACTCTGTTGGCATTCGATAGTTGGCTGATACATAGCACAGCCTGATCTTCCCTCGCTGGGACATCATTGCCATCATTCTGTCTGTCTTCTTGATGACTTATACCTACATCGAGGCGAAGAGTAACTACCATCGTGGCAGCATCCTCATACTCAGTTACCTGGTGCTGGTCTCGGGCTTCTTCTACGCCCCCAACCGCTCGGACGAAGATGAGATGCTCGGGTACCTCGGCCCACTCGCACAATCTTTCAACAACGTCGCGTCGATCTTCTCCCTTCGCTGATCTTTGTTCGATACCCCGACATAACTGAAGGGTGGTATATACCTTGATCCGAAATCTCCCCCTCAGGCTTCCTCTCGTTTATACGTAATGTCTTCCTCCCTCGCTGAGCTGTTCCTCTATTGACCCTGCCCATCCACCTCTGACAAATTATTCCTTGTGAGCTGTGTTGTCGACTCCGGATCCCGCTCGCTCTTGGTACGTATACATATACATAGCTACACAGTCATGATTATGCCTGGATCCTGCAATCTCGAATGGACGATCTGTCACGCGATGTCTACGTATAAGCTCCAGCTTCGTAGCACCCTACTGTATCTCAATATCATGTTTAGAAACCCAAGCGGCCCCGACATAGAGATGCATACGAAGGATTATCTCTTGGGGCCCGTGTTGTGTGAGTGATGTAAGTACAACATTATTTCGATTGGACGATCTGTGGCTTTGACGCGTGGTGCCATACTACAGCACGTTCGAATTTGGCTTGTTGAAGCACCGCATCGCATTGGCAATTAGAGTATGAAAGGCTGAGAGGTTCTGTTAGACCACGAAACTCGAGACGCACGCTGACCTTTGCAGAAAACCAGGTCTTACGTCCTGGCTATCGTCCACTGCAATAATGGTCTCGGACTCGCTCAACCCGCGCACGACCAGCTATGAGTTCTTGGGTCCCCCAGGCGTCCTTACAATCAGCATCGGCGTGCCTATAGTGATGTATGGGCTCTACTACGGATGTTCTGAGGAGACGGGAGGTTGTCCCCCCGCCGTGGACATGGCTGCGGTCGTCGACGCGCTCACGAGGTGGGTGTGGTGGAGGCGGCTTTGGGACACACAGGCAGCGTCCCTGTACCTCGCGTGGTACGTCGTCGCGTGGTACGTCGTTGTGTGGTACGTCGTCGCATGGTACGTCGTGCCTGGACCGAAGGTCTGCCAATGCGCGATGGGAAGAGGAAGGCATACAAGATCAATGGTTCGTAAGCCCCCCCCCCTAGGGAGCTTGTCGGATTGACCACAGTGCTACAAATGGACAGCGTTGGCGACTGGCGACATTATTGTTGACTTTGGCCATTGCTGCTGGGATCGTGTGGTGTCGTGGGCCGGAGCCGCTGACGATCGTGTGTGACAAGTGGATCGGGTTGCTGACGGCTTCTACGCTGGTGTCGTTCGTTCAGGCTGTTGCGTGTTACGCTGCTTCGTTCCGCGAAGGTGTGCTCCTCGCTCTGGGTGGGAACAGTGGGAATGTGATCTACGACGTACGTCAACTTGTTGAAGTCACAGGTGGCGGTCAGACCGGTGGTTGACACCTTCTGTGACTCGATAGTTTTTCATTGGACGCGAGTTGAATCCGTCTATTGGGTCGTTGGACCTGAAGTCGTTCAATGAGATCAGACCGGGACTTATCTTGTGGGTTGTCGTCGATATCGTGATGGCATGCGAGCAAGCTGTCAGACGCGGGGGAAAGATCACGGACTCGATGTGGCTTGTTGTACTGTTCCAGTCGTGGTATGTTGCCGATTCGTTGTATAACGAGGTGCGTGCTATATCACCATCATCATGCACGTTGAGTGCCGCTGAGATTACGCGAATAGCCTGCATTGTTCAGCACTATGGACATTACGACCGATGGGTTCGGGTTCATGCTGTCTATTGCTGTTACCATCGAACCGTTCGTCTACTCGTTCCAAGCGCGCTATCTCGTATTCAATCAGGTCGAGCTGGGTCCGTTCTACACTGCTCTGGCGTTCGGTGTCAACCTGTTGGGCTATTATATATTTCGAGCTGCGAACGGAGAGATGAATGATTTCAAGAACGGGAATAATCCTAAGAGTCAGCGTGCTATCTAAATTGATTGCATGACAAGTCGCTGAGGATTTCACTGGTAGATCTCAAGTACATGAAAACCGAGAAGGGAACCCCGTTGCTCACATCTGGATGATGGGGCCTCTGTCGACACCCGAACTGTATGTGCGCACATTACTCAGTTGCGCGCAGTCTGTCAATTTATCAACCAACCCGTAGGGGTGATTTGCTCATGGCCTTGGCGTGGTCACTTCCGACAGGGTTCAGCCTCACTACTAGTGCTCCAATCACCTACTTCTATGTCGTGTATTTTGCCATTCTCTTGATGCACCGTGAGAGACGCGATGACGAGGCGTGCAAGAAGAAGTACGTATTTACGTCAAAGTTCAAGTTCTACATTGTCGTTCACAGTTCTCCTCGGCTGACCGCTGTTAAAATAGATACGGAAAAGACTGGGAAAAGTACAAGCAGCTTGTCCCATGGCGTATCATACCATATATCTACTGAAGGTTTATAATGTAGTATACAACGTTTTTAACGGCTTTCAATTGCCCTCAGGCTACTCAATTGGCTGACTTGAAGAAGTGTGCCAGTGCCTGTGTAGTAACTTCAATACTCTCCAAATATTACACGTTATGTCACGCGTGACGCGTCGTGTCCAAACGCGTCCTAGTCTTTGTCTCTTGCGTGTTGACCATCACCTCCCCTATCCTAGAGATACTATAACGAGCTGCGCTATGTCTCAAGTAAAATCCCAACCCGAAGAGGATCTTCCTGATACATTGCAGACAGACTCACCCACTCAGAACCAAGAACCACCTGCCGAGGGCTCGGAATCGTCAGAACATGCGAAACCGAAACAACCTAGGAAACTAAGGGTTGCAGAGACCTTGACCAAGGAGCCTGGGAAGTCACTACTACCACATGCGAGAGTTCAGAAGATACTGAAAGCAGATAAGGTATGTCACACTGCAGTGCACACTGAACACCTCCAAGACACAGTACTTCCCTAGGAACTCATCATGGTTCAACGAGAAGCATCACTGCTGATATCGCTGGCGGCCGAGGAGTTTGTTCAACGGTTGGCGGAAGCTGCGCAACGTGTTGCAGAGCGGGAACGAAGAACGACGGTACAAGCCAAGGACCTTGGTGAGTGACATTGCACACTCGTCTTGATGGTAACATCGATGGATGGCGCATGTTGTCAGTCGCTGCCGTTCGTCGAGCAGAGGAGTTTGCGTTTCTTGAAGGTCGGCACCCCTTTTTCTCATGGGCTTTGGATGATGTACAGCGTGTAACAGAGCTATTGCCGTATCTGGAACCTGAACCGCCAGCACAACCACTTCGTCGGAAGCCCCGAGCAGAGCAGGAGGGTGGAGAGTCAGGAAGGGGGAACAACACTATGTTGGATCTGTTCGTCAGGAAACCGGCCACAGAGGAATCCCAGGCCGAGGACGAACCTGCGATGAATATCGTCATGAATGAGGATGGAACGATGTCCATGGCTCCTCCACAGGCGCTATAACGGTGATCTTGTACGAGTGCATGTGTTACAAGGTTCCCCAATCCGAGTCGCATGTATCATAGGTAGCTCTGTTTGAGTCTTTCGAAGGTCATGACTGATCATTTGCATAGATGTCCCAGCGTCATCACGTTTCACGAACACCGCCATTCCAAAAGGTACCCAGGGTTTAGCGTTGCACCGGTGGTGTGAGATACTGGGGTTGTACGGCTGGTTAGTTGTTAGAACGGTAAGTGTCGAGAGTGTTTTGAAGATTATTGCAGTCGGTTGCTTTTTAACTGACAGCGTTCGGTGCCCCATATTTAGTGTCACTATGAAATGAGGACATGTTTTATTGGTAGGTACTTCGAGTCAAGTTGTGCAATGGCTGCAGTGGCACAGAGTCATAAATCCGGCTGCGTCTGCTGCGAAACTCTTGTGAGCACTTGTAGGCTGTGCAGGCAACACGAGCGGTGTTGGCTCCACAAACACATGTTTTAGGGAACCAGCGTAGTTGATAGGGTAGTTGCGGATAGTCAATCGCAGTCAATCCGGTGACACGCCTAGCTTGCGTTGACTACCCTACGACATTGCACTATCAGGACGCCGTGTAAACTTCAACCCTGCGTCATAGTGGGCTTTGTGAATATATTCCTCGTGACTGAGAAGAACATGGGGCTTGAAAGAGCGATCCACTGTGTGGACCTGTGCTGACGCTGCATGATGCTGTGGCTTTCTGGTGCCCCTATTACTCTGAACAATTTTGCTAGAATTTGCATGCGCATCGACCGGGAGCAACTGAAACGAAGTCGGTCGTTGGTTGAATACGAGAACAGGCGTTGGCCCGCCCTGGTTCATCAATGGCGATCGACGCAATGTGGTCGTGGTAGGTCGTCCTCGTTGTAGACAGAAGCGATATCTGAACCCTCATTATCAACACCACCTTATTCTGACAGAGGTGCTTCTCACGGTTGTGCCGGATTTGATTTCGACTGCGGGATACATAGTGTGGCCAACTTGTTGGTGAGCGCTATCGTAGCTGTCACGGTGCTGCCATAGTGGCGAGTCCTACCTCACAGTGGACTCGGGTTGCTGAAGTTGGACCTATGGCGTCGCAAATCTTATTCTCGGTATTACTCATGTTGTATGTTTTGCACTCGTCCCGCTCACATTCTCAAACTGACTGCCAGGCTGTGAGCCCCAGCTTTCTAGACCAGCTTCGGCTGGTTTGATATCGTGGTCATACACACTGAGCTCCGCCGCCGACACCTTTGAAGTTTACACCAACTTCTGACATGTTCAGATCTTGTCCCCACCTCCACTTCGACTCGGACATCCCATCAGATCTATCATGAGACCGCTTGCGCTTGCCGCATCCAATGCGGTATCTCTATCTTACGGTATGCCGAACCAGACGCTGTCGTATGGACGCTTGGCGGTACACGACTCACATCGGCCATTCGGAGCGCGTATCGTGGCTATTGCATATAAAGTGCTCCAAACCGAAGACGTACTCCACTCTATGTAAACAACGAAGGTCAAGCAAGCGAGTTCGAGCCTTCTACATACACAGTTCCTTTCCCTCAACTTCCAGCGGCTCGTTTCTGGTCTCAGAAGCGGGAATCCTCCATGGACGGCTATGAACGCACCTGCCAACAGAACCCAAATTGCCCGGGAGCAGGAAGAGTTGTGAGTCTGCGCTTTGGTCTGGGCTCGCTCATTCTTGAATACGCGGTCGTTGTAGGATGAAGACGTGTGTTAGTGCTCTACGCCCCATGGAGATGGATGCATTCTGATGATGTGTGCAGTTCGTCGGCATCGCCAGCTTCACGGTCCTTCTTTGGGACCATCTACTCACCTTCGGCGACGAAGTCAAGTATATCTGGAGACAGCGTAAGGGTCCTCGTACGTGTCCTCTTTGGTGGCTTGTGTCAGTCCGACAACGCGTGACTCCACAGTTATTTGGTTGTTCTTTCTCGTACGTACGGCGGTTCGGAGTCCGCGAAATTTGCTCATGGCGTACAGAACCGATACCTGACACCACTAGGCTTCATCGTCAATCTGTATGGTAGGCACAATGGCTCCTCCGCATACAATCGCGTTCTGATGGGTGTGCGACAGCATACTTTTCTGATGTATGGACACCAACCGTAAGTGCCTAATACTGCCTCCCACACCCTCGGTCGTATCGCTGACATATCTGTGCATCAGATGTCGGTCAAATGCAGAGTAATATGTACGACTCAGCGGACTCATGATCGCACAGATGCCATCGGTTCGTGCGGTATGAAGGAAGCATGACTGTGATTGGTATAAATACGGCCGCGCTCATGATGCTCCTTCGAGTCTACGCAATGTTCGACAAGAAGAAACCCGTCGTTGTCTTCGTCGCAACTGTGTTCGCCATCCAGTGCGGCACCAACGCTTGGCTTCTGACGTACGGTGTCGGTGCGTGCCGAACATCATCTATGAATGTATTCAACTATGACGCGTTGTACGCAGCGGTGAAACATAGCGAGAGCTTCCATGGTAGGTTCCGAGATGTTTATCCATGGTTTATACCCGCATTTACCAAAGTGGAAGCCTGCACAATGATTTTCGACCCGGAGCGAGTGTATGTCTTCAACATTTTCACGACTACTTTGCAAATTCGCGTTTACAATATGACCGTCAACAGGCAGAGTTCTATTGCAGCTGCATCGGCCTGGCTCCCGCTACTGTATGATACGATCGTGCTTGGACTGACAATCCAACGCGCGTACTCAGAACTCAGGCATCTATCTGTTGGACGGATGATGCGAGTTTTACTAAAGGAGGGTGTTTTATATTATAGGTGCGTCTATGTATTGCATGCATCCGCTATTTGCCCACTCATTTACGTGCTGTAGTGTGATCTTCTGCATTACGCTTGTCCTCACTCTCATGATCGTGCTCGCGCCAGACGGCCTCAAAAACGTCACTGCGCAGTAAGTGAAGCTTGCCTCCCAGGTGTGACGCTGACCGGAAGTTCCCTGTCACACCACTAATGCTACTTATTCTCTGATAGGACTGAGTATCTGTGGGTAACACCTACTGGCCAATTCCACTTGAGTGCTGAATCCTCCTTACTTGAGACTCACCGTCGCGATGATGTCGCGCATTACACTTCATCTGAAGAAGGAAGCACACCGAACTCGTAATGTCCTTGGGACACAGACCACCTACGATCTCACCTCCTCCATCCTCCTTTCCAGCCGTTGCAGTCCGATCACCTTTGCACATGAACAAGATTCCGTGCCGGCGACACCCATGTCAACCGTCGTCCCCGAGCACTCACTGGCAGTGATCCATGACGAGCGTAGACGTCTCGGAGTGATCCAGACACCGAAGAAAAGTCATGGTCTGCGTTCAAAGAGAGTGTCTTGGGAACCTCACGAGGAGTGGATTGAGTTCTCACCACTACGATAGTTCAAAGACTATATGTAGATGGATGAGGATTGTGTAGGTTGTATGTAGCTCACCATGTGCTTCTACTGGACTGGACTATAGTTCTGTCTGTCGTGTGCTAGTACGGCCCGAGACGCACTCATAATGTCGTAAAAAAGGACATTCACCTTGTAATCACTCTTATCCCTCTAGAATAACGGATAAGTCTCTTTCGGTTCAGAATGTGACTTCGGGCCGAATCGTGGCCTATCGTGATGCAGGTCCGAACTCGCCTGAGTCCCGATCGGGATCGAGGTGATGTTCGTGTGCAGCAGTGCTGCTTGAGTCTTGAGAAAGTCGATCGCTTCCGCGCAAGCTTGTTCTTTCCATTATCCTCAGCCAACTTTCTGCCCATCGTTCACCCACCTATCGTCGACGCCAACGCCGACGAAACGGCGCCTTGGACTAAGCATGCGCATCGTCGGCACATTTCATCCCTCTTCTTCTGTATCACACTCGCTGAAATGTTGCCTCACCACGGACACTGCTCTTGAGCACCTAGTCGTCGCAAAGACGGACAAACTCGAGGTTTACTCGCTGAGACCTGAGGGTCTGAGGCGAGAATGCTCAGCAGATATGTGGGGTCGAGTCGTGGGCTTGCAAGCCATTCCTGCCAAGGTGTGTAGAAGTTGTCAACGATTATGGATGTATACCCATGTGCACGCATCTGTACTCGTTCAATAGGAACCGGGGAGGTCTTACATCCTTGTTATGATTGACCATCCTGATCCCAAACTCGTTGTGATGGTGTACGAAGACGATGTTCCGTCCCTCACTGCGAAGAGCTCACTCTCCCTGGAGGATCGGGCAGCAAGACCGGCCGAGTTTGTGACGGATGTTCAGGTGGATCCTACGGGCAAGATTGCCATTGCAAGCTGTTTCACGGGCAAGCTGAAGGTGATACCGCTGAAGGATGGTCACATAGGCAATGCCTTCGATGTCTCGTGCGTGCATCGTTTAGCTCTCACTTTCTCGAACTTAGCTTGATCACCCATACTTCGATCCATGTAGCCTCCCAGAACTGAATCTTCTCGCATTCACATTCCTTCACACCGGGAAAGCAACTCGTCACACGCTTGGACTCTTGCACCTCAATCACCGTCGCCAGATACAGTTGCTTTGTCGAGACGTCAATGTGGACGATTTAGAGCTATCGCCCGCCCACTCCAATCTCATCGTTACGACAGTATTGTCGGAACGTACATTCCCGTCCCTTGAGCCACCTCCACTTCTGATTCCCGTACCCTCTCATACCACTGGCGACGAAGAAGATGACGAAGATTCCGAACTGGCGGGACATCGTGGCGGAGTCCTTGTGCTTGGAGGAAGAAAGATTATGTTCTATGAGAATTCGACTAAAGAACAGCAGGAAACGAGGAAAGAGAAGCACCGGCGACTGAGCAAGCGCCTTTCGAGCGACAAGGCGGACGAGGTCACGGTTGCGAGGAGGAAGGAAGAGGAGCGTGAGTCTCGGAAAGTCAAGCCACGGGCGAGTGTGAAGTGGCCATGGGCCCCTATTACTGCGTAAGTGACTTGTTGTACTTGGCTAATATGACTTTGGCCGACAACACGGTTACACAGTTGGTGCGCTATTGGATCAAAATGCCGTAGAGTTCTGCTTGGAGACACATATGGACGTCTTGCGATGCTCGCATTTACGGACGATAAGATGTGCTTGACGTTGCTCCCACTTGGCGAGGTGCGCATTTGATGCTCATACATCAAGGAGATATCGCTGATTGTCTTGTAAAGACGTCACCTGCTACCTCATTGTCGTATCTCTCGTCGCAACTCTTGTACTTGGGTTCGCACTATGGAGATTCACAATTGTTACGCATACACTCGCAGCCATTTGCGAATGCCGACTCTGACACGTTGCCGATACCAAAAGGCCTTACGACTGTTGCAGCTTCATTGCTCCTGTCATCTGACAAGGGAAAAGGGAAGGTTGCTGATTTGGACGATGGTGCAGGGAAGGATGGTCGGATCATCAACATGAAGGGCACCTTCCTCCAAGTAGTGGAGCGCTACGATAACATTGCTCCTATCTTGGATGCGGTGCAAGTGGATGTCGATGGTAGCGGTCAGGTATGTGTGCTATACCTCTTTCCTGCTCTCACGCCGTCCTGAGTGCATACGCATACCTCTAGCCACAAGTTATCACATGCTCCGGTGCACACAATACGGGTTCGTTGAGAGTCATCCGGACTGAAGCAAACTTCCAGGAGCAAGCCAGATTGGATGGCTTATGTGGTATCACAGATCTCTGGCCTGTCAAGTCCAATTCTGGTGACCGGTAGGTCTATCTCATGAGCTGCCGTTGTTCCGTTACTCACTCTCTCTACAGGGAGCATTCACATATCGTCATCTCGACGCTGCGGGAGACATTGGTGTTCTCCTTTACTGGCAAGGACACAGTGACTCATCTGGATCCTTCGTTCGCGGGATTCGCGACCAGCGTCCCAACTTTCACACTTGGAAACATCCCACGGAGACAGACGTCTATGACCGGCGGGCGCAGTGTATCTTCCTATGTTGAGTCTCCGTTAGTGCTGCAGATCACTCCAGAAGGCGTGCATTTGGTGGAGTATGATCTCACGCTAGGGACGTTCAACAAGATAGGAGGCTGGTTCCCCAAACAAGCAGGCGGCGATTTCGTCAACCGGGATGTTGTTGCTGCAGCGATGAACACTAGCCAGTTCGTCGTTGGACTCAGTGGTGGCCGCTTGGTGCTATTCAATCTGGGTCAGAATGATGCCTTGCAGATGCTGAAGTACTCCTTCACTACTTGACTTTTGGTGTCATACTCACATATGATACCCAGGGTGCGCGATTATCCTGATGAGATCTGCGCGATCTCGTGTAGGCCTCTCGACCCATCGAAGAACTTTGCAACGTCAATCGCTGTGTCCTTCTGGGGCTCGAACAAGGTCACGATTCTGAGTATCAATGCCACTGACCCTCTGGCATCAGTATGTGAAGTCAACGTGCATGCGCTTCCACGTGCTATTCTCTTGCACAACTTCGGCACCAGCAGCCAGCCGAGCGATCCTGACTTCCGCCCCCACCTACTTGTTGGCCTCGCAGACGGCACATTGATCACATATGTGTTCCGTGACAAGCAGCTCCACGACAGGAAGCCAAGCTCCCTTGGAAACGCTCCGGTGAGCTTGAGCGTTGTTGAGAGTGACGGGCGGACAATCGTGTTGGCGAGTGGGACGCGTGCGAATCTCTTGTACTGGGATCGGCAGCGGATACGACCGTCGCCCGTGTCTATCAAGGTTTGATAACACTCACATTGGGCGACGTGATTGGCACTCACTTGCGCGAAACGCAGGACATGATTAGAGGAACGACGCTCAATACAAATGCCTTCCCGTCATGCCTGGCCATTGGGACATCTTCGTCCCTGTTGATAGGTACTGTCAGTGGACTGGACAAGATGCAGATTCGCACCGTACGTGCCCCCATATGTCTTAGACATAGAGAGTGTGTGCTTGACCTGTAGACGAAATTGCACAGATCCCGCTTGGTCTGGACAATCCGAGGAAAATCGCATTCCATGCTGGGCAGCAAGTGTTTGGGGTAGCGTGCATCCGCAATTCCCCCGTACGGATGGGAGACTCCGCGGAGACGAAGGGCTCGATCCAACTTCTCGATGCTCGATCCTTCCAACGTGAGTGCTCATGCATGCATGACCTTGGTTTCTCTTCGAGAGTTCACATGAAATCCTCAGAACTACACAGCTTCTCATGTAATCCGGATGAGGAGCCTTCCGCCATTCTCGCTTTCCCAGATGACGGTTTACGCTCGAAACCAGTGTTCTGCCTCGGTACGGTTGTCATCCGTCAAGAAGAGAGGGAACCCTCGCGTGGTCGGATTGTGATCTTCTCCATCGACTCTGCGGACGGGACGCAAAGCTCTACCGCGCGCTTCTTGCATGTCCTCGTGTCGGAAGATGTGAGGGGCTGTGTGTACGCGCTCACACGCGTGACTGAAGATCTTATCGCAGCTGCTGTGAACACATCGGTGCGTCCACTTTCGACGCAAGTATATACCATTATACTCAGTAGTGAGACCTAGGTAATTCTCTTCCGACTTTGTCACGACGGTGAGGTTCGATATTCGCTGGAAAGGGTCAGTCAATGGAACCATAACCACTTCGTCACCAACTTGGTATTCGACGGACAACATCTGCTCGTCGGTGATGCAATCAGTTCGGTCTCCGTGATCGAGTGGAATGAGGAGAGGGGTAGGTTGGAGAGCGTTGCTCGCGACTATGGTCCCCTGTGGCCTGTTTCAATCGAAGCTACCGGCAATGGAATCATCGGTGCGAATGTATGATGACTTTATCTTTCTTGTTCGCTGGCTTCGCCATCCTGATATCTGTCCTTCAGAGCGATTGCAATCTGTTCTCATTTACCCTCCAACGAGGAGCTCAGCGTTCCACTCTGGAGAAGGACGGAGTTTACCACATTGATGACATTGTGAACAGATTCTGGCGAGGTCTGCATCTGTCCAATCATGGCTTAACTCCGTATACTGAGGACCCCCACCCCCCCAGGCACAGTGACATCAGTCGATGTCACGCAAGATCGAGCTGTGCAAGGAACACATGTGTTCTTCACTTCTACAGGCCGTATAGGCACGATAATGGACATAGACAACAAGGATCTGTCAGTCCAATTGACTACTCTGCAGCACAATATGGCTAAGTCGCTTCTTGGTCCGGGCGGGGTCAACCACACAAAGTACGTCTTCTGATCGTTCTAGTCATCGTTCCCAACGCGAGCTTGACATTGTGCACTACAGACTTCGAGCTCCTGCGAACCCTCGAGGACGTTCGGATGCGGAGGTCTCAGTAGGTTTCCTAGACGGCGATTTCTTGGAGCAGTTCCTCTCCCATCCGCAGCCTCAGCAGTTCATGGAAGGGGATATTGATGCTGAACGCGTCAAGCTATCATTCGAAGAAGTGAAGGAGATTCTCGTGCAAATGCAGGGTCTTCATTGACAACTCAAGAGAAAAGGTGTGTGTAAGAAAGCCAGAAAGGCTAGATTTATGTTCTTGTAGCATCAGTTGTACTTTGTCGCATATCATGCGTTGTTCGTGCGCTATAGAACCTGACCTTGGGTGCATGTAACCTTATCCTGGACAGTTTCTATGGCAGGGCCAAAGACGACGTCAACAACGAACCTGAATCCTGCACACTAAGAACTGGTAACTTCGAAGGATCTATTGACACGAATAGCCGAGCGATTTGATTGTAGGAGATATGCAAACCCCGAGGACGATGTCGACCCGGGACGACGCTCGGCTACCGTGCGGCACAAGCATCTGAAGGTACAGTACTTAGTTAATTCCCAGTGGCTACGAAACATCTCCTGATAGTTCGTCCAGAAATCCCCTCAAAGACTCAGGACAAGCGATAAATATAGACCGCCTAACGGCCATGGTACCTCCCAAGCCCATCCAACCAGTGTCAGGACACCCCGTGTTACGCAGGTTTCGCTCGCGGCTGGCGAGATTGTCGATTCTGCGGCTCCGCAGGGATACTAACGTGCACATGCCCAAGCTCGTGCCACTCGACGTGCCCGTGAGCGGGCTTAGTGCGCGCAGGGCTCTGGGGAATGCACACGACCTCGCCCCGGTCGTCGTGCATGACGGAATACTCCTGAATGGCGATATTGACTGTGTCCGTCCCGCGCGTGCCGTAGCGGCTGGGGTGGATATGGCCAGTGTTGGTAGTGGTGAAGAGACCGTACGAGTCGAAGCCGGTGTGCATCTGCTTCTTGAGGTGCAGGGTGATGCGGGACATCATTGCTACGGTCATCCTGACGACGAATCAGCGGTGATGGCAGGTAAGTAAGACTGTGGATATACTCACAAATACTCCGTTCTGCACGAAGAGTAGATTAACGGTGTTTCTGAGCCATTGAGATGTATGCAGAACTTACTGTGCCGTGATGTTCTTGAGGCCATCCGGCGCAAAGACAATCATGAGTGTTAGAATGAGCGTGATCGTGAAGATGACACTGCGAAGTTGCTCAGGAAGGCAGACGCAGACACAGCGGAGCGAACGACGCACCTATAGTATATTATGCCCTCCCTGAGAAGAACGCGCATGACCCTTCCATATGACTGCTGCTTCATGCCCCGATATGTACGCCACAGGGTAAGCCCAAGGACGAGTGTTTCATACACTAGCGGGAGCCAAGCTGACGAGGAAGCGAGTGCGCCTTGCCTGACGGGGAAGAGTCGTTGTCAACACACATGAACGATTTTTGTCTGAGTAAACGGAAACATACACTTGGAGAGAGTCGAAAATCATCGTGCATGCTATCGACTGGTGTCAGGACATCCATGACGCTTGAGGGCAGTATACGATCGCGCTTACCATTGATACCCGGAGAGTGGTCCACAGCTGATATCGATGGTAATAGGCAGGTAAAGTGTGTAAGCGTCTGTTTAAGGCCTATTTCTCATCAGGGATTTACGCACCGACACCATATGTAAGCAAATGAGCATTGACTCCAAGCTCTACGCCAAAGACAACGAAGCAGAGAGCGACAACGGATTTCTTCTTCTCGTACATGGCATAGACGCGGAGCAACATCATGAGGGCCGTCACGTTGAGGCCGATGAGCGTCATGCTGCCTTCATATCGTACAAATCGTTTACATCTGTCAAGACATCAGTGGGAATGTCGTCGAACCGTTCGACGATGGTACGAACGTCTAAACGTAGGTGCCTAATCAGCGTGGGTCGGTGAAGGGGTGAGAGGAGATACGCACTTCGCCATTGAACAGGTCCGTGAAGTAGGCTAGTAAAGGTTATATCAGGGCAAAAGGCCAATCATAGCGCATGAGGTTAAACGCACCGAGCAAATTGACAATGATTCCCAACGGCGTCAAGTAGCGGTTCTAAGGACGCGAACGATGCGCGTGGGTGTCGCCACATGAATAAGACAAGGGAGATGACGCCTTACGATGAAGAAAAGCCATATGACTTTGAATGACTTTCATCAAACCGAGAACGAACATGTATAGATAGGGTGACGTACGGGGGCCTTTCGGTCTCTTCCAGATGTATTCTATCTAAATCCGAAGCAGGATGAGCACCGCCAGAGGAACACTCGGATAATGGTCTCCATACCTCATCGCATAAGGTAAGAAGGTGGTCCCAAACGAGCACGGTAAAACTAGCAACGCCCACATACTGCAAGGTCTGCGGTTAGTACAAGCGATCCTAATAGGTACTGACGTTGGGCTACTGACAAATGTAGTGATGCTAGAGAGCAGCTCATGGTTAATGCACATGTAACCTGGAGTAGGAGAAGAGGGATGCACAGCTGGTGATGCTCCATGATGAGGGCGTCTCTCGTCGCCGCGTCCATATTCATCCATCAACTCGACGGCAAATTAAGGGCGAGCTCAAGCTCAAGAGCAGGAGGGAATCCTGTGCGGCAATGTTGATAGGAGCAGGCGAGTCGAGAGACTGGCAAAATAAGTTATAAGTCCTACGGAAATGACGCAGTAATTGGTATAGGCGTATTTATCACTGGCTTAGGGAAGAAGGAATGAGCACTGAGCGTCCGAACCCCGAATGAGTCGGGAGAACGGGAATAAAATACATTGTTATGTTGCTCAGTTTGGGCTAGCAGTGCCCTGGCCCCTGTCCTCCTCCTGTGCGCCACCAGATGATCATGTCGAGGACATGTTGGGCGTTTCGGGTAGAAACATCCCGACGCCACCACCTGGCCACGGCTTATTTTCTGTGACAGTGACTGCGATTTGCACAATGGCACAGCAGTAACAGCAGATCACTAGAGATGTCACGTATCCACCATGTTGTCAACATCCGCAGGAGAAGCTTCAGCGCTTCAGCGTTGAGCGGTCTGGGGTCCCTGATCGAGAGTATGATCGAGTCCGGCACAGCCTGTCATGAACCGGTCCACTATGTTCCCCTCATTGTTCATTGCCACCCTCAGTCCAAGACTTCGAAGATATCAAGTTGACACTACGTACTCCTCTTCAATTGACCACAAGTTCATTGGCATTGCAACTCTGCGAGAACGAATGCAAGTCAGTAATCACGAGTTTGTCCATTGGGTACAACAGTGAGGGTCACCATTGTAGCACCATGATCCCAGCGCTTATTACTTGGTGCCTGGTTAGTGGAAGCGTCCAGCGGTCCTATGTGCCTGTCTCGAAGCTCGTCTCGGTAGGTAGTTTCCGAGCCATCCTGCAGGAGTTACGAAGGTCGCGATCGCGGTATGAGCGTGGACGCATTCCAAAGAAACATGTCGGACGTAAGCAGCTCCGTCGGCCTACGGATCTCGCATATTCACTGCTCAGAACACAACTTGTGGCGATAGCCCCGAGTGGCTCGGTAACAGCGATCTTCTTTGCGTTCGGGACATGTCGTGGAAAAAAGCCTGAACCCGTCGGGGTTGCATAGCAGCGGATCAACGTGGTGGTCGCAGTTTTGCGTCGAGGCCCAAAACTTGGAAAGCGTGAGGAAAGCGTGGCCGCCGTCGTCCATATGATCTTGCGATCCGTGTTCGCGATCATGAGCTTGAGAGCAATGTGGCGCCAAGGAATGTTGGACATGCCAGCTTGGAGTGTTCCAGCCTGGAACCAGAACTACACCTAGGAACGCGCGGGGGCCATGTCTGGAATAGAGTGCGGAATTGAGTGAGTAACCCGTATTCGCTCCGAGAACTTGTTTTTCTCCCAAATATTCCGAATCTTGCGGGCGAGTGCTGACAACTGAGGGCGGAGGCAGGCAGACTCGCCATCGCAATGCATACCACTGCCAGTCTTGCTCATATTTGTCTACTCCCGGGAGGCAAGCTCTCGCACCTTACTCATACATTGAGCGTCAGTACGCTCAAATCTCGTATGAGGATAACTACGACCTCTGTGGTCAGATTTGTCGATTGTTTCATGCTGGTTCGGACGGCATTCATATCTCTGAAGGTATCTCGTCAAAGCAGATGGATATTCACACTTCAACGTACCTGTAGCACATCGACGTTCTCCCTTGATCTCATGGGTAGCAACAGGGCTGCTCGATTCCTGAAGGTCAGTTAGGAACGCGTTCAACAGCCCACCCTCTTGTCCACAACCAAGTGATGGGTGACAGTGGCCTTCCTAATACGAGTCGAGTTCAACTTCCGCAAACTCCTCATTTCTACTCACACTAGAGTTTGTTTGGTGGTATACCGCTATATCACAATGAGCAGAAGAACCTAGCTTTCCGTAGACTCCTAATATGTACAAGTAAAAAGAGGGAAAGGCAGTAGGAGGGAGAGATTGCGGTGGGTTTAGGCGCTGAACCATCAGGACATCGGCTATTCGACTTCTATGCAACTCTGAACTGAACTAGAGAATTGAGCAGCCCATGTCCCAACGGGGCAAAAGCACACCACTCTGTCCTGGCACATAAGAACAGTCACCTTCCGCTCACATCCGCACGGGTCACAAGTCCAGGTTCGGGATGTACAGGAAAGATTATCAGAAAAGGGAGAGGTCTGGGTATGTCATGGTCAGTATGGCTTACTTGCGTGCCTCACAAGTGACAACTTTCGGACAACGTCGTGCAGACGTCAATTACTGTGTAGCTAACCAGCTTGGATGCTCTGGACTCCTTGCTGGGATCCAATTTGAAGCATTCTTTGTCACCAGCGTATACCATGCTGGTAGATCTATCCAGTCAACTTAAGACAATCGGATTCAGAGTCGCGCCCGTATACTTTCTAAAAGTCTGTTTGCGTCGTCCTCGTCCAACCGATTTCTAAGCTCGAGCTCGCGATAATGCATCTCTTTTTCGGTGAGAGCGTCAGTAACGTGGTCGTGCGCTTCACGATTACCGGGTTCTGATACCGAGTCGCCTGCTAGGGTGCTCGCGCCCGCACCAGGACGAGGTGCAGGGATGATGTGGTAGTGCACCTGGAGACCGGTGATAATGAGCATGCGCTCTGAGCATACGTTGATTACGAGCGCGGCATGCCCCAACATTGCCGAAGGTGAAGGCTGGAACAGGGGAGGCCTTCAGGGAAGGAGGTTGTGCTTACGTGCGGAACAGCCTGCGCGTACTCTTGGTTACAGACGACGTTCAGGGCCGTGTTATGCAACGCTGAGGCACGGGTCAGCCACCGGGTCGGAGATGACATTGGAAGAAGGATAACAAACACTGGAGCAAACGCACTTTCGGGTACGGAAACAACTAGGAACAAGTAGGAAGTAACAAACCTCCGGAAATGGCCCTAGCTATCTTAGACACAGCGATGCCGCACTGCGCAGCAAGGTCGTCGGGCAGGTCGGAGACGCGCGATATATGCGTTTTGGGAATAACGAGTGTATGGCCGGGCCTTAAGGGTGCGATGTCTATGCCGACGTCAAAGCGAAAGCGCATCATGATGGCGGGGTACAAATTCCCGCATTGCCCAGGTCAGTGTAGCACCATCGAGGAACCATAAAGGCTGGAAAGACCTAGGATGGCGATGATTGCCTCGTTTTCGTACACTCTGTATGCAGGTGCCTCTCCGCTGAGTATGCGGCAGAATGGGCAAAGCGACACTGGTTTCCATGTCGGGTGCACTGTACGGCCTTCATGGTTCTTGATAATGAAGGAGGTCATGGAGTGAGTAGTGCGAAGTCCTCAATAATGTTAACTTTGTACGGGTTCAGGATAAGAGAAGAGACAGAGATCAAGAGAAGAGATTGGCGCGGTGGCTTGTAACCTCGTGGGAAGTGTCAAGGCAACCTTTCTCATTGGCTCTGTCAGCTCCGATCCCTGTGTCCGGCATTTTTTGCGCTCGCTCGTTCCTTGTACTAAAGTACCAGCCTTCCATCTGCCCAATGCAAAAACCTAACGCCGTCCCCCTCTTGCTTCTACTCTTCTCCTACTCCCCTCCTCTTTCTTGCTTGCGGCCCATCTCCTCAACTTGGTACTGAAAATATCTCATCTTCCGTCTCCGACGAGCCGCCATTCTGTTGCCCGACATCTTCGAAACCATGTCCAGGGGAAAGCGGGAAGCTCCCTTCGGTATTTTCAAGAGCTCAATGAGAGATAACTACACCGAACATGGCGTTGACGAGGTGAGTAGTCATCTGTGCTGTCTTGCTCACTCGGTCACAACGTATTGTTCTTGCTCGATCAAGTATTACAAAAAAGTAGGGGCGACTTATCGCAATCCCCACTTTCCCGGCGTCAGGGCCTGTCTCTACATCTGGCTCAACAGGCGCGTCGGCATCACCTATCGATGCGTCGCATCGCTCTGATTATTTTTGCATTATATCGCACAGATGGTGGAGGCTGAGACAGCCCCACATCGAGGCAAAAAGGTTCATGGTTTTCGACATGGCCTGCGGTGCGTCCGACCATTCTTTCGATCTTTGTTCCGCATCTCACCTGATCATCAGGCAGGTAGCTATCTCCACGTTTCTGCTAATTTACATGCCCTGACTTTGCGTCCGTGGCAGCGGTGAAGCTACCGTAGCCGTTCTCGATTGGTGGGGAGAAGGCCGGGCCACGTTCACGGCTCGTCAGGGCAAACGGCATCAAGATTCAGAATCAGATAGCGAAGCCGTGATCCCTCCTTCCAAGAGACATTTTCCTCCTCCGATCGCGCACGACATGCCTGCTCCTTGTATCCTTGCTGCTGACCCGGTATGTCCCTCGTTCTTTCGTGACCAGGCCAGCCTTTTCTATGCATCTGCTTTTGTGTTCTGATCATCTTCGCTGTCTGTGCACGATTATTGGCATCTCATGATTGTCAGCTTGGCATCTCGAGTCGCTTCCGAACTACGAAGGAATGATTTGCCAAACTCGATGATTCATCGCTAGCGCTGAGTCTTCGCTTACTGTGTTCGCTTGCGAGGTAGCCCAGCACTTTTGTCTTGCCCGTTCACCGTGCGACATTAGTGCTACGCGTGGACCGGCGTGGCTAACTGTCTGCACACTCGTTTTCGCGCAATCCCTTCTTTACAGCACATCTCTCGCGTAACACCGTGGTGACGATTTGCGTGGCCCCATAACGTCATTGTTGACTTGTGGTCTCTCGTCATCCCCCAGTGGTAACAATTCAGTTTCCCGCGTATCTAACCGCTTGACAGTATACCGCGCAAGCTTTCCACACCCGTACTTCTCTCTACGCGCACCCACTCTCCTTCCGTGACATCGCAGAGGGCAAGCTCCCTGAACTCGCGTCCAAACCGGTCGGCGCCCCGAAGAGCAACAACCCTTCCGAGGCGTCCTCCCCTGCAGGCTCGCTGCACGGGCACCCTGCATCATCATCTTCCAAGAGCAGCGTCAGCAGCGACGACGCGAACGTCATCGAGATGGTCATCTGCTCGTTCGCGCTCCACCTTATCGAGAAGCCGTCCGAGCTGTTTGCTCTATTATGGGAACTGAGGTGCGTCGCGAAGCTCGTGAAACAGGGGAAGCAATGCCCTGACGGCAGCGTTACGTTCGTCTGAATTCAGTCTGAAGGCGCGCTGGCTGGTCGTTCTCGCGCCACATAAACGTCCTGAGGTACGTGCGCGGTCAGTTGATGTGTGATATCTCCGATGCTGAGAGCCGACGTCTGCTGCGTGTGTTCTATCTTTCTATCGCTGCTCTAGATTAAGGATGGGTGGGGCTGGTGCAAGTGGGATGTCGAAACCTGGTCAGAGTGCCGGATGGCGGACCCCGTCGGCGAACTTCTCGAGGACAGGTTCGTCCCTGTCTCGTCCTTTCTTTTACATCGCCTTACGACATATTCTCACTACAATGACATACTTTATAGGGTCCACTGCCGCGTCTATCGCAGCTTGAACGTTTCATGAGACGATCCATGACACATTGTCGATTACCGTATATGCCACACATAGGGTAATGAGCTGTAGTCAGCTATCTAACAGGGTGGATGGACCTGATGGTGACGTGCAGTTATATTTGACTAGGCTTGTAATAATGTCTGTTTGTCACATTTTGTGTCGTGTAGGACATATGACCATGATGCCAGTGCCCGGGCGGCGCCCTCACTCCATACCGCGCAAACTATACTGCCACTTACGTTGGGATGGACGGCGAATTGTCAAGAGCACGTCAATGTCAGTCGAGACAAGTCCAGCCGCGAACGAGCTGGAGTAAGATAGATTTGGAGGTTGACAGCGCTCTTGCGATGGAAGGGTCAAGGGATGGCCGCTTTCTCTCCCCAAGACATGATTGCATACTGCCTTTGCTGATCGGTTGGGAAAGATACAGCGAGGCTGGGAAGGACAGGATGCGACCGGATGGGCAGTTGTTGTGATTGACAGACGTATCATAGGCTGCAGCGGACGTGCCACAGTGAATGCAATCCACCCAGCACGTTGCGACGCAAAGCGCCCACTAGGCGCTTGCACCTTCCATATCGGGTGGGCATATACCAAACCTCACGTTAACTAGCATTAATTATTATGATATGTTTTCCTCCGCCACAAAGTGTATTACATGTTTTCGAAGGTAGAAAACGGTAACTCCATCTGGATCTCCAGTATGGTAGACCGGAATATTGGAGGTGACATCAGTTTATTTGTCCATGACATCAAGCATGTAGAAGAGACCGGTCGACGTCGGGAGACGACTTGGCCACGTCCAGGTGACCGTGCGGGACAACGCCGTTCCCGGAACAGTACTATGGGTTGCCAGCCGCGACAGGAAACTTCGCGTTCTCAGGCTGGTGCTGACTTAGCGCCCGCCGAAGGTACTACAAGCTCGTAACAAAGCTTGTTAGTAGTGATACTAGTACTTTTCGACCATGTACAATCACGACTAACAATGCGTTGTTATGCTACTATCAAGTGTAATCGTTGTGCCGGAGGAAAACATATTATAATGCTATTTAACGTGAGAAATTAACGAGGTTTGGTATATGTCCACCCGATATGGAAGGTGCAAGCGCCTAGTGGGCGCTTTGCGTCGCAACGTGCTGGGTGGATTGCATTCACTAGTAGAGACTCGAGTAATCACCACCAACCACAATGTAGTCGTAGGTTTCTCGCAGCACATCTTCGGTTATTCCCTCAATGAGGACTTCGAAGGTAGAAGGAATCTGGACAGTGAGAACCTGGCGCGTTGTGCAGAACATCTCGGTCGGCGACCAAGAGAGAGATGGGTCATCAATGAGCTACACAGCACCCGCGGTTCTCGTTATGAAAGTCCTCTGGAACTCATAAAATTGGTGGCCCCTTCGCGCGGCCAGCACGAAGGTCAGATGGCTCACTTATTTCGGCATGCATGAACCGTTTCGGACGACCCTGAGAGGTTCGTATGATGAGTCCGGCAGGGCGTAGGGTTGGATGGGTGCTTCAGTTCAAGTCTCAGTGTATGTCCATAAATGAGTGTTCAGCACTTTGAGGCAATGTACTTGCGGATCCCATATCCGATCATTCTGGTTAGATTGGGTTCAGTGATTTGCGTTCATTCAAGTTGGTAAATGAATTGATCCACTTACGGAAATGGTAGCACAGAACGCCGGTAGGTACCTCGGACGCCGAAGACCTCATATGAATCGACTGTTACTACTCATCATGACTGTGCGCCGTGAAACGTATCTGACTTCTACTAAAAATGAGTTCTTTGTGCAGCGTAGAAGTATTGTACACACGCATAATAAGCGTTTAGAAGGGTGGAAATCTGAATCAATGGCTCAGACTCGCCCGGACAAGTGCAGCCGCACGCTCGGCGAGAATGTACGTCGGACCCTGGGTATGCCCCGAAGGAATGAATGGCTGTGGACAACATTCTCAGCACAAGCGGTCCAGAAAGTATATAGAGAGCCCCAGAGCCACTCACGAACGCAGATGCATCAACAACTCTCAGGCCTATTGTGCCTCTCACTTTGAGTTCGGAGTCCAACGGCGCATCGGGACCTCCCATCGCAACCGTACCGACAGGATGATCGATTGTTTCCGTATTATCACGGACATATGCATCAATCAGCTTATCAGTGGTCGCATCGCCGAAAGCCCCAAACCCTTTGAGGATATATCCAGACCAAGCAGGAGCAGACACAAAGGTCCGCGCAGCCTTCACAGCTTCGCGCATGACTGCGAGGTCGACGGAGGTTCCGAGTAGATTGGGGTTAATCAGTGGGGCGTCGAACGGATCCGTGGACGACAAGGTGACACTTCCCCCTATTATGGTTGAATGTCAGATGAAATATAGGCATAATACTGGGGACAGTGCGCTCACGGGCTGTTGGGGAGATTACAGATGCGACGAACGAAAAGAAGTGACCTTCGGCTGGAAGGGGGACTCTCTTTGACGCATACGCATTCTTCAAGACAGAGCTCCATCAATGAATAGCTACCGCGTGTAGGAATGAATGGATCCATACAGCAGGAATCAGCTCAATGTGAGCAGACCTTGGGCCCGCACTGGGATCCTCGTTCAAACCGAGAGATGCGAAGAATTGTTCGCTGTTTGGAATGCGTAACCACCCAAATTGACTTGAGGGTGCCAGGCCCATGGGTCCTGTCCCGTTGATCTTCCATTGCGCAAGAAGTTCCGCAGCGAGAGTGGCGTTACGGCTTAGATTATCCAAGGTATCGTTCGAGTTCACAAACCAGGGCATTGCGAGGAACGGATGATCCTGATAATCCATATTAGCAAGAATATATTCAGCACCCAACCGAGAAAACGCAACGCGTACTTGCAGATTTTGTCCCACCATGGGGAGATTTACGAGTGATTCAATCCCAAGAGAAGATAAGTTTGAAGCATCACCGATACCAGAGAGCATCACTGATTATAAGTCAAGCGATCGGCGACTGAATGAGCAGAGAAAGAACTCATTACAGATGTGGGGCGTGTTTATGGAGCCCGCGGACAGAATCACCTCTTGAGTTGCATTGAGGGTGTATAACGACCCTACAAGGTCGTCAGCATTTATGACAGAGATTATGCAACGGGGAGCATTCACCATCTGCTGTCTGAGCGAATTCGACGCCACGCATAATGGGAGTCCCTTGCTTGTAACCAACAGGCAGGATTTTCGTGGCCTGCGTGTTAACGAGTACGTCCAAGTTTCTACGGTTGAGTGCCTGACTCAGGTACGACGTAGCAGAGGATACTCGGCGGCCATTGTGGATCTATATGGCCTTCTTAAGTTTCATAACGCATCTGTGGGAACCCGCCATCACTCACTGTCGACTGAACCCAGCCTTATTAGGACAGCTACATGAGCAGGCTGAAGGATTCAGCAGATGCCATATTGCAGGACTTACCGAACCCTATAGTGTCGCCAGAATTGTAGTCGAGGTTGAAAGGAAACTTTTGAGGGAGTTGCTGAGTAGTGTTGATGACCCGCGGATCGATCGGTAGCGGGAGACCTGAAACACTAATTGGGACATTACCTGCATCAGCACGTTAGCTACTATGACCACGCTCCAGTGTGCATGTGAAGGCTGACCGTTGTAGTGGATCGCAGGATTGAACTCGCCAGTCGTATTGTGTCGGTCAGTGGGCAGCGTCATCCTGTCAACTTTACGCATATAGGGTTGTAGTTCTGCCCATGACCAGCCGTCATCTCCGGTCACAGTCGCCCATCGATCGTAGTCGTCTATTGTACCTCTACCAAACACCATGAGGTCTGTGTGCCATGATGAGTATATACAAGCGCGGTTTATGCTATGACCTACTGATGGCAGTAGTCCCTCCGAGTACACGCCCGCGAGGGTAGACAACGTTGCGGTTGTTGAGACCAGGCTGAGGCGTTGTCGTGTAGTTCCAATCCTGAAGTTGCGAAGGCTTATAGTCAAAAGCTGCATAGGAGAAGAAACACTCACAAACTGGGACCTCGGGAGGGTTGACGCAAGTGCAGGAACAGCTATATTCAAGTTCTGGTAGTCACTAAACTTGCTTCTTAGCACGGATCTAGTTTGGGTTCATATGCAACATACCTTCCTCCAGCCTCGATGAGGAGAACGCGGACTCGAGGGTCCTCAGACAGACGGGAAGCCATGACAGCACCGCCTGCACCAGCTACCAGCATGGTCCGTCAGCTTGCAGACCTACATACGCAGCAAGAGTATTGTACCTCCTACTATGATGACATCATAAGTACGCTTCAGAATTTCTTTCGTGGGCCTCTCGAAGAGCGCGCCTAGAGCCTGGGCGACTCCCAGCGTGATGATGATAAGAGCACGGTGGAGCACCATCCTGTATTCGCGGTAGAAAAGCGGATGAAGGGAACAGTTTGAGCTATGGTTCCAGGCCTAGCGCTCTTATACTATGGAGGGCTGTCACGCGCACATTCTCTTGCCATCGTAGGCGCAGGAGCGCGGGAGACGGAGGTTACGCCGGTCATTGTTCTGATAGAGTATTCCGACTGGTTCTGGTCACGATGCACCTGAATAGTGAGTAGTCGTAGGAACCCGATCGGAGGCCTAAAAACAGATCCAAAGAAGCACACGACACACGATGTTTGCACGTAAGAGCGAAAACTTTCGTCGCAAATCCTACCGTTCAGTTGCCCCAAGGTACCATCACCAGGAATACATGGCGATGATCATTCGAGAAATCAGAGTGGATAATTTGAGAATGTCAAGGGTTGAGGATGGAATGGACAGAAGTCGACGCTCACGGCGCTCGGGGGGACGATGGGACGTATAGTACGCATCTGCAAGAATGTTCAGTAGATTCGGTCGCGAGGTGCAACGAATGACCCACACAATCGATCTAGTGGGATCCCGAACAACATGGGATGAGGTAGGCAGCATGCGAGTGAAGGGATATCAGCCAACTTGATGGAATCGCAAGGAGATATACACCACAGGCACCGAGACTGCGGAGTATCTGCAGAAGCTCCAATGAGGAACGTGAATGAACCTTGACTGACAACAGTAGAACTCTGTTTGGATAGCAAGTTGCAGGGGCTAGTTCGCGAGCTGCAGGTTCCGTGCATCGTAAGCCAACAGAGTGTCATCCCGCTTTGATGGACGAGATCGAACGGATAGGCCGTAAGGGCTGGTGGTCAATATGTGAACAACACATAGGCGTAGGATCCAGGGAGGACGGGACCAAGGTGGACGGGCTGCAGCAACCAGGGAAGGGTCGGCCGGCTTCTGCGAACGCGCGTATACATCACGCATCAAGCGAGGTTAATAATGTATGAGCGGGTAGAGTAACCGTCCGAGAACGGACGCCAGAAGATGGTCATCACTGGGTCATTCTAACCAGCAATTTGACGGCGGTGGGCGGTGGGCGGCGGGCGCGTGGTGAGCTAGGTCCTCCTTCATATACTACCATCTAGAGCAAAGAATTTCCGTATTCTAGCTCGAAGATGTCCTGTTGCATAATCTGAGTCTTTGCTCTGGGAGCGATGACATGTCAATAGACTCTAGATTCGGAACATCAGACGCACTTCGAGTTGATGATCCATGAATTGCCATTCCAAAAGGTCAGCGCAACTCCAGCGATCATCAAACACCTACAGTGATTGAGAAGCAAAAGGTCACAAGAGTCAGGGGCAAGACTAACACGACTGTTGACATTGAGGCCTGAGGCCTGAGGGCTGGCAGTGACTAGTGAGGCCTAGAGGGGCCACCCATCAAATTTAGATGTGGCTGTGTCTGCCTCATCCTCCAAAGCAACCTCGACAACTCCCTTTATAAGTGTTCATCTTGTGTTGATTGCATATATACCTCTAGAGGCACGACGATCACAGATACTGACCTTAAGTGATACTACTAAATTTATGTCATGAAGTACTGACTGCATCCTCAAGGTCACCGGTCATCGATGGTGGGCAACTGTCATGAGGGTCGCGTGTGACCATAAGATCACAGGAACGACCCTGTGTCACTAAGCTGTTTCTCCCCATGATCGTTGCAAGTAGAAGAGATTTCAACTAGTAGAGAAGAAGCCCAGTGAAGAGATTCGTAGGCAGCGGTGCGATTCCGACGCAGCTGTAACACTACTAAGTCATGCTACTACTACACGACATGCTGGCCGTCGTGTACTTTGATACAAGACCCAAACTGTGGGACGTGTGATCTGCCGACAGTAATTATACGCGGAAACCGTCCGCCGCAGAACAGTCATCTGAGTGGCGCCTGCGGCAGTCGAAATGCGGCTGGATTATGTGGCCTCACCCGTCAGGGGCGCAACCGCAACGTGAGCTCAGGTATGCATGTGAGTGCACGTGTGGAGTAGCATATGGAAGAGAAGACCAAGTCAGTTTAATCACACTCACACCCTCTACAAGTCTGGCCTGAGGTCGAATGATGAGTTCTACGTCTTGACGCTAGCATGGGAGCCTGAATAACATCCGTCACGGCGAAGAGTTCTGTTAGATGAGACAGAACATAGCATCATTAGCAAATCCGCGAAGCAGCAGGGACCCCGCACGGCTCACTCATGATCTAACCGGTTGTTGTACTGCGAACGATTAGAGATCACAGAGTGGGATATCGACTACGTAGGTCGCCGGTGTTGAACGGATGCAAGAACGGATGGGAACTTGAGAAGAGAGGATGGTCCCATGTATGCATCAGAACACTCACACTGTTACTTCAGAGGGAAGACGACCGAAGTCGGATAGCAGAGAAGAACGTGCAACGAACCTGATCTATTACCAGTCATCCAAACCAACTACGCGCAACCCATCCAAACACCCCAGCAGCGGCCGCACTCGCTGTCACCGCCAGCAGCAACTCCTGCTCACTCCTTGGGCGAGATGTTCGCCCTGACTCCTCCGGGCGCGCAGACTCTAGCCACTCCGCACCCGCGTCGACATCCTCCAGCTCCGTGGCAGACACCTGCGTCGCAAGATGTACCGCCTCGAGCATCGTGCTCAACATCTTCGCCTGCTCGTCCATCCTATCCGCCAACGCAGTCGTCTTCGCTTCGAGCGCGGCCGCGGTCTGTGCGCCCATCTCCTCGACCTTGCGCTCGAACGTCTGCGCGAGGCGGCGGCGCTTCCACGGCTCCACGAGGACGATCGCGAGCACGAACACGGCCATGTTCAGCGCGAGAGCCGCGAGCGAGCCGTACGTCGACGCGCTCCGGATCTTGTCCGACCAGGCCTGCTCTTCGTGATACCTGTTGAGGATGACGCGCATGAGCTCGCTGAACTCGCGCTCGACCGCATCTTCCGCCGCTGCCGCTGCCGCCTTGGCGCGTGCTTCGTCGTGCTCCCGCGCGTGGTCCTCCCGCACAAGAGTGGTGAACCGGCTCACGTCCTCATCCGTCCAGTGCGACTTGCGCTGCAACAAATCATTGACCTCGCGCTGTGACTTGGCGCGCTGCAGCACGGCAGTGTCATATGCGTCTTTAGCTTGCCGGGCTGCTTCCCGTGCGTTGTATATTCGCGCCTCTGTAGCAAAGAAACGGACCATGGGTGATTTCATGAGCACACGCATTCACATGGCAAACGCACCTTGTTCTACGACCTTCCGCTTCAACACCTCGATCTCCTCGTATCCTGTGACACGATTCAGCTCGCTCCCGAGCTGTGCGAACGTCCGCGCGACCCTTGCCGTGAACTCATCTCCGCGCTGGCGCATGCCCTTCAGCGTGTCGTGGCTCCATCCTCTCAGGCGAGCCTTCACCCCGTCAAGCTGGTCAGCTTTTGTTCTGGTTCGGGTCTGAGCGGGGTCTCCGGGCTGTGGTGGTGGTATCGCAGTAGATTTCAACGTGGAAACAGGTGCATCCTCCGTCTTTGACGGTGATGATGACTCTGCATGAAGTGCTGGCTCGTGCCTACTTTCTGGGGTATGAGTTGGCGCAGAGAAATTGCGTGGTCTATGATTAGAGACAGTAGTATAGCATGGGATGTGTCGAGACGCAGCAATGCAAGAACCAGCCGACCAGCGCAAGGATGAAGGGATCGAGAAAGCACGACGGTACATCCCCGTCCAAGCAGGCCCGAGGTCGTTTGGAAAGATGGGGTGTGTGTGGTCAAGTCGCAAGTGAAGACGCAATACTCGGCGGCATGAGAGCAATCTGTTACTAGCGCAAGTGTGCGCCGCTCTGCCAGATCCCGAACTCCTCCGCTCTACGAGTCACCATACACTGTAGCGCCGACCGAATCTCGTCCTCGGCTCGACAACCGTAACCTACAATCATCTATTCCATGACATATACAGTGAGCTATCAGTCCCACCGTTCTATATACAACTAGGGAACAGAGTAAGGCCCCAATATGCTATAGAGTGCAGAAAACAAAACCGACACAGAAAGAGAGTGGACTGTATGTGATATGCGCGTGAAGCCCGACCGCCGCTTAACTCCAGACATCGGTGAGGAACCGGCTCCTCTCTTTGAGTAGCTTAACCTCAGCGACACCCTCGACCTCCGCGCTGCCGCCCTTCGCCTCGCCCAAGATCCTGCAGAGGGTTTCCTCAACCGCCTTGCTCATGGTGCGCGCGTCTCCACAGATGTACACGTAACCCTTCCCGTTGAGAATCGCGTCAGCAACGGTCTCGCGGTCCTCCCAGAGCAGGTCCTGCACGTAAATCTTGCTGCCGTCGGGCTTGTAGACTTCACGCGAGAACGCGCAGCGTAACGTGAACTTGCCATGGAGCTCCTGCGCATACCCAGGCCATTCCTCCTTGTACAGGAAGTCCTGAGTCGATGTCCTGCAACCAAAGTAGAGACGGATGCTGCCCCAGTCCGCGAGACCTTCTGGCCCGTTCTTCTCGATCGTGCGACGCGCCATGGCAACGCGTTCCTGGACGAAGCCACGGAATGGTGCCACACCCTATACGCCCATCATGAACATAAATTCACAACAGGTAAATCAGACATGATGCTTACAGTACCAGGACCAATCATAATGACGGGGCTCTTCGGGTTCGTGGGCAGACGGAAAGTCGAACGACGAACATGTACGGGGACCTTGTAAACCGTTTCCTGCTTGTACGCGCCGCGAGGACCCTCGATAGCGTATTGGGGGGTCAATACACGAGCAGGCTCTGCCTTGCTGTCAATGAGAGGCGCATCCTCGCCGTTCGCGGCATATTTGAGGTTGAGCAGGAAGTTAGACCCAGTGCCAAACACCCAGCGTTTCTGCACACGGTCGTTCGAAACAGACTCGTACTTGAGAACAACACAAGTGACATGGATCGAATGGGGGTGAAGCTTGGGACTGGATGAGATGGAGTAGTACCGGGGCTGGAGACGAGGGATAGATGAAACGATGATGTCGAAGGGGATAGTCCACGCAGCAGTGTTCGCTGGGGTGGGGAAGACACTGATATCATTGCCAGCAGCGAGCTGAAGAACCTCGCCGAGCTTGAGACAGCCGTGGTTGACAATGTTGTTGTACTCCTCCTTGTTAGAATTGAGGTTCTTCAGGAAAGCCTCGGCCTCAGGGGTCGGAGCATACTTGGACAACACACCGAGGATCTGGCGACCAGCAACCGCGCTGATGTCGATGTAGTGACGAAGGACGGTAACGTACGTAGTCGGGACGGGGAAGGGGACCTTTGCAAGGGCAGGGTCAAGCGACTCGATCTGAATAACCGCGTCCTTCTTATCGTGGAGACCAAGAGCGCAGAGTAGACGCTCAACCTCGGCCTCAGCGTTTGATGGCCAAACGCCTACGTGGTCACCGTGCTGATACGTGATACCAGAATTCTCAGTGTTGAGCTCGACGTGAATGCAATTCCGGTCAGCGCTCTCGGCGAACAGTTCGCGGGAAACGGTGATGGGTGCCGGATAAGGGTTCTTTGCATCGTGGATGCCCTTGGACCGAGTGAGAGCACGCGCAGAAAGTTCACCTACTCTGGTCGTTAGTCACTTTGTTTGAATTGCCTTTGCTCAGCATGAACGCACCAAGATAGACCTTCTCCGCAGGATGGTCCAACACTTCGGTCACGACGAAGTCAGGTGAATCACCACCCTGGCCTTCCTCAACACCCATGACACGAGCAAACTCCTCCCACATGCCATCCTTCCATTCCAGATAGTCTTCCTCCATGCTCTTGTCGTCATCACCTTCTCCTCGTTCGCCAATCCGGATGGCTCCCATCTTGGCAAGATCAGCATCGACATTGCGGGAGATGAGGTTGTAGTGCTCGTATGTCTTGTTGCCGAGACCGAAGACGACGTACTTGAGGCCGTCGAGCTTGTGCTCGCCATTGGAGAACTCGAAGCTATCGTCGGAGAGGTTTTGGCAAAGAGTGACCGCGTTGTCCGTGGGTTCGCCCTCACCGTACGTAGCCATAACGAAGAAGACACAACAGTCTTCGGGGAGCTGGTCCAGGTTCTCGAAGTCGTACTCCTCGGGGTCGCATACAAGTGATGCGAGACCAAACTTCTGTTTGGCTTCCTTGGCGAGACGGATGGCATACTCCTCAGCAGTACCGGTTTGTGAGCCGTAGAAGATGACGATGCGTTTTTTCTGCGCCACGTTGCATTGCTAAGCGCACATGAATGAAGAAGATGGTACATGCACTTACGCCCTCCTTCATCTTCGCGATGAAGTCCCTTGGGTTCCCTCCGCCAACATTTCCTTTCGAAGAAGAGATCGGAACTGACTTGGGCTTAGACGCAGCAAAGAGTTGATCACGGAAGAGGTACACCGCAGCGAGGACAACCCCAAGGGTGAGAATGAGGATGTCGGACGATGAAGCCATTGTCGACAGAAGATGCCGACGACAAGGCAAGGAGAGGGCAGGGAGAAGGGATAGGGAGGGTGGATTCCGTTGAGTGACGGTAGAAGATGAATGTGAATAGCAGAAGCTCGTACGGTTATATCGTTTCCCGGTCTGGTACCATATCCGGTA
Source organism: Lignosus rhinocerotis TM02 (assembly GCA_000743315.1). NCBI lineage: Eukaryota > Fungi > Basidiomycota > Agaricomycetes > Polyporales > Polyporaceae > Lignosus > Lignosus rhinocerus. The sequence goes on from KN049972.1 coordinate 139,391, forward strand.
GGTCGTGCCAGTGTCGTGCCACGCACTTACTAGTGTGAACCAAAGCTCGCTGACTTGGTTCAGCAGGACCCCTGACAATGGGAGGGGACGTTGGATCAGCAATTTTTGGCATCCCGCCCAAAACGTCAGGATGAAATCGGGCTCAGACCGTCCGGATGGGATCCAGGGCGGGCCCCCTTCGGGAACCTTTGTCCGGACAGTCGAACCAGCGTCCAAATCCCTTCGATCTGTCTGGAGATAAACTGAACCAGCCTCCAAGTAGCACATCTTCCCGCCATAAGTAGCCATGTACGATACATCTCTGTCTGTAACAGTCATAGAACGGACTCGTCGACCTCTGAGCCGGACTCGATGCGAGTGTTCGAACGTGCCTGCTTCTTCCCACTGCGACGAGCCTTAACAAGGACTTTGACCGCCCCGGAGACCTGCCGAACAACACATGGCTGCTCGAATTGTTCAAACAATGGGAGAGCTGCCTTGTCAAGTTTGAGCAGGCGTCCATCGGGGCAGAGCTCATGAGCTCCAGGAAGCAGACATAAGAAGTGATCAGAAGAGAGTGAGCGAAAGTGAACGTTTGGAAGCGTGCTATTCTAAGGAGAACGGCGCCGATATGCGTGCTGTGAGCAACATGATCATACACCTGAAATGAGACATGTACATGTACACCTATATATGATAGACTATCAGTGGAATAATATACCGTGTCCGGTTTGCGTCCGAAGGGCTGATCCAGCGTCCTCAACCCAGCGGCTATGATGTCCGGTCGAGTGATCCCTCCTCCGGCCATTAGACCGTCATTTTGTCCAGATGGCGATCCAGCCAGAGGCGGTTTCAAGGTCGGGCGCTCGTCCGGATGGCGATCCAACATTGTCAGGGGTCCTGGTTCAGCGCCAGCCCTGAGCTGACGGTGCGACCAAGTACAAAGCGCCCAGGGGACCGTGCCGAGGAGCCCGAAGACACGCGATCATAATTCAGCCACAGCGGATTTCAAAAGGTCATCAGCCTATGTCAGCGCAGATGTCCTTCCGGCCGTAGCACTCGAAGTTCACTATATACTCTCCCTCTCATCCATTGTCAATCTCACATCTCACACCTGTCTGTTATTGCCTCTGACTGAGTCAAGTCTGCATCATAAACCCGTACCTCCCCACCGAAACCTCTCAGGTGTACCCCGGTCCTCGCTCCCATGTTATCACTGTTTTCTCATAATAGACGCATAACGCGCCAATTACGAAGGCCCATCGGGAGCCACGACTGCCTCTGGCTGCTCAGCATGTCAGACCGTAACTGTCACCGGTGGATCCTGCGGTCGTAGGTGAGTGCTCTGTGCAAATGACCGGGCCTACCTTCTCCGGCATCGTCGGGAGTTCTCCGCCTTCTCTCCAGACTCCGGTGCATCACATCTTCCTGTTTTTGAGACGTCCAACTGAAACGCCGTCGCTGTGAGCGGAGCGTGGTGTATTCCTGTCATGTTGCTGTGCTGCTTCACTCAAGGACGCGATGAACGTCGTGATTGATTGCACCATCCAGCAACGAGCCGGGCTGTCGACTTTAAGATTGTAACTACGCTAGTGTCAGGTCGTTCGATTCCTGGCAATCGTCAAAGAATTTATCCAAGTTTACGTTCGCTGCTGCTTTAGCCAAGACCATAGGTTGTTCCACGTTGTGTCACCTGGCTTATCATGGCAAGCGACCACTGCGATCGTGGGAAGAGGTAGATACGGGTACGAAACTCATGTCATCTGGGCAAGGCGAGGCCATTCTTGTCCGGCCCACCACATAAGAGCGCACAAGAGGCGGGATGTCCCTGTTGATCACCATATTGTTCTGTTCGAATCACATCGGGGTGATGTGGAGGGATACGCTTATGGCGACCCTCCAATTAAATCAATTCATTCAAGAGCACTAGTACTATACGGAGTGCCGACACAATAGACAAAGTGGAGACTGGACTTAATAAAAACCTCATCCTGGATCATTGCTTGTATTTATATCTGGCGACGTGAAAACAGCCGATCATTGCTAGCGGCATATGTTGGGACATCTCTGGCATGTCTAGCTACACGAGGTACATAGTTCACGACTAGTAGCTGTTGAAGTGGAAAACCCTTCTGAGGGCGCGTTTATGGTGGTGACTCGGAGTATTAGAAGCTTGACCGGATATTGATCCGAATACCGAGGTTTGAAGCAGACTCTTTTCGCACCTCTGACCTTGCGCTCCAACACCATCCAATTGTTCCATCAGTGCTCAGCTCAAGGCAACAACATAGATTAAGCTGGCGATCATGGACGACGAGGCGTTTTGGAGCAGCGATCCCACTGTACTGCGAGATTCGGAATGGGAGAAGATCTCTTCCGACTTCACAAATGTACATTCATCCCGTCCGATCCGTCCAAGGATGTACTAAACATCCCATACACAGGCGGGCTATCGTGAAGGTATCACAGCCGGGAAGGAATCCGCCCTCCAGCAGGGCTTCGACGACGGCTTCGCGCAAATTGGCGCGCCCATCGGACGCGAGCTAGGCATCCTCCGAGGACTCTGCTCCGCCCTCCTCGCCTTTCTCTCCCGCACCCCGTCACCCGCAACGGGCGAGGGCACATCTCTTCTCAGCCAAGTGCGTGAAATTGCGACGGCGCTCGCAAATGTACGCTTCTCGGACATCGCGCCGCCCGACCTCGAAGCGATCGCACATGCCCGCGAGCACCTGGAGTCCTCCCAGCCGATGGATGACGACGATGATGGGGTGGACCCGACCGATCCCGCGAACCTCAACGAGGAGATCAAGGCTAAGCGCGATATAGAGGGACTTGAAGACCTCCTGGCACAGATGAGTGCATCGGGATCGACCAGCTCAGCGCCTCAGACTGTCCCTGCACGTCCGACAACAGAGGATGTCGCGCGGCTGAAGGTGCAGCTCCTGACGATCGCGCAAAGTCTTGGGCTATCTTTACATTGGAGTTGAGACTGTCGCCGAGGTACTTCACAATAGTATCGACGAGTCGGCATATGTCCGTCCTTCCGATGGGCACATCCTTCAAATCTCGTGCCTCTCCGACGCATTCGGGTATGTGTGTGAGCTCGCCGTGATGATGTCTGTTGTCCATAATTTTCCGCCGTTGAAACTCTCATTCACAGCTTCCGGATCACAGAAGGCATCGATTCCCGGGTCCTGTCCTACTCTATCGAGATACGCTCTTCGCGTTTGAGACGTTAGTGTCTTCAACGACTGTCCGACTTCAATTGCTCATATTGCTTATTGCTTAGAGCGAAGAACATCACACATTCATGCGGAAGCTGTCAAGCTCGGCGCGACAGATTGGCCCACTGGAGTATTCATGTCATGCAACCCCGAGTCGCTCGCCTAGACTACGTCTGACACTTTCGTCTAGCCCTTTGCCTATAAAAACCAGTTTCCCAGCATTTGGCAGACCTAATGCCTCCTCGCCTTCAACCTTCGAGATCTCATAAAGGTTCCTAACCCCTTGTAAGACGTATAGTTCTCCTGCAGTTGTAACGAACAGCCCTTTGCACCGCAGAACTTCGATGTTTCCCGAATCGCTCGAGGGCCTTCCTGGAACTTGCGCCTCCCAGAGGACAGTCCGGATCCACTCGTCTAGCTTGTCCATCTGTTGTTCACTGAGCTTGGGACAGTCTATCTGCAGGCTGGAGATCCCGCGAAGCTCGTAATGTGTGGGTGGCCTGTGATGTTGATGATTGCGATCATGATCGTGTGCGCCATGTTCGTGTAGGTGGTCGCATGTCGACCGCGATATCGCGCGGGTCTCGTCGAGCATCTGACGAGACGCATATGCATCGACCCCCATGATATGCTTCAAGTCAATCTCTCCGCGGACCGTTCTGTACAGGGACGCCACAGGGTTGATGCCTCGGATAATTTCTTCTGTTGCGTCTGCCTCAACTGGGGAGACAAGGTCGACTTTGTTGAGAAGAATGACGTCTGCTGCTGCAATTTGACTGATGCAACTGAGCTTGGAACAGAACTGATGATGCCAGAGGGCTTACCGAAGGCTTTCCCCGACTCCATCTGCAGCATGGTCCTCTTCCATTTGCTAGAGGAATGGTCAGAACTGACATACACCAAGTGATCCATCCATGCTGACTTGTCGACCAAACACAGCGTCCACTACACAGACAACGCCATCAAGATGTATATCGCCTCCCAGTCCGGATGAGAACTCTTCGTTCTGCCAGAACATGGATGCTATCGGACCTATACTATGACGTCAGTATAATCACACCGATCAGCACAGAGCAGAAATGGCAGACCAGGGTCTGCCAGGCCAGTCGTCTCGAGCAGAATATGATCAAATGCGCCTTTGCGTTTCATAAGTTTCTCGATCGCGGCAATGCCGGTGTCCTTGATGCTACAGCACAGGCAACCATTCGCAAGCTCGAGGAACTCTTCCGATTGTTGATTTGGATCATCTGGAGAAGAGACGTTGATAGTTTTGGCTGAGGTGGCCAGAGACATTGAGGGTCAATCCGCGCACAGTGAGGGGGCTTTGTGAGACACACCTTCGATATCCTGGATCAAGTGCATCCCGCTCATCACTCAGTATTCCCAGTATGAGATGAACCCATCCTTACAGCTGTGTCCCCAAACTCATTCATGATCACCGCTATCCGATACCCATGCCGCTCTGTCAATATCCGGCTGTTCGTGTTCTCAGCACCTACACATTCCCGATCCCTCTGCCAAGTACGAGCTTGGAGATCGTAGGACATACCGAACGAGCGTGGACTTTCCAGCACCAAGGAATCCGCATATGATGGTCAGAGGAACAGTGCGAGGTGGTTCGTCACCCTCTCTCCCCGTGTTCTCAATAGAATCCGGAAGGCCATGGGAGGCATCCTCAGGCTTTGTGGTGTCAAGAAGCTCTCTGTTATACGCCGGCAGTCTTAGCGCCAAAACTGTATTGGCAGCCAACAAGTACGGCATACGGGATATCATCGTTGTCATCCATGGCCGGACTGTGATGCGACCTGTGTGAGCAAAGGAGCAGGAGGAGGATGGTTGTTTGTTTAGAAGGCTAGGCAGACGCCGATCACCCTACTTACCCCCATACCGCCTCCTTAGCCGCCAAAGTAACATACCTCTCTCCTCTCGTTCTTCCCGCTAATCCCCTCACTCCTTCCCTTTCTCTTATCCCTTCGCTTCGGCCCCCATGGACACTGCGGCATACTCTCAAGACCAACTACGAGAGCTCATTCAAGGCCCATCGGATATCGAATGGACGTGCGTCCCGCAAGTTCTTCAGCCACACTCTTTAGGATGTTTACTACCTCTCCGTTCCCCCTCCGTTCTCCATAGCTATGAGATGCGTCGACAATGTCAAGAAATTCTCCCGCGGCTGTTCCTTGGACCGCTGCAGGCGTCCAAGTCTCTGGACACACTGAAGTCGCTTGGGATCACGCACATGTACGTTCAGCCACCTCCCCTCCTCGGCGCCACGATGAGTCGCTGAATGGCACGTTCGGACGTTCACCGCGTGTAGTGTGTGCATCCGGGATGCGAAGGAGGCGTTCTCCGTGCGGCCGCGGTTCCCTGAACACTTTCAATACATGGTGTTAGACGTGCAGGACAGCGAGGAACAGAACCTGATCCGCCTCTTCCCCCAGTGAGTGCTTTGTGCCACGCGTGGTCCTCACCCTTTAAGCCTGCAACTCGGGTTTGCGGGGCATGTAGGGCGAAGCAATTCATTGACGACGCCATTGCAAAGGGTGGTTGTGTACTTGTTCATTGTAATGGTAAGCCATTCTTGCTTTTTATGTCCCGCGCGCAGCGTCTAAACACCGAGACGTCCCGCGGATCAGGCGGGATCAGCCTCTCGCCATCCTTTGTGGTCATGTATGTGATGCAGTACTATGGCCTCTCGTGGGAAGACGCGCTACACCTGGTGCAGAACCGTCGTTACTGTATTTCGCCCAACGGCGGCTTCATGACTCAAATCAAGGTGCGTTCTCACCCAACCTGACATCCGCACCTCTGTCTGACGCACACGACTCTGCAGGAGTACGAGTCTATCTATAAGGCGAAGAACGCGATCGCTTCGCACCCGCAACAGCGGATTGTCTCCGTCCGTCGGAAGCGTTCAGACGAGGATGACGAAGATCATGTACAGAGGTAAGGTCTGCTTGTGCCTTGCATGATGGAACTGTTTCTGATCATTTCGTTGTTAGAGAGGGGGAGCGTACCAAAAGGATATTGATGGATGACGATGAGGACGACGCTATGGAGACGTAGTCGCGTTTCTTCACACCCATCGACACTATTGATTTGTTGGTGCTGCTTAGTTATCATACGTCGTCCTCTTAATGTTCGCTACACAATTGGCCTCTCTGCTGCTGCTGTCTGTACTATCGCTTATACCTGCTGGATTATCATTTATTGAACGGAGTGGTACTAGTCATTTCATCCCTGTTCGATAGGTCGGGCTCGGGCTGACCGGGCCGCAGGGTGATGTCATTGGGGTTAGGGTCAATGCCACGTCTAGTTAACCTCCACGTATTCTCCGAGGCAGTTGCACTCGGACTGTCTAGGACTCTTTGCTGGCTTTGCTTTAACTTATTGTCTTCAGTTTCTACTTCCATCTCTACTTGACACGCTTGGACTCTGTGGGCCCGTAAAGCAGGACATGTCTATCTTGAGGTAGGAAGGGAGCAATGGGTCTGCTCAGTTGATTGACTGAACTATATAGACTGGGATTATGTGTTGTGGGAGTCTACTCAATGTTCCTGGTGGGTCCATCAATGCTCATCATGGTCTCGCGCCTGACATCTGCCTGTAGCTGTGGGCAATAGCCCAGGAACGACGTACGTCTCATTTACCAACCCACATGCAGGGTACTGAAACTGAAGAAACTCCCAAGTGTCTGTCCCTTTCCAAAACATAGACGGCAAATCCTCTGAGAAGTTCCACTCTCCACTGTTCCTGGGAACTTGTCAGAGTCTTCTCAGCTCTATAGCAGCCTTGGGATACATATTCCTACGTCGAAGACCTAGCCGGACATTCCGTCAGACCTTGGGTCTCTCCGAGGCGGCGAGGCCGGTTTCAAACGGTGCTGTGAATGGGAAGGCGAATGGTACTGCGAATGGGCAGGTCAATGGCGCTGCTAACGGTAAAGTCAATGGCAATGCAACGTCAAACGGACATGTCGCAGATTCACCAAAACACCATGATCCCCGATTCGACAATAAGTCCCTCCTCCTCAGTTACTTCCAGTGCGCCGTCTTCATTACCTCCGCGGCACCATTCGGATTCGCCGCGCTCTCTTACATCACATACCCCGCAATGGTGCTCGGCAAGTCATGCAAGCTCGTCCCGGTTATGATCATGAATGTCCTGCTCTACCGTCGCAAGTTCGCCCGGCACAAGTACCTCGTTGTAGCGATGGTCACCCTGGGCATCACGATGTTCATGGGCTTCGGGAAGGAGAAGCCCTCTAAGGCGAAAGGGTCCAAGAACGGCGATCTCTCCGCATACACTCAGCTCATCGGCGTCACATACCTCCTCATCAACCTCGCGATCGACGGCGCGACGAACTCGACCCAGGACGAGATCTTTGCGCGGTACAAGGTTACCGGACAGCAGATGATGTTCTGGATCAACCTGTTCTGCACTGCGCTTACGTCCGTCATCTCCATACTGCCCCTACCGTATATTCCTGTCTTGCACCCCTCCTCATCTGGAACTGAGCTCCAGGGTGCGCTCGAATTCATTCGTACGCACCCATCCGTGGTGGTGCCTCTCGCCCAATTTGCATTCACGGGCGCACTGGGCCAGCTGTTCATCTTTGAGACGTTGCAGCACTTTGGATCGCTAACGCTCGTGTACGTGTAATCCTTTCCGGTTGTGATGTTCTCCGCGGTTCACGTAGCTCTACAGGACAATTACTCTGACACGGAAGCTGTTTACCATGTTGCTTTCCGTCATCGTATACAACCACAAGCTGACTCCCGGGCAGTGGTTTGGTGCTGGTGTGGTTTTCGCAGGCATCTCTGTAGAAGCATGGGTGAAGCGTAAGGGTAAGCTCTGTTTCGCGAGTTCTTGCATGACTGTTATGCTAATGAATGTGTTGTTGATTAGATGTGCACGCAAAACGCGTGATTCAAGAGAAAGAGAAGGCTCGCATCAAGACGCTTTAATTACAATTCGTCACTGTACAGTCATAGAGGAACATCAGTGTTTTGGCAGTCATCCCCCATGGCCCGCCAATCACCCTTAGCTGGATAGATCAGTCGTAGGGGCCACTATACAGTATGCCAATCCTCGGGCATCCTAGAAAATGGACAACGACAACGGCCAAGCAGTATCTGGGAGCTAAAGCAGGATCAAGAATTGACTGAGCCAACGCGATAGTTCATGGAAGTCCTGAATGAAGCGGCACAGGTACATGAACGGGCATGTCGACAATGGCGCTATAATCAACATACTAACTACAAGGCTACTGAGGCCTCTTCTACTGCCTGAAGTCATCTCACTAACCACAGGCTGGTGTCTGCCTGAGGACCGCGTTCCATCCGTGGCTGTCGATGTGGCTTTTCTCCTTATACGCGCGACTGATTCATGTAACCCAGCAAGGAATTGCTAGGGTTCGACCCCATGTTCACGCGGGTTCGCCCCACTATTCGTGATTGATCCGCCCTCGGTGGTTTCTTGGGATCAACTCGGGAACGTTGGAGCTCGAATAGGAGGTCTCCATCGAACGTGTGCGTCGGGATGCGCAGCGTGGAGGCACTTAAGCCTTGCTACGGGATAGTAGTTTCGCCATGACACCAGTTTCAAGAGCAGTAGGGACTGACCAAAGGTGAGCGACATGACTTACCCAGACAATCCTTGGAGCTTGGGACAGCCTGAACAATAATATAGCTTTGCGAGCGCAGAGAATTGTCAATTTGTACCTAACAGGAGAGCCAAGCCTCAAATGTCGATGCCTGTCGCCTTCATACTTCGGGCTGTGCCGAGTCATGTACTCTGCAGATGTCGTGGGGTCGTCTCAAGGTGACGCCGTGGCTGCTCCTCGTTCGGGAACCAGAGAAGAGAGAGTAGCCGTTGATCATCTCCGCGGTAAAGCCGTTAATGTCTGGGAGATACAACGGTATCTTCGAAGTGAGCGAGAAGCGGATGCGAGGGTACAGCTCTTCCTCGTTGAACTGTGGAGGGTAGACGGGGAGGATGTCTATCTGCTTGGAGGAAGCTGAGGTGACAGGGGAGGTAGAGGTATACCTCCTCGGATTCAAGTCCGGGATCATCAACGAACGTCTCCCGTATCAGATACTATAGTGCATCGAGAGGAAGGCATGTGTGAGGTGCGATGTGACCCACGTTCGAAGTTAAGAGTAGAAAATGGATGTGACTCATTGTCTCTAACTTTCGTGTCGTCGCCGACAATCGATCTGTCACCAGTTAATACGCGAAACGACCTCGTGCGCTGCCTCAGTAGAGTCGATGTACTAAATGAGGGTAACGGTTAGACTGGACACGCAATATGGAGGTCCGTGGCCCTGACCTTTGTTTCTCCCTGTCGTGCTAGAGGCTTCTTCGTCCCGAATGAGTACAGATTTCGAGTATCAAGGACGGAGTTGTGAATCGCTCACGAAGGCCATACTCGGCGGGTGGGAGGAGTAGTGAAGCATTCCTCTGCGGCGAACACTGTCCCTGGCCCACGTATGGGAATGTCATGTTACAGATTGTCGTTCACTTACTACGCTCATCGTTCGCCCACTGCCTGCGCTCGTACTTTCCTGAATCGCTCCAAGGAAGCGTATTGACTAATTAATGAATCCCAGTCGGGGCTCGAGGGAGGGTCCTGCGTTGTTTCATGGCAGAGTATCTGTAAGTGGTAAGGGAGGGGCTGTCATCAGTGGAAGTACGGGAAGGTGGACGATCAGATGACAATTTTGCACGCACAATTGAATAATGCCGCAGCCGGTTCGCGAGCGAAGCCACTTCGAGGCGAGGCATACCGGAAAACTTTGATACAAGTGGGAAGGATTAAACTACTCTATCGAGTAACAGATATGGGAACGGTCATTGTGATATTGATCACCCGTGGTGGGCGACCTCTTATCCAGATCATTAGGCTGAAGTGTCTCCATGCTGCGTTAACATGCTGGCAGCACGCAGCATGGTGGCTCAAAGTCTTGCGGACCATCCAAGTCAGCGCGAGATAGAATCGGGGATCATGATGCATGGTGAATGAGAGTGGATTACAAAGAGCCGATGTAAGACTCAGGGTCGGCACCTGCCAGCAGGTGGACTCTACCTGTTCATGAAGATACTGTGGTGTTTAACATCCAAGCGTACCCCTATCATCAGTGACTGTGACATTCTCGCCATCATGCTCCCATATTGTAAGGGGTGGTACGGCCTGAATTCGTTGTTGCCTTTCCGTTGACGATCGACACAAACTCACCCGCAACCGCATGAGTAACCGGGGCCCCGGTTTGCACTGGCGATAAAGTGTTAGGTCAGGTTGATCACGGTGAGGGATTTGATGCTTACCACTCAATGCAGCAGGTCGGGCTCGTGACGGAGACCGAGGTGAGCTCGGAGAACGCGGAGCGGGGCTCTTAGGTCCGGTTATCGGAGAACGGGGACGACTACGGCGAGGGACCGGAGAGCTACGTCCAGCACTCAGCGCTGAGGCTGGCGAATTGGGCGTGCGCGTATTCGTCGTTCCATGACGGCGAAGCTCGAACAGGAGGTCGCCGTCATCATTGAACACGGGGCTGGCAAGGGAGTAGGCGTTTGCGAGAGGGTAGTAGTACTGCCAGACGCCCTCGAAAGCGTTGATCTCCTGAACAAGCTCATCGAGGTCGACCTTGGCGGGGAATGCCTCGCGGAGCATGTCCATTGGGTTCCTAAACTTGGCTACGCCACCGTCCGTGAATTCGGCCTTCGTGAAGACCGGGTCGTGCGAGCCGAGGGTGTTAACCTTGATCCCGCTGCCAATGGTTTGGACGGTGATATTAGTGGACCAACTGACGGAGGACTTCGCACTGTGACATCAATGAATACCACGACATAATCGATTTGCAGGGATGGCACGCACGTGTACAGCTGCGTAGTCTGCAGGGACAGATTGAGTTCCACTTTTCCGCTGATTCTGATACGAAGCGCTCCTTGCTTCACTGCAGTGGGAAGCTCCACGTAATTTCTGGTGATACCTGTAGTAGAGTTAGAGCAGCTCTACATGCGTTAGAATGACCGACTGCTTTGTCGTGCTTACAGGAGATGCCGTGCGCGGCGCTCATCATGTTGCTGTTCCCCTTCAGGTTGTAGCGCCACTCCTCGCTATGCTCCCACAGATACTTGAGAGCACCGTCCCCGTCCAACGGCTGCAGCTCCCACTTTGAAGGTCGATCTTTGCGCTTCTCGTGTTCTGCCCATGATTGGAGCTTGACACCGTGGAATGCTTGGAAAGCATCCGGGTTCGTTGGAATAAGAGTAGTAAGCGCGTTGACGCGGGAGAGAAGGCTCAATAGACGTTCTTCGATGAAGACACGTTTCGCAATGCTGATAGTGCCATGGGAGAAACCCTTGTTTCCCTGGACGATCCACGCAGTCGAGTAATCCAGGTGCTTCGAAGGTAGGGGCCGGAACCCGGTCATGCCGAACACAACGACGATTGGCTCCATCCCGGCAGTAACATGCGCCCAATTATGGCGAGTGATCTCAACCTTGGAGTAGACTTGGAATCCGATGCTTGTGAGCGCGTAGGACGGCAGCGACGACCCGGACTTCCACATGGGCACGCTTGAAATTACATTCTGAGCGCCTTCGCAAATGGCAGCAAAGTAGAACTGCGTGAGGTAGTACACGACAGCCTGGAGCTTGAGAATAGAAGACCGATTGTCGCCGGCACTGCTAAGATCTCCGAATGTAGAATAATCGTGGAGGTACTCCGCATCTAAAAGATGCATGTGAGTTCAGGTGACTGCAAAGTTCAACAAATGCCTACTGAGCAAGTCGAGGTAGATGTGTTGCAACTCGCGATCGGGACGATTGCCGTGCTTCTCCCACGCAGGCGTCTTCTTGCAGACATCGGAAGCCACCTCTTCCAGCTCCGTCTGGGAGCACATTTTCAGCTCGACTTCGAACGCTAGCCGCCATTCGCCGAAGTCGTACTTCATGCTCCCATCCCACGGTACCCAGTCCCGCAGCGTCTTCAGATGACCGCCCTGGAGGTGGACCCAGACAATCGCACGGTTGTTGCTGAGTAGGCGCATAGTCATCGGCTTGAACGACGCCGCGAAGAATTCCTCGTACTTCCAACGGTAAAATATACTCTGTATGTTGGCGTAGAGCGCGGAGAACTGAGCATTGATGGAGCCTTGCGATATCGCGGTAACCTGATCGAAGCCGAACATCTTCGTGCGCTGCACTGTCTCGCGCGACGACGCACCACTGGTGTCAGACAGCTCGAGCGACCACCAGCTCCCGTCAGCGTCCTCATGGGTAGTGTGCGTGAGCTTGCTCATCGCCTCCCAGCGTGTGTCGCGTGAGTAGATGATGTGATAACGAGTGCTCTCGAGGACGGTGAGATACTCCTCGGAGAAGAAGTTGATGACATATTTCCAGTACTCGACACCGATGTCGTCGTCCTCCTCAAGACCGGGAAACTCTGAGGCGACATCGTGATATCGAGCATCTGGGGGGGCTTGTGAGTGAGTAGGCTTTGAATAGTTTCAACCCTCTTACGAGACAAATCGAAGGCGATGTTCACAACGTGGCCGCCGGCCTCGTTGGAGTATAGAACGTTGACAACCATTGCGATCTTCCACTCCTTATAGTTCCTCTCTGGAGGGCTATGAATTTTAGGTTCCTGTCAGCCGCTACAGCAGAGACAGAGACAGTCAACGAACTCATCGAAATTATCGGTTTTGAAGAATTCAAGCTCATCAACGTTGAAGTACACGATAACCTCCCTCGAGCAAAGTATGTCGACACGGGGCGGACCCAGCTTCACACGGAACTTGCCATATGCCCCTCCTCCATAAGAGAGCGTGTCAAATTCCGCAAGGGAGCGTGAGCGCCAATCGGTGCTTGATCGAGTCGCTCCCCCGTGAGCGAGCATCGCGGACTTGAGCCAGACAGAGGACATGTACGTGTTGATTTGCTCGACGGTGACACCGTGAATGTCTCCGACCCACAATTGCGCCGTGCCCATCGTCGAGTAGTCAATGATCATCGGCGTCGCGCGTTGGTCAAACTGAGGAAGAGAGAAGAGCACGTGGTGTCCTGCGCTGTGGAGGAACTCAAGGTAGTCGGCCATGTACTTCACAAGTAGGTCGCGCCCGACAGTGACCTCGGGCTCGGCCGATACAAACGTGGCATCTGTAAGTGTTGCAATTGACCGGAGGGAAACAAGAGAATAGGGAAATTGCTACTGACTCTTGATGTCGAGTATAACAAGTTCAATTGTGCTTCCATAGTCGCCGATTTTGGAGTCGTTCCCAACAATTCGACGGGTCTCAAAACCAAGACGGTAAGTGATTTGTAAGTTTGTCGGCAACCTGGCATCTTGACTGGGGAACAGTTGTGGGTGAACCAGAGTAGCATTGATTCAATCTGAACCTTACCCGCTTCTGCCGGGCCTCAAACTATCAAGTATCAGGCGACTATTAGAGAGAGTGAGATGCAGGATTGCATCGTGGTCGCAGATGAAGTCAAGCTCGGGCTTGTCGAAGGTAGCCTGAAAGGCAATATCAGACGTTCCCGGCTTCTGTACGGTGAATTCTGCAAGAGCGTAGAAGTGCCCTAGAACACAGGATGAGCATGCACTGTAATAGTCTGTAGCACACGAAGAAGACATACTATTTTCTTCGCTACGCGCTTGTTCGTGCTCTTCGATGCATTTTCTCGCATTTTCGTGGAGAACCGCGAGCTGAGCATTCAGATACCGAACAGCATTGGGGGCACCGTTTTCGTCGGAACACATGACAGGCGTGAGATGTTGTGTTAGGTCGGAGGGTTTAGACAGTCGAGCGTCGAGGTGAAGATCCCCACCGTCTGAGGGGGCATAACACCTTGTGCGGTTTAAATATTGTGTGTGGCCTTCTTGTTTGACCTTGAGGAGCCAAGCCTGGGGTTCCAAAAGATACAATCTCACTAGCCATGAAGTATTAGGCAGCTAGTGGCCACCACGCGTTTCATGGCAGGTCGAACTGTGAGGTCCGTCACACATATGAAGGCACAGGGTACCGTCCGATACTTCTCTACAATTTGGCTACCGCGCGTTGGTGGCCATCTCTACCGGCATGGCGGAGCACATCCGATAGCATTCGGCAGGTTCATCGGATAAGGTTGATAAGGCTGTCTATTGAGTGCAATGTTAGTACCGAACTTGACCGAGGCGGACGCAGAACACGTACAGGGACCCTGTGATCCGACAAGCCACAGGTCTTCCCTTCCATGCAACAGTCATTATTGGGGTTAGCACGCTGTTTCGCGCCACCAGGGATCATCGAGAGACGCTAAAGAAGCCTGTTGAAGCGGTTTGCGCAAGGAATCGATGGACGATGGGAGGTCTGATATGACCACGCGGCACCGGAATGAGATGTACAATGCTGTTGACAAGCACGACAGTCGCCTGGGCGAGTCCTGCATTCAAGCGCATTGAGCAGGCCCGGCATGCGCTGTGCACCGGCCTCGGAGAGTCGTTGAATCAATGAATGTACACCGCACCTTCCCAGAGGTTCCTATAGCTAGTCGAGGATGAGCAATGATCAGATCCCTACCTCACAGTCAGGATAGTCGCCTCAGGAGACCTATTGATCTGTGTATTATGCATATCAAGGACATTGTCACGATCCTGGGACCATATTCGCCAGCATGCCGAGTAATTCGTAGAACAACAACAGTACTGAGTAAGTAATGGGCGGGCGTAAAGATACGATGTAGCTGCATTTTTACACGTACGAACATGCCTACGAGACCTCGAGGTGCTAAAGCTCCTAATCAGGTCAGTAGTGAGTACTAGTGAGTACGTACTTCAGTAGGCGAAGAACGTGGTTCCAGTGTGGCTTTCTCCAACCTGACGCGCAGTTGTACGTTGATCCAAAAGGATGACGTAATACCACCCAATTGTAATAAGTTCGAGTTTCACGAGTGCCTCTGCTGAATCTGATGCGTTCTGCGATCACGATATCTTCGGTTCCGGACGATTTCGATCGCAGAGTCACTCGCTTGAGTTGTTCCTAGAACTAGAGGTGCTTCATTTACTACAGCCGACTTTACCTCTTTCCTCTCCTCGACATGATCTCAGCCGAAGCTGTCGACGTCCGTAATGTCACAACGATCGGCCATGTCGACCATGGCAAGACGACGATGATGGATGCGCTCTTGGCTGCTAACAACATTATTTCGACCCGAATGGCTGGTAAAATTAGATATCTCGATAGCAGGGAGGACGAGCAGCAAAGAGGGATCACTATGGAGAGCAGCGCTGTCTCTTTGAGATTCAAGGTCATGGAAAGAAATACTGAGGGAGGTATGTGTCGTAGCAACGTTGCAATCTGTGTTATCTTCAATGATAGCAGAAACTCGCCCTAAGACGTATGTTGTCAACATGATTGACACTCCTGGACATGTCGACTTCTCAAGTGAAGTCTCGACCGCCTCCCGTCTCTGCGACGGCGCACTCGTTCTTGTCGATGTAGTTGAAGGTGTATGTACACAGGTTAGTGTTACTCTCCATATATCCACGTATATGCTCTTTTACATCTTGATACATATCGAGCGATACCTAGGCTATTGCCTATGATTAGACATATATCAAAATGTGTGGTTCCTGCGACAGTCGTCATTCATGTTCAGACGCATTCGAGTATCTCTCTAATTTGGACTCTTTGTATGTGTATGATGATGGCTCGCTGACACATGATCATGTAGACAATCACTGTTTTGAGGCAGGCCTGGCAAGACCGTCTCCGGCCGATTCTTGTCATCAACAAGTTTGACCGACTCATAACGGAGCTCAAACTGTCGCCATCAGAAGCATATCACCACTTGTCACAGCTGATCGAACAGGTGAATGCAGTTATGGGAAGCTTCTTTGCGAGTGAACGGATGGAAGATGACCTCCGATGGAGAGAGGAACGCGAGCGACGACTCGCTGCCAAGAAGGAGTCTCATGCGGACGAAGTCGACGCCACAGTCAATGAACAGGACGAATATCAAGAAAAGGACGACGATGACATCTACTTCGCCCCCGAGCGTGGAAATGTCGTGTTTGCTTCAGCAATCGACGGCTGGGGCTTCCGGATTGGCAAGTTCGCACATCTCTATGCCGTCAAACTCGGTATGAAGGAAGCGAATCTTCGAACGGTGTTGTGGGGAGACTTCTACCTCGATCCAAAGACGAAGCGGGTCATCAGTTATAAGCACCTCCGTGGACGTTCGTTGAAGCCATTGTTCGTGCAGTTCATACTGGATAACATCTGGGCGGTATACGATGCAGTAACATTAAACCCGTATGTAATGATAGGTTGCATACACAGCACATCGCTCATGCCACTATAGCAACCCCGACAAAGTCTCGAAGATAATCACAACACTCGGTCTCAAGATCCTGCCTCGTGACCAAAAGTCGAAAGACACACGCCAACTTCTGTCGCTTATTTTCTCGCAATGGCTCCCCATCTCGACTTGTATTATCCAGACAGTCGTCGATATCGTTCCTCCACCATCGGATGCGCAGCGCATTCGCATTCCGAAGATGCTCTATCCAGATCTGTACGAGTCAACCACTGTGCCGAAGAATACGCTGGAGGAGGACCTATATGCGTGCCGTAGCAGTGCAGATGCGTCTGTCGTCGCACTTGTCAGCAAGATGTTCGCCGTGCCGACCAAGGAGCTGCCAGAGAACAAGAAGAAAGCTCTCTCTGCGGATGAAATGCGGAGCCGGGCGAAGGCGGTAAGGGAGGCCCGTATAGCAGCAGCTACCATCGCCTCTTCTGAGCCCCCCGTAGTGGAGGCAGAGTCCGTCACATTGGATGATGCCATGCAGAATGCGCAGATAAACGATGATAAGGAAAGAACGGGGAAGCAAGACGACGAGGATGACGCTGCCGAGACTTTACTCGGGTTCGCGCGCATATACTCGGGAACAATCCGTATAGGGACAAAAATCATGTGCGTGCTCCCGAAGTACAACCACACGTTTGGTCCAGCGCACCCGCGCAATTCCCAGCACCTCGTCATCGCCCAGGTGGAGGATCTGTACACTATGATGGGCAGGGAACTTGTTCCAGTCGATAGTGTACCTGCGGGGAATGTCTTTGCTGTGAAGGGCTTGGAAGGCAAGGTGTGGCGGAACGCGACGCTCTGCGCACCAACAGCCAGTGGCATCGGCGATGCCACCGTTCTATCGGAAATGAAGGATTTCTTCGTCAACATGGCCGGCGTCATACGATATGTATGTCAATGCACCTTCCTTTGACTCGCTGCCGCTGAATCGTCCGCCCTCCTGGTGCAGGCCGCCCCGATTGTCCGTGTCGCCCTTGAGCCTGAGCACCCTGCTGACATGCCGAAGCTGGTCCGCGGCCTGAAGCTGCTCAGTCAGGCTGACCCGTGTGTGGAAACCTTCCAGCAGCAGACCGGAGAGCATGTAATTCTGACCGCAGGTGAATTGCATGGAGAGGTGAGCTGCCTGACCCGTTTGGTGTACCCCTGCTTCATAATCGCCTCCAGCGATGTCTCAAAGATCTGCGTGAACGGTTTGCCAAAATAGAAATCCACGCCTCCAAGCCTATTGTGCCCTTCCGAGAGAACGCCGTCAAAGGCATCGGTACGTTACATCTTTTGACAAGTGATCAGAGTTGCGAATTCTTTCACAAACAGAGATGGTGCCTCCAAAGACCCCAAATGCAAAACGCGGCACAATTCACGGCGCCACACCCCAAAACCTCGCCAAGTTCACCATCCGCGCGGCGCCCCTACCGTCCGCCATCCTCGAGTTTTTCCTCGACAACATTGCTATCTTGCGGCGGATGCAGCAAGAGCGCAAGGCTGGCGAAGAGGACGGCACTAACAACGATGAAAACGAAGTGGGTGGAGACGAGGACTACGATATACAGGGTGAATACATCAAAAAGCCGACCATCAAGGCGGAGGAGTTCTGGCCCGCGCTTCAAGAGCAGTGCGAGCAGGCAGGCGGCGAGTGGACGGATGTGGTGGACAAAATCTGGGCGTTTGGCCCGCAGAGGATGGGAACATGCCTGCTGATTGATGCTCGATCGGGGCGGCCAAATTCGTGGGTTTTTGCATGTCGACTGTGACCGGGCGGAAACTCATTCTGAGGTTGTCGGGCGGACGGACAGGTTCAAGCAGAGGCTTGTGCAGATTAGATCGCATGAACAGGACAAGGTGCAGGATCCGCTTGCGCTCGCGTTTGACAACTACCTCGAGACTGGCTTTCAATTGGCCACTTTCCAAGGGCCGTTATGTGCTGAACCCGTTGAGGGGTTGGCATATTTTGTAGAAGAGGTCACGCTTGACAGACAGGGCATTGAGCAAGAGCAAGGTAACTCATACATTGACTTACACGAGATCTACTACTCACGATATCTCTAGTTTCGAATCGGATGGCACACTTGACTGGCTCATTCATATCTGCAGTGCGAGATGCTTGTCGAAACGGTCTACTTGACTGGTCTCCGAGACTTTTGTTGGCTATGTACACGTGTGACATACAAGCTTCTAGTCCGTCGCTAACGTCCGTCTTCGCCAATCATGCTCTGAATACCTCCCGTCTTTGCAGCCGACGTCCTTGGAAAGGTCTATGGAGTCGTCGCGAAGCGCCGTGGGCGCATCGTCGCGGAGGAGATGAAAGAAGGCACGGAATTCTTCACTGTTAGTGCAAAACTTCCGGTTGTCGAAAGTTTCGGATTCGCCGATGGTGAGTGTTCCAGTGTGCATATTATGGTTGCCCGGCTATTGGCCACGACGACTGTGGCTAATCCTCCCATCTCGTGTGGGAATAACATTGTCAATTTGTGTCGTGTTGGTGCACGATTGTCACTGCATCTCACCGGACTATTGAGGAATATACGTCGTCTGTGGCTACGGGCTAGTGCTTAGCTTTTCGTTCTGATTCACCTTCTCGCCTGTTAGATATTCGTAAACGCACCTCTGGCGCAGCTAGTCCCCAGTTAATTTTCAGCGGGTGAGCTTCTGAGCTAACTCCACTCTGCACGCTTGGCAAAGGTTTCTGATATACACTAGGTACGAGATGCTGGACCAAGATCCCTTCTGGGTGCCCACGACGGAGGAGGAATTGGAAGATTTGGGCGATAAGGCAGATCGTATCAACCTCGCGAAATCCTATATGGATTCAGTGCGCGAACGGAAAGGGATGTTCGTGGACAAGAAGATTGTGGAATTTGCAGAGAAGCAACGGACGTTGAAGCGGTAGTAGTATGGAGACCTTGTACTCAATAAGGATTCATGATTCACGACTGCCATGCCAGCAACTGGCAACCTAGTTGAAGCCAGGGATACATAGATGAATGAAGGACGTGTTTAGTACTTACTTTGAGTTGGCGGCGGCAGTAAGAACATTGAAATATTGACGCGCAGTAGCGTCTGAGCGCGGTCTGGCCATTTGGGAAATCGACGCCTGACCACGTGGGAGGCGGTGGACTTCTGCCTCATTCCTGACTACAGACCATCCCGACCACCATCCCCCTTCTCCCGCTCTCCGTCTCTCTCAGACCCGCCATCGCATGCGACGTCGGCAACTGCCATGTATGACCCTCAAGCTTCCATGAGCTACGACCAACGTCAAAGCGCCGCCGATGAGCAGTACATCTCGACCTTCTTCTGCCGTGCCCTTTACGACTATCAAACGAACGATTCATCCTCTCTCTCCTTCCACAAGGGCGACATCATCGAAGTACTTACGCGCCTTGAGTCTGGCTGGTGGGATGGGCTGCTGAATGATGAGCGTGGATGGTTTCCTTCCAACTACGTGACCGTCATTTCCGACCAAGAAGCGGAGGCTGCTCTCAATAGTTCAGACTACCCTGGTTCCCAGCCACCTCTACCAGACGACTCTATGGTCGGCATGGCTCATACCATGTCTCAAGCCCTCTCACAGTCCGACCAAGATGGGGATTGGCTGAGTGGGGACCCAGACTACGATCAATCCGCTCAGCGAGCAGTACCGTACACTAATGGCGCTCCGAGCCGTGGCGGAGGAACGCAACATCATGATTTTTGGGTTCCCCAGGTCTCGCAGGACGGCCGAGTACGCACCGGTTTGCTACTCCCCCTCGGTCCCTCATTAACTCGCATGCTTCCAGATATTTTACGTTAATACACAGACTGGGCAGCAATCCAGAGACCTACCAACCGAAGCAGAGGGAGACGAAGAAGCAGAAGTCGCTGCATTGTCGCCCCAGACCTCTCGTGCGGGTCCGAGTGCCGCCGCTGCTCTCGGTTTCGCATCGAGCAGCAGCGGCGGTCAGGAAGGGGCTGGGTTCGGTCTTCCCAAACGTACGCGAACTCCGGAACCATGGGTCAGACGGCTTGCCGACGATGGCATGTCATACTACTACGTGAACAAATTGGACGGACAGATTGCCTGGACGGTGCCTGATTCGGGCGCTCCTCCATCGTATGGTGAGGATATCCACCCCCGCGATACTCCCTCTAAGGGCTCTCCTGCGCCGTCCGGTTTTTCCATTCCTCGGAATGGCAGCTCGAATGGCATCATCCGCGATGTCATTCATCCCGTCGGTCGACTGCGGTCAGAGTCGTCGGTCTCACGGACACAAGAGCGCAGTGATTGCAATGCTGACCGTCTCAGTATACATTCCGATGACTCTGAAGTGTACCCGTCTAGGCGAGACAGGTCGGAGTCTACAACAAGCGGGCCGAAGGCTGGGAATGGTGTAGGGCGGTCGAACATCTCTTCGAGTGCATCCTCCTCGCGTTCCAACCCGGCAGGCCCGGCTAATCTCGAGCTCACCGCAGCGGAAGAGTCTGCGAAGGCTCTTCAAGAAACACTAGCTCCTCCATCTGCAGAAACTGCCGTCGAGCTCTCCAATCAAGTACGGGAGTCCATCGCGGCTGTCCTCCGATATCTCAGAACATCATCCAATCCCCGCCGGCCGGAGCAGTACCGGGAAGTGGATCAGTTAGTGTTGAAGGTTGTTGCAGCGGTACGCAATCTCCTATATGTCACCGCAACCCCCAGCGGCCATGTTCCAAGCCATCTCTACCCCCGAGACTCCCGCGATCCTAGACTCGCGAGCACCGGTCAAACTCTGCAGTCACATTTAAAGGCAGCACATCGCAAGGTTGCAGGGACTTTGTCAAAGCTCGTCCTTTCTGCTCTTGCGATGCAGTATGATCCGGGACTGTCGAATTCTTCGGATAAGCCTAACCGGATGGAGTCTGATGTCGCTGAACTCGAGCGTGCAGTGGTAGCGTTCGTAGGGGAGGTACAGTTCTATCAGGAACAGCATGCCTTGACAAACACCCTGTCCCGGTTGGGAGGTGGGAAACGTCTCCATGGCGTCTTTTCAACCGCTAACATTGGACTGGGTCTGCCTGGAGCGGGGGTGGCTGCGGAATGGCGAGGTTTCGGGTTCGTCGCTCCGGATGACGGCACCGATGTGCCACAAAGGATACTGAACGACGATGTCGTTATCGAATTCAGAGGCAGCCTCAAGGCTTTGGAGGCACGATTGGGATCACTAGTCATCTCTCTCAGGTACCTGGACAGCCACCCAGGTATGTGACGTCCTATATTGATTTTTACGTCATTCACAATGTGGGAGGATCTACAGAACGGGTCACCATGGAGGGTCAAAGCGCGTCTGCATACCTTTCTTGGTTGCTTCAATCGCTCTGTGGTATCAACGTTGCGCGTCATGTGGATGTCGACGGTGTACGTCCAGAATCTGGACTCCCCTCAACATCTCCGCAGTACATGCAGACGGTCGACAAAGCCCGCTCACTTGTTCGCACACTGGAAGCAGCCACTCAGGCGCTGTGCGATGACGGGATGACCATCTTTATGTCGATCCAAGTTCTTGCACGTGTCGAACTGCTGACTCCACGAGATCGCGCTTCGTTCCTCACCTCAGTGGAGTCAGCCGCGCCCATCGTCAGGTCAAACTGTGTACTCATAGCCCAGACCCTCGAGACCCTGCTCGCCATTGGACACGACCAGGCATCCATCAGCCAGGGCGATTATCGCAACTCCATCGAATGGAGAACATCGCGCATCAACATGGCGGACTATTCGATTACCGCTCTCACCTCGCGTATAGGGGATCTGTCGAATGGCGATGACGAATTTGTTGACATGGAGCATGCGTTCGCTCAGCCAGCAATGCGCATCGCCCCTTCTATGGACTCGGCGAACCCACAAACGATGTATAGCAACTTGAACCAGCAGCCATCGCAGTCGTCTTTGGACACGTCCGACCGATCGCGGTCTGACAGTATCAACGAGCCAGAGACGCCGACATGGACAGGTGAGTCGGGCGAGAGCACCCTCATTTCCCCACCGTCTCCCGACTTGGGCAACGAGCCTCTCGACGATGAAGTGGCGCCATATGCCGATGAGGATGAACGTGAGCGACTTCTCATGTGGTTGTGACAATGCATACTCAACTTTGCGCACAAATCTCAGCTGCCATCAGCAGCAAGTCGCCTCCCCGGGCGGGGAAGGGTAACAAGCTCATGAAGATCCTTGGGCCCGAGACCCCTCAGCACTACATCCACCAGTTGAATGCTGAACAGAAGCCCTGGTACTTGCGCCCCAACTACGACCAGTCAGAGATCCTCATTGATCCTGATGGTGGTGTGCGTGCTGGCACCCCCGCAGCACTCGTCGAACGGTTGACGGCTCACGAGATCGGCGGTAAGTCCTAGCTATCACATTGTGCAGGGAAAACACTGATCAGCTGCACAAGACCCGACGTTTATCAAGAATTTCTTGATGACTTTCAAATCATTCATGACTGTGGACGACCTGTTTGAGCTATTGACGAAGAGGTTCTGGATCGCACCGCCCCCTAACCTGAAGCCCAACGAACTTGAAGAATGGACACGCTTGAAGCAGCAGCTCATCCGTATGCGGTAGGTCGGTTCAGAGCTGTAAACGTGAGGCACATCCTGATGTAGTTGATAGTGTGCTAAACACGTTCAGAACGATGGTCACGGATGACGACATTCTGGAGAAGGAAGACATGTACATCCTCGGGCGTATGAAGGACTTCGCATCGAACGAGGAAGTCGTTACGTTCGCTGCGGCAAAACAGCTTCTTATCCTCATTGAGCGAGCAGTATGTCATTATCTCAATGAATGTGATTTGTATATCTACAAATTTGACACGACCCTGATAGCAACGAGGCGGGGACGCTCCTATCAAGACCACGAATACTGTTCCTCTCGCTCCTCCAGCGCCTATCCTACCCAAATCTACCAAAAAGCTCAAGCTTCTCGACATTGACCCACTTGAGCTGGCGAGACAGCTTACACTCATGGAGGCCGCACTGTACAAGAAAATTCGGCCTATGGAGTGTCTGCAGCGATCACGAGAGGCCAAGCCTGGGAAGACTGCGGATAACATCACAACCATTATCCAATTGAGCAACAGGGTACGTAAGTTTGTGCAAGTTCCGCGGAGCGCGCAGCTCATTGTGGTGACAGATTGCCAACTGGGTCGCAGAGTCCGTACTTGCCAGGGAGGACTCGCAGAAACGAGCACGGGTGGTGAAACATTTCATCAATGTCGCTGATGTGAGAGTCTTCAACATCGTGTGGCGTTTAAGCGTCCTAACTATTTTCCTATCTACATAGCGGTGTCGTGTTTTACAGAATTTCTCGACTATGACAGCAGTGATATCTGGATTGAATACCCCTCCGATTCGTCGATTGAAGCGGACATGGGAGCAAGTCAATGCAAAGTTCATGTCGCAGCTGAAAGTCTGCGAGTCGACTATCGATACGAACAAGAACTTCAATAATTACCGATCCCTCCTCGCAAGGATCCAACCCCCTTGTGTGCCTTTCATTGGTTTGTTATTTGCTGAGAACGACCTTTTAGATGGTACTGATGTAGCTGGCGTCAGGTGTTTACCTCACTACACTGACCTTTATCAACGACGGCGCCGAAGACAAACTTGCCGGCAATATGATCAACTTCCGCAAGCGTCAAAAAGCGGCGGAGGTCATCCAAGACATCAAGCGATGGCAGGCAAAGCCGTACAACTTTCAGGCAGTGGCGTCTGTGCTCACCTATCTGGAGGAATCCTTCCAGTCATACCAGGACGGCATCGACTATGGCGATCAGTTTTGGAACCTCAGTCTCGAGCGAGAGCCGCGCGAACGGGAAGATGAGAAGATGGCTAGACTGCTGCAGGAAAGTGGTTTCTTGTAGACGTGAGGTTTGTTGTAGCGTTCGTGCCCCGTTCTCCCCTTCTGTGACACCTCTTCTCGACTACTTTCACCCTTCCTCCTCTTTGCGCTCATCATTGTCCTATCCGTACCATGCTCTGTGTATTTGTGTTCTGCTGTTCGCATCTGACTTATCCCGACTACATGCTGTAATAGTAGCTACTACTACTCCCGGACTAGGATCATGCTGGATAATGCAAGAATCTCACGTGTGTGATGCGGTCTGTCGTTCTACCGATGCGCATATGTATCTCTGCTTTGGTCGACTTGATTCATCTCATTCTTGCTTTGCTTATGTGGTTGAAGCTGGACATGGTCGGAGATCAAGGAGGCGTGAGAACTTTCAGAACAAACCAGGAAAGTGCAACGGGGTCGTGCATTCCCTTCCACTGTAAACATTCACCAAATTATTGAGCCTCATCGCATGCGGACCAGCAGACTCTTCGGTCTGACCTACCCACCATCATGGAAGATGATACTTCTTTCTTCGAGAGGGAGCGCGACAAGCTCACGGCCGAAATCACCAGTGTGAGTTGTAGCTCCCAGCGGATGTCTTCATAGGTCTCAATCGGAAGAAGACTCATCGACTATCATAATTATCAAGGGGTTCGAGGAGCTGCTGTCGTCTAGCAATAACTTAAACCGCAAACTCGAGGAAGTGCTCGGAATGACACGAGAATACGAAACAATCGCCGCGCTGTGGCAGAGCTTCCATGAGCTTATGCGCGGGTACAAGGACGAGGGCGATGTCTCCAAGGTAGCAGAACAGCCGCATGGGCTTCCGGGGACAGGGGGACATGTCTTGACAGCATCCAAATCGAGCGGGAGCGGGAGCTCACACGAGGAGCAAAGGGATTCGTGATCCGTGGTTGTATGATATAGTACGAGGTACACGTTCTGGGACAGGAGGTATATGTGGGATACCTAGTCGTAGCTATATGTATACAGCGTATGACAAGAGGCGTGAGGATACATCGGGGTAGGCTTGGTTTGCGGGTGTCTTCAACACAACAGGTATCCAAGTACAGCGGGAGCGGAGACAGTGACAGAATGCACAAAACGTGAGGAAAGAGGCAAAGCGTAATAAGTATCGTGATCGAGTCCCTCAGATGTCGGCCCAGCTCGCCACCCAAGAGAAGCCGTTGAACTCGGCTTGGTCGCGCGAAGACAGTTGGGTATGCACTGGTGTCAGCGTGGGCTGCTCGCGAGTGAACTCTTCGTCGAAATTGCTCGTATCGGCACTTCCATTCTAAAAAAATGAAACAAATGGTAGGTTAGTGGCTGTTGTCATCTGCATATGTGTCATCATCGCGTACGATTGAGGGGAAGTACGTTGGGGGGATGCGTTTGTGCAAAACGTCGTCGAAGTTGACGTCCTTGAAGAATGGATGTCTCTTGATCTCTTCTGCATCACCCTGCCCTGAGCCAAGACGTCGCGATGGATCGCGCGTCAACAACTGTTGAGTTTGTTCGGTCAGCGTTGTTCGTGCATGAGAGACCAGGCAGGGAATAGTTCTCACCTTTTGCAGGATCGAGACAGCATCGCGAGGCATCGTGATCGGGTACAATGGCTCATCCTCGAGGATGGCGTCGAAGATTTCATCCTCATCGTCACCGCGGAATGGAGACTGTCCGAGCAACATCTCATACATCAGGACACCGAACGCCCACCAGTCAACGGCACGTCCATAGCGCTGCTCCAGCAAGATCTACAAAAAGATGGTCAAAGAACCGCGTAAGCGTAGGATCACATACAGCATACCTCTGGGGCCATGAACTCAGGCGTCCCACAGAAAGTGCTCGTTGTCGAGCCGTACCACATCTCTTCCTTGCAAAGACCATAATCCGCAACTTTCACGTGTCCATCAAGCGTCAGCAGGATGTTATCGAGCTTCAAGTCACTGTCAAACGCCATGTAGTCAGTGATGTGCTTCCACGAAGGGTTGAATCGCACGAACCGATAGATGATGCCGTTAGCATGGAAGTATTCGAGCGCGAGTAAGACCTCAGATGCGTAGAACTTCGCCTGCCGGAGTGAAAACTGCTTGCGCTGGATGTGTAACATGAGATCACCACCGCTGACATACTCCATGACAAAGTAGACGCGCGTCTCGGTCTGGAAACACGAATGCAGCCCGAGCAAAAAGGGATGGCGTTCGCGTGCGGCTGCAAGGAATACTCGCTTCTCTGATCGTGTGCTAAGGACATACGAAGTTAGTCGTGAATACATGCTCATGTAGCGATGTGGGAGAAACGGGGGCAGAGAAACATGCGAGATGAGCGCACCTCTCGACTTCGTCATTGTCAATGATGAATTCCTTCTTCAATACTTTGATCGCGTACAAACTGTTTGTCTTCTTCTCCTCGGCCAGCATGACCTTTCCGAAATTACCTTTACCGAGAACGGCAAGAAAATTGAAGTCATCTAGTCCGACTTTCCGCTTTCGTACGGGCGGCCGCTGTTGTTGCTGCATCATCTGCTGTTGTTGTGCGGGTGGCAAAGACGGTTGTCTGTCACCAGGGATCATACGTGGCGGCATGCCTTGGGCAGGGCTCATAGGGAGCGATGACTGCTTCTGGGGTAACTGTGGTGGTAGCGGGACATTCTGCAACAACGACGATTCATGCCACTGACAAAGCGCTGGTGAGATACACATACCTGGTACCCATCGGTACCTTGTGGCGGCATATCGTGGTTAGGCCCGGGTCGACCAGGGTATCCTGGTTGAGGTTCTGTCGGAAACGGCGGCGCCATAGGCTGACGGGGTGGTCGACCAGGTTGGGGCTGTTGAGAATATTGTGAGGGCGGCAGTTGTACTTGCTCGCGCACGGGACTCTGAGGGAGAGGTTGTTGCTGTTGGTGAGGTTCACCAATCTGCATGCGATCCATCTGGTCGATGGGCAATGGTGGCTCGATCACGCCTACCGGGGGCTGAGGCAGATACTGCTGCTGAGGTGGTACTCGGGGACTCAGCTGATGGGTCTGGCGACGCTTCTGCTCCTCCTTGCGACGAGACACCTCACGCGCCTCCCTAAGGAGCGCGTTCGCGGTCTCCATGGACATACCGCAAAAGTCGGGAACAAGGTGCGCGCAATTGGCGTGACAGGTAATGTCGCACTCCGTGCATCGCCGGGCGTTCTTGCGGCCGAGAGGCAACATATAGCCGCAATGGCAGCACCAATTCGCACCGATGTTGTTGATGGGTTCGAAACGGTGAGGGATGCGGTGGTTTATCTTCTCCGAGTCGTCATCCTAAATATCATGCGGTATATGCGGTTAGTAATCAATCATCCAGGTTAAGAGCGAGAATGCCACTTACGCCTGTATTTGACTTCGATATACACTTTGTGACCACTTTTTCGTAGCACTTCTTGTGGCAGGTGTATCGACAGTCTTCACATTGGTAACCAGCAGCATTGAGGAGGAACTCGTTGCAAAAAGCACATAAGATAATTTGATAGAACTGGCGTTGAATGAACTTGTGACCGTTCATCTCGTGTACTTCGTCCTTGCGCTTGCGGACAGCACCCTGACGGCCGAGACCTCCAGGAGCGTCCAACGGCCGCTTCCGGACGTTCTCCTTGACTGGGGTCGCATTGAGCATGCAACATCATATGCCAGACATATATCAACTTACTAAAGCTTAGCCCCAAGGCGAGCGCTCCGGCAGGCTCAACTGCAAACCAGGCATCGATACCCTCAGACTGGGCACCTCCCGGCATGGGACCACTCAGAGGGACGACCCGGTTATCGCCAAACGGAACAGGAGCGTTCATGTCGCCCATGCTTCCCGTCTGTCCTGAGAACCCGAGGGCGTCTCCGTTCATCGCACCTGCAGTCACCCAAACGCCCTGCCCGCTCTCCATCATCACCTTCTGCCTACGCTGTGCCTCCACAAGATCGTTGATTTTGATCCATAGTAGGCCGATCAGTTGAGGGTGCTGTTCGCTTGCCTGCTTGTCATAGACCGCGATTTCGACTTCGTTGGCCTTATCGATTGTGATCTCGAAGTTCTCCATCCATCGGTCGGTCTTCGTGGGATGTGACCGAGCGCGCTGTGTACCTTCAACACGGAACGAAACAAACGTTTCGACCTGCTTTGATGCGGAACGGGAGCGGAAGGTTGACACAATTGGCGCATGGTCCAGCTCTCGAGCGCCTTTTAAGGTTACTTGAAGCTTTCCAGACAGTGGTTTCGAACGAAGATTGTCCTTGCGCTCGCCGTCGACACCAGGGCCGGCGGGACCCAATGCTGTACATGATGCTGCTTAGGGAGTTATTGGCGTACAGCCAGCAGCTCGCTTACCTGCGTCCTCATCCTCTTCCACATCATCCAGGATGTGCAACGTTTTGTAGCGCTTGAGCGCGGATTGAAGAAGTTGGATTTTACGGTCGCTCTCGACACGCTTACTCTCCGCATCTTGCCTTGATTTCTTATCTCCATCGGCCTGGTATAGCTTGGCCATCTTGTCGATACCTCTCTTGTACTGTAGTTCAACCTGAAGTTTGTACTCGAGCTGGTGAAGCATGCGCGAAATCTTGGCAGTCGTGTGAGGCGTGTCGGCTTTGATCAGGTCTAAGTTTGTGTACGTCTTGGGTCTGGGCATCCCGTATGCATCGTCCACGGGAGGGCCACCTTGTGGGTTCATCTCGGGAGAACGCCCCCCGCGGGCAGCATATTCGGAGGCGGTGGACGTACCGGGATAGCGGCTGTCGGGCATGCGACCCATTCGGGGGGACTGTGGGGGTCCACCCTGTAGGGAGCTGCTGCTGCTAGACCGGGCATGATCGTCGCCGCGTTGTTGAGCCATCTTGCGAGATTGGAGCTGACGGAGGGTGTCCTCGAAATAGGAGAGGTCTTTTTCAGTCTCACGAATCGTCGTGTCGTTCCTGTGTAGAACATCGGGATTGTTCGTAACCTGAGGTATCATCCTAGAGGCCTGGAGAATCTTGCGTTGCGTTTCGATGCGTCTGTAGACATCCTGGATCTTCTGGTCCAGCTCGTCAGCCTGTGGGGGGAATGAACGAGTGACATTGAGACGAAAATTATGTGCAGCTGACCATGGCGAGCTTGAATGGGTCGAACGCGCGAATGCGGGTCGGATGGAGGAGACGATGGCGACCTGTTAGGAGAGTGGAAATAGGCTGAGCTGGGTGAGTGCCGAGGCGGTGATTGTGTGTATCTGCTTGCCTCACTGCCACCGCGCGAGATAAGATGCTTATCGCTTCCGCATTTTGACCTTTCCTCTGAAACTTATTCAACGCGACAATTCCCCACCAGCCTCGTCTCCATGCCCTCCTTGGCCACCACCGCCGTTGTGCGCGACAGCGCGGACGGCTTTCACGTCACACTCAACGTGCGCTTCGTACTCATCGCTGGGGCCCCATCAGAAACCATATATGCGCTCAAAGGACGCCTCCCAGAAAACGTGGACGTCGTCCTCCAGTCTGACCTGGTCTTCACGCTCTCTGGCTTGTTAAATCATGTCAAAATCGGGAATCGCGCGATGAAGAGTTCCGCAATGGCTCATCATTTTGTCAAGTACTTCCATGTGGTGTGGTTCACCGCCTCTCGTACCGCGCACCCCCGCACTTACTCCCTGTATGCGTAGAACGGCGAACAGCTCGGCTTGAGGGTCGCGTCTGAGGTATTCCATGATGAGGAAGACGATAACACCAAATGTACGTGCCTCTCAATGATGCACGCTGTCTTATGCATCATGATGCATCGCCTTGCCTTAACTCCTGCGCTGGGCCCTCAGTCAACTGACTAGTTCCATCCCTCATCCTCTGTCACCAGTAATGATGAGTTCAACCCGGCCATGTCTGGAGAGAAGATCACCTTTCGTACAGCTATGCGCAATTGAGCTCCTCTACACATTTACGACACTACAAGCGATCCCGCAGTCGCATCCCTTCTGCCACGACGTTCAAGGTCCGTATGAGCTTCTGTTCACAGACTGAATTGCCTTCCTTCCCAGTATCTTTGCGGAACTTGCTCAGCGTTCCGGGTCACAGATATTGCCGTGGCTGCGGACCCTTTTTCACCGCATGCATTCTTGCCGCTAGTCACCTCATTGGATCGGGTTATGGAGAGCTTCGTGGTCGTCCATTTAGTCAGGTGCTGTGTAGGTCCATTGTGCTATACCCTGTGGTCTCAATGGTTACGTTCAAGTAGGGGTTTCCCTTTGATCTTTGGCCCCTGGCGCGAGGTTTGTATATATACATTCAGCTTTACGCGCTGATGGTGTTATCATATGTCACACAGAGGTTCGATGCAGAGATTGCGACGTCCACGAAGATCGCTCATGCCATCACGGAGATTATAGCCCGTTCCCCGCAAGGTTCGTTCCGCAAGAGATGTCGCCGGATCCTCAAGGTTGTATTGTCGCAGACACTGTGTGTTGTAGAGTGCTGTGTGATTGACTATCCCATGTTTCCTAGGTACTTCATGACAGCTCTGTCCTCGCAACGACTACGTCGATCAGTACTTTAAGAGCATCTATCTCTGATGCTGCAAGAGGAGTGGCCGATGACGTTCTGGAAGACATGGAGAGCGGCTCTGCGCCATTGGATCATTGTGCAATAATCTGTCAGGCGATGGATCGAGTATTCAAGAATGGCTTGAAACCGATGCGCTATAAGGTGAATAATCGTTACGTCAACGTATCCGTCAACGTATCCATTTCCATAACCTCTGCGCTGACGCAGGGCGCTGTTTCGGCGACCAATGGACAAGGCGTAGCGAAAATCCGAGCAGTAGTTGAAGATAACTTCCAGTTGTCAGAATGCCGCACCCATTCCTTGGAAGGCCCAGATGCTCGGGAGTGGGTCGAGCTCTGGTTTGATGAAGCAACGGAAACGATTCACGAGAGTCAAGACCTGTTCTCTGGTGATCTGGGCGTTGAGGTTGACTCCGCTCCATCGGAGACCCAGACATTCTCAAGTCCGCTTGTGGACGATTTTGATGACCTGTGGAGGAGCTCACAGTCAACACTCGACGTTTGTCTTCTGCTCTCTTCGCGTTCACTACTGATCATCAATAATGTT
Organism: Lignosus rhinocerotis TM02; assembly: GCA_000743315.1. Taxonomy (NCBI): domain Eukaryota; kingdom Fungi; phylum Basidiomycota; class Agaricomycetes; order Polyporales; family Polyporaceae; genus Lignosus; species Lignosus rhinocerus. The sequence continues at coordinate 170,886 of KN049972.1, forward strand.
CCGACAGGATCAAACCTGGGACTTCGAACGCTTTCCTCAGACGTCCTCTGCGGAGAGTGTACTCTCTGATCGCAGTCGCCGCTATGTCCATCCGGGGGATTTGTTCGCTAATGAGGAAGACGATGAGTGGGTGGACGATTCCGCCCCTACCCCGGTTCAACTTGACATTTATCCTGCACGATCCCCACTTGCTGTCTCCCTGACCTCATGCTCGAGACAATCTCCATTTCTAGGACCTATGTTCCCATTCAACTCGCCTGTGACTTTCCCAGGACTTGCGACTACTATAACTGATCCACATGCTGAGGCGTCCAGTCACCATATCAACGAAGCTATGGAGCCAGCGGTCTCAGCCATATCATGCTCTCCTCTTGCCATGGACGACGATCTTGTTCTCGACGATTCTGGGTCCTTCTACACTGGAACTCCTTCGCCGTCACACTCCTTCGCCTACCTCGGCCAGGGTACCGAGCTCGAGCTTCAATGAGAGGTCCTTGCTGCCGCGGACATGTGACGGAAACGTCCCATCTTTGTGGCCTGACTCTAGCCGCTCCGAGTTTGTTCATTGTTCGACTTCCGGTAACGTTCAACAGACGCCCGTTAAATTATACCAAACCTCATATCGCGAGGTCACCTGTTCAAACAGCTCACCTAGCCTCGCAACGTCGGGTCATCGATGGTTGGTGATACGTGGGACAGACATTGCTAGTGCAGGCCAGATCAGACGGTTGCGGAGCACATGTGATGAAGGAAGGGCTGTCTAGGGTAACCTCGTTGCTCGCGATATCTAGCATGCGACAGCGATAAGATCCTTGCAAGAGGAGGAGACTTGCTGTTGGAACCGTGTCCGTGGATCCGGGAGAAGGGCGAGGGTTTGGTTGGGACATTTCTGGGGCGAATGACCATTCTGTGTCGGTCTTCTGAGGCGTTCAGAGTTCAGTAGGAATGTGTGTAAAGAAAGTTGACTCCCACCAGCCGTTGTTATATCGGCCGGCTGTTGAGGCTTCTTCTTCACTAATGCATCATACTTTTCAAAGGCTGCGTCCTTGCAGATACTTGGTAACGATGAGGCTGTTGATTCTAATGAGCGGTGCACACGATTACAAGGTATACATGTAGCTTGTAAGGGGTACAGAGATGGTTGTCATGGGTTTGAATCGAGATTCAGGTGTTGTTACGTCACCGGTTGTGGAACAAGGTTCAGAGTCCGAGAAGCTCCGCTCAGAATGGTCGTTGGCTAACGGCCTCGCCATGGGCAGACGGCGAAGAGGAAACTCACTCACGACACCCATCCACTGCAAACGTCCGTCCATAAGGCTTCCGCACCTACCCGCTCGACAGAGCCTCGCTCTCCTCTGTCTATCTCTCCATCCACGACATCTTCCCGTCGCCCGTTCCTCCATCCTCCACAGTTTCGCTAGCGCCACCCAGACCCAGTCATGTTACCTGCTAAGCGCAACAAGGTCGACATTAGCGTACGTCCCAATTATTTTTTTCTTGCGCTGTCCGGTCCCCTCCTTGAGGTTCTTGCATTGTGGAGATCTGCGAAGAGATATCTGTACATATGTGTGATGATGTGCTGACTTGGATGCGCCATCCGAATTGCAGAAACTTACGGAGGAGGAGCAGAAGCTGTTCCGCCTCTATGGCAAGCTCCCTACGCACAAGAACGTGTTGACGAAGATGCAGAAGGTGCGCCAGTGGCTTCCGCGCTACACCGCTGCTAGATCGCCGTCTCGTATTTACGCTGCAATTCAACCGTTCTGGTGCATGTAGGATCGGAAATACTTCGACTCTGGGGACTACGCTTTGAGCAAGGCTGGCAAGGCGCCACAGAACACAGTTGGCACTGCCATTCCCAACCCCGAGAAGTGAGTGTTCTTCTCCCGAACATTTTGCTTCTGCATCCCGTCGATGTCAGCGTTAGCCTTTTACCCCTCTGCCCTCTATTTCCGCGTTGTCTCTTTTGTGTAGCAACCCGCGCGCCGATGATGTGATGTGATGTGATGTGAGAGGAAAGGGGTTCCAACGCTAATGTTTTTTGCGATAGCATCCCGCATGCTACGTCGCCCCCCGTGCATCAAGCGCTCTCTGTTTCGCCCACCAACTCGACCGCAAACGCGATCCCAGTGAAGGAGAGTCCGCTTGCCGAGCCTCAGTCTGTCGAACCGACTGGGCCGGACGAGCCGACTGAAGAGCTCACGGAGGCATGAACGACGAAGAACGGCCTCTGACATCAAATCATGCACTTTCCCTCGCGCTTCACACACAATCTGTGCGCATGACCGCCACGCCCCGTCCACCCCTGCATCTGCCCTTCCCCTTCCGTCCGCTGACCTGGACACCTGACGAGCATTCCCTATGCTTGTCCCAGCATTCCTCCTCAGTCCCTACCACTGTTATCAATCGTCCAACATCCATCGTCTACCATCTACTCTTGCTGTACTGGAGCATATACATTAGTTGCACTCGGATCGGCTGGTGGGGTGTGTCCGTAGGAGTGAAGAGCGCTGGAGAAGATCTGAGCTCGTGCACACTGCTGCCTGTCGTCGTTTCCCTGTACGAGGCGTTTGTACAGTATAATATTTAGGTACGAAGTTGAACAACTGGGTATCGTCGGCCAAACAGTCGCGTTGTATCACAAGATTGTATACGTACAAGGGTAATCGCACCAAGTAACGTTATTCAGCATGTGTGTGAGAGAGGAGAGTAGGTTCGTCCAATTTATACTGTACACATAAGTAACAGGCCAGCAAACGATGAACAGCATCGATAATATTGGCGTCGGCGCTAGAGCGTATTTGCTGGAGTCCGTATTAAGAGTGGAGACGAGCGTTATGACTTCTCATCGACATTGGTCGAGAACGGGCGAATCGCCCAAAATCCGTCGATACGATATTTACTCCAGCAAATACACGCTCCAATGTGGATATATGCTATCAGCCCAGAATGCCGGAGTGATGGATGAACAGCGTCAGAATATAGGGAAAGTGTGCTACCCCGGGGTGGTCTGTTCTTCATATCGTTTGGTGTAGTATGTACAGGTTTGCGGAGCCCAACGATGATGCACATGTTGTCTGGTTTTCTTGGGAATCGGATGGAAAGAGAATGGATAGCGAACCAGGTGTCACTGGGCAACGAGTATGGGGCAATGAGAGGTATATACGTTGACCTTCCCTCAGGCTCACGATGTCCTGGTCGAGCTATCCTAGCCTGAGACGTCCGTGGTATCCAGCGTATTTCTAGTACCAGGCAGAGGAAAACAGGACGATTCGGGAAAGCATTGGAGAAGCAGCACTAGTAAGTGCTGGCAGAAGATGATGACGATCGCGGACATGTCACGTGCTAGGACCTGCATGTCACCGTCGGAACACGACATGTCACATTGTGACACTACGCGCCTGGTCATGATCATAGGCTGCACGCGTGTTCGCGACTTGATTAGGGACAGTCAGTCAACCCGGACCCTGCCAACATTGTCTCTGATCCTGCTGTCTCAATATCTTCCTTTCTACGACATGGCAGCAAACACGGACCAGATAAGTATGGATATCAAGGGGGAGTTTGGAGATGACCTTGAGGAGAACTTGCTGTCCGAATGTGAATATCTCACGAGTTGACTGCTGCCTCACGCCTTCTCTTTGTGGTCCTCACGCGTTTCTGTGCCAGGTGTAACGCTTTGCAAACAGTATAATATCAGCGGCCAAGACCTCTTCTACAGATGGGAAGCCACGCGATTCAATCGCCCACTCAGCCAGTTCTCCCGAAGTGATTTGCAAGAGCTCAAGCAGGGGATCCAGCGCGGAATGCTCCAGGCAAACATGGCCAAGAAGTCCTCGCGAGGACACCTCTCTGGACTACAGTCAAGGAGCTTTGGTGCAACTTCAGTCAAGACAGGTGCTCGGCCTGGCGTCACAGTGCCAATGGCAACACCTATCATGCGTCCTCAGGATGGCTTCGATCTTTCGCGTGTCGAGAAGATTGTTCCCGTAGCGGGACCAAGTAGGGTGGCTTTCTCTGGACCGCCTGCGGATGAGGAGAGTCGGAAGAAACGAACCTGTGAGTGCATCTAGTCGTTTACTAAGCCGCATGAACTCATAACCAAGCAAGTCCGTTACATGTATGAGAAGCTTTCGGAGCGTAGCGGGAGTGAGTGGAAGGGGAATGTCTCCTCGTGCGCGTTTCGACGTACCGAACATGTTGATTTGTCTAGTGCTGGACGACCGTATAGACCACTTTGGCGAACTTATCAAGGCGTACTACGAGGTGGAAGAACTAGGCGATCCGTCCTCCGTCACTCAGGCACGTAGTCCAACCCTTTCTCACCTGTTCGTCATCCTGGGTCTCATCTATTCATGCAGGACGAAGTCGTGATTGTGGGGCGGATTACGTCGGACTCTGAGTCCTTCGGGCCTGTCAAGCTGAACGAGGCCTCACTCATGCTCGAGTCCTCACGTATGATGGGATCTGGCGCGCGGGTACCCATTCGATTCGACCCAGAAGTAAGGGTTCGCAAAGGAAAGCGAGGTATGGGTGGCCAGGGTCTCTTCCCTGGCTCGATTGTCGCACTCAAAGGTAAAAACGGTGGCGGAGGGTCGTTCCTGGCCACAGAGATCCTTTCAGTGAGTGTTAGGCTGTCTTTTCCGAGACTGAGGCTCACAAATCACCCAAACAGCTACCACCTTTAGAGTCTCCTGCTGCTACTCTCGTCAAATCTGAGAGCGGAGATTCTCAATTCTCTATGTACGTTGCTTGCGGGCCTTTCACCCAAGACGCAGACCTTCAATACCGCCCCCTACACAATCTCATCTCTAAGCTCAAGTCCGCCAAGCCTGCGGTCGTCCTATTGGTGAATGACCATCTGGTGATGATCTTAAATGGCGGCTTAACCTCTGGCTCAGATCGGCCCATTCATCGACGCGACCCACCCTGCCATCAAGATCGGCGACATCGACTCAGCACCAGCGGACATGTTCCGCACCGAATTTCTTGACCGTCTGCGCGACTTCCTCAACTCGTCCCCCGGCAGCATTGCTCTGCTCATTCCGAGTGTACGCGATATCCTGAGCGACCACGCCGTCTTTCCGCAGTGCGAGCTCAGTGACACGCTATGCGATGACTCCGTACGTCCCTCTCGCCCAAGTCTACCCTCTATAGGGATCCGATGACTCTCATCAAGGTTGGCGACTGACTGACTCGACACCCCGACAGCGCATCCATATGCTCCCAAATCCAGCGCGCTTCACGATCAATGGCGTCCACATCGCGGCGAGCAGCGTGGACGTCCTCTTCCACCTGCGCAAGGAGGAGTTGTTCAAGCGCGCGCTGGAAGTCGAGCCTTTGACCATGCCAGTGGATCCTGAAGGCCAGGGTCCCTCGGACGCCATGGCGAATCTCTGCAGACATGTCCTGCAGCAGCGGAGGTGCGCGCTTCTCTTTT